>CM030172.1:25439340-25878378 GCA_017639675.1 Aplochiton taeniatus | reverse complement strand
GCGGATGACCATCTTGGACTCGTATGAGTTGACTCTCACAAAGTCCTGTGTTTCTGGGACTCCTGGATGCTGAACAGCCCTGCAATTCATGCATGTGGTACAAATATATATAAATTAAGATGGTTAATCGACTAGAACCAGATTAACTTTTACAACAACTTCTAGGGAGGTGTATTTAATACAAGTAATAAATGAATATGCTGAAAGGGACAATATTTCCTCAGTCATGAAAGTGCGGGGGTATCTTTTTCCTCCTAGGGGGTGTGGGTAAACATTATTTCAACAAGAGAGTGAAAGGCAGAGTTGGCATAGCTTTTTTTTCTTGCAACACATATGGTCCTAATTTGGAAGCAGAGAGCACAAAGGTTGTTAAGAAAGTAAGGCAATCCTCATTGAACTGTACACTAGACTCCATGGTGGACAGACCAGATGAAGTTGCTCACCGTCTTGGCTAAGTTAGCGGCACAACCACAGATATTAGACGTATGGAGAGTTAGGCACCCGTCGGTGAGGTAACAAACTTGGTTTAAGATGGCCAGCAACAGGGTCAGTGCAGGTTTATGGGTTAAAAGCTTTCAGCTCAAGATTTTTAGGGAGTTCAATTTACCTGATAGCCTCTTTAAACAACACATTGTCAGCAAAATTATACTGGCATTTCATTGTCAAACTAATACAAGACCAAAGTTGCAGTTGTTTTGCTATGACCCTCTACTTGGAAGAGTAAGGTCAGGTAGGGGGACAGCAGAGTTTTCTGTTGTGTTTTTAGGGGCTACCTCAACTGTATCCTGGGGAGCGGGCTTCTCTAATCTAAATAAAATTTAGGGGAGCTTACAACTGCCGTCAAGCAGCTCTCTTCAGACTGTCATCTCACTCTTACAAACATTTCCAAGGCTATTCTGAGAATGCCTTTTGAAGAGTTTATGGGCGAGTAATATACAGGGGGTCACTTCCTTCCACTTGCAGGTGTGCAGCCCTTTCTTTGCAACAAAGAAAGGGGACCTGGAACCGTTAAAACATTTGGAGCACTGTCGTGTTGTGTCCTGACTGTAAAATGCTTTCTACGGGCTTTAGGTTGTCGAACAGGCTCAAGTGGTTCATGGGCATATTGATACACAAGAACCAGTAATAAGGGATATATGTACACATTGCTTACATCGGTGTTCAGTAATAGTTTGTCTATTATGGACAGCAATACACAACACGTAAAATATGTATGCTGTCGCTTGACCAGTAATAAACTGAACCAATACACTCACCGGGAGACCAGAACCATCAGGTTGTTATCCACATCCACGTCATATCGACGCACGTACACATAGTCCCTCGAGTACATTGGATACTGGTACCAAATGAGTCAATAAAAAAACAATTAGCAAGACAACACGATTCAATCAAGACTCTATCCAAACGTGTTGTTTTTTTCCTTATGACGAGAGGGTTTCTCCCAAACACACAGCATAACACAATGAAGATAATCTAAAGTGCTGTGGCTCTGGCAGCCAGAAAGAACTTACAGGAAAATGTGTGGCCCAGTGTATAATCTCAGAGCCAGTGTTGGTGTCTCTGTCTACAACCTCAAGCTTGATGACAAGGGCATCCCACTTCTTCCTGTACTCTGTATCCAACTAGGGTAAAGGAGAGAGCGTGAGAAAACAAAGGTGACCAGCGGCTTTATATATAGCATGCACACATGCAGCACATTCACCTCGAGAGCAACATTCTTCAGTTAACTTGGGCTTGTACAGCAAAAAGCCTCAGTTTGCGCCACAACAGTGGGACCATGATAAGTACAAACAACAAAACCCTAGACTTTAACGAATAAAACGTTAAACACATTCAATTTTTTTAATAGATCACTCATCAGTAATGGTAATAATATTCCTGTATTTAAAAAGAAATTTACCAGAACTGCTTCACACAGTGAGGCACAAAATTAAATTAAATACCTGAACATTGAAGAATTGTCTGGGGGTGACATCAGTGTAGGAGCCCAATACTGCGACAAAATGGTGTAATATAGACAGCATTATTATTTTTTACAAAGGTGACGGGAAGACGATACCAGCAACATATCATTAGTTTGTCACGTGAGTCCTAAGAGATGCAGTGAATGGTTGGAGGATGGCTAACCTCTATATTCGTACAAGTGTGTGTCTTGGATCGGTCGTTTCCACACTTTGAAGTCCTTTTTGTCCATGACAACTTCCCAGCCAGGGTCTGCTTTTACTTCAACTGCCCCAGAGGAGCGGAAGTTCTTTACAGCATCCAGTGCTTGTAACTCTAGTCCACACCTTCACAGATACAAATCACGGAATGCGTCAAAGGGATTTGTGACACATTGAAATTGGGCATCTAATTCAGAGCTGTATATCCTGTTAACAGAGCGTAATATTGTGTGCTGAATTGAAAGTAAGTTTTACATTTCGCAATCACAACAAATACCTGCGAATTTCTTCATCACGAATTTTCTGATCCTCCCACATGAACACACCGGCCAACGCGGCAACAAGTTTCCCCGTAGGGGCGTGCTTGCTCTGAAGTCTGCGCCATATGCTCCCAACTAGAGTCCATCGTGTTCGCTCTGAATACAAGTTTGAGTAGAGCTCTCCAATCTGTTGTGCGCGTCGGAGCCTCTGCCCCGTGACGAAACTACAATGATTGGCAAAAATAGACAGCAAACCTTGCTTCTTCTTGCCTGATACAGTAGTCTCACCGGTGCCAACACCGGATTTCTTTAGCCAGGACAATAAGAGGCCCATACGTCGACCAAGCCATGCAGCGCTGCCAAACTTGCAATTGGCATTGCCTTTGCTAACAACACCTTCTTTGAGTACACTGTTGCTTTGAAACCTGACAGATCTTACACTGAGCTCACAAATCGGACGCCGAGGAAAAGACTGCAACATGTTCCTTGTTGTATATAACAATACTTAGACGGAACTAGATAAGCAATTGACCAACATTGGTTACCCCCAACAAACATGCACAAGTAGCCAGGCTGTTATAGTAATACACTTTGGATAGCTAACACTGAAGTTAATGTTAGATCTCGTTAGCCCGTTACGTTAGCAAGCTAGCTAGCGATGTAGCGTGCAGCCACCGTGCCTAGTCCTGGGCATCGACTTCAAGAGCGAACATTTATTATAATATGAAATTCTAAAACATGTAACCTATATTCGTTCGTCGTATAAGAAGTATGCCTGTTTGTCGTTGGTTTAAACCTAACGTTTTTCCACACACTCCCCAGTACACATTAGTAGCACCAAGGCAAGCAGTTGACCTCCACTGTATCGCTCAAACACACCCACTCCGAAGACCTTTCATGCACTTGGGTGGAAAAAATTCTTATTGGACAGTCATCCAACCAATACAGTTATTATTGGTGCTAGTTGGTGCCTATCTGCAGTAATGTCCCGCCTCTTGCACAAACAGCACGCTTAGCTGTCCAATGTGTACGTAATCGTCGATGCAGACATGAGGCGGGGGACTCAAGTCAAGGAGGCTCAGGCTACTAACTAGCGGACAAGTTAGGTGATATGGCTGCATTCAGGTTTCATATTTCCTTGCCGTTTTACAGGCAAGTTACGATGTTGAGAAAAGGTTGCAAGAGTAGAAAAAAGGGTAATTGTTGAAAAAAAAAAGTCCACGTTGAGGAATAGTTACAGGGCTGCGTTCTGATGATATTAAATATTTTACTAGGGGAGAGCGAGAAGGAAATATTTTAGATTTTGAAATGCAGCCCAGAATTTAACCGTGACTTTGATATGGAATTCACTAGAAAACCCTTTCAACCCCTTTCCTCGGCTTTTAACATATGGAATGTTTTTTATTGACAATGTGTATTCTAAACCAAAAGATAGATCTAAAGTTATATGGGCTATAGATGAATTAATTGGCAAACATTTTCTTTCGAAAACCAGAAGGTTCACGCCATCACTCCACAGAACACGATGCACGGACAAATAATGTCCGCTGGGTGGCGATATATATTTACTAAACTGTACACTTTCTCACTAGTTGTTTTTGTGTAACTACCAATTTCTCTTACATAAAGGCACGTGCCTAAAATGTTGACATTTTTGTAATCAGCAAATGAATTCATGACACGGTTCAACATAATCCTCTCTATCTTTGACTCTTCTATAAATCAGCCAACGGTATTTGAAGAATAAGCTATGACATTTGTGGTGGGCGGGTATGGGTGTATCCTTAGCGTCACAAAGATTCACTCCATAAAGGGTAACACCGACCGATTTACCGGCAAATTCTAGTAACACACGCGGCTATCGCGGCAGTAGACTCGTTCGAGCTAGATTTTTCTGGATTTCATAACCTCTGGTTTTCTGATTGCTAGCTAAAGGGCTATAGCATAGATATAGAATCATCAGTAATAGAGTAAATATTAATATCGGATTCTTGTATAAAAAAAAAATACAAGCAGCAGTAGAACAATTTCCTTGTCCCGCGCGCGCTACTGATATTGTGCGCGGGCTACAATTCAATTAGCTCGTTGTCTTTTTGATTACGCTAATAACCAACTACAACGTGTGGTAAGTTGATAAAGTCAAGTCTCTGGTATCCTTTTAGTCAAGTAATGGTATATACTTCATTTTAATTTACTCAGCATATTTATGCAAAATGTTAGTATTCATACCGATCACATTTAGCTAACGACGTTAACGTCGCATGCAGCAACTACGGTAACGTTACCCATCTACCATGTCATGACTCGTGAGTTAGCTACTAGATCAGGTACTACTGACTAGCTAGCGTACTTCTTAACAAACTGATCCGGTTACGAGCCAGGTTGCGATTGACGGTAACAATTCTTGGTATTTTCTTTTGTTACAGCTTGTCTAATGACTTTCCGCATTTAACATGCGATCGTTAAGACTCGTTTGATCTTTAAAGTCATCGCACTTACGTTTCTAAAGAGTGTAAGTTACTTGACCTAATTTTAAAATATATAGCTAACGTTAAATAAGTTGCATAAACGTCAGTGTAATGTGTTAGCAACGCATGACTTGAAGCAAGTATTGGATTTGCATATGTTGGAATGCAAGTCCCAGCCCAATGAATGAACGGCGACGTACAATGTCAGACTGATGTGATGTAAACTGCGAACCTTATAAGGCTAACAATTTTAATGGAGCTTCTGTTTTGACATGTGACAATACTAGTGTTGGGTTTTGACAGCTTGCGTTACATTTTGTTACTCAATTTTGCTAGCTACCATCTCTTAAAACGAGTTTTTCACTTCCTGCGACACCCCCTTAAAATGGCCTCTCCTGGCCGACGTCAGCTTGTTGCTCACGTTTCATTAGTCATCCAGGGGTATTCGTTTAACCCATGCGCTCAACTGACTAGGGTCTTTAAACGTACGCGAATGTTTTAAACATTTGGCACTTTTTTTTGTTGATATAGCTTGGTGTTTAATAATTGATTGGTCTTTCTCTCTTTCAGAATGAGCCACCATTCATCCAAATTCACTCTTACACAATGGGTGTCTCTTCAGTCTGCTTGATTGCTGAGAGCCACACTATCAGCCAGCAAACAACTAATATTGCAGGATAGCAATACGCCCCAACGTGCCTCCTTACCATATCTTATTGCTGAAACTAAGCAAGTAGTGAATTTGCAACGTGCACGGGCTGACGTTACTGATCACACTTGCACCTCATTTTTGATTTGCTTTTTTTTAGATTGCTTATCTTTCTTGACAAGCAATCCTTGATATTTTGAAGTAAATACAACCATCAAATTGCAATCACAATGGTTTCAACAACGCTCGCTACCCTTACGCTGGCGGGTACCTTGGCTGGCATAGCATCCCAGGGCCCGTTGACAGAATACATGTGGCTGTTGATTGTGGGCTTTATCATTGCCTTCGTCCTCGCCTTCTCTGTGGGTGCCAATGATGTTGCCAACTCTTTTGGCACAGCAGTGGGCTCTGGAGTGGTCACCTTGCGGCAAGCCTGCATCCTGGCCACTATTTTTGAGACAGTGGGTTCTGTACTCCTTGGGGCCAAGGTGAGCGAGACCATACGCAAGGGAATTATTGACGTGGGCATGTACAACGGCTCTGAGCACGTACTAATGGCTGGATCAGTCAGCGCTATGTTTGGTGAGTTTCTATGTTGACAACGCTATTTACCATGGCACGCTTGTGTGCATTTTAATACACTACATAAGAAAAGGGACATGTCAATCCTAAATGTGTTTACCTGTATTAGGTTCTGCTGTTTGGCAGTTGGTTGCCTCCTTTCTCAAGCTTCCCATCTCTGGAACCCACTGCATTGTCGGTGCTACTATTGGTTTCTCCCTGGTTGCCAAAGGCCAACAAGGAGTGAAATGGCTTGAACTTCTCAGGATTGGTGAGTCAGTTGTCCTTTTCCATTGACTTGGGTGGAGGGCTGTTTAAGAAGGAGAACACTGTGTTGTAATGATATGTTCTTTATTGCTCAGTTTGTGTTCAGTCATATTGGTACCGCAGTGTATGTTAGGGAGTTGAACCCTATGAGAGTGTCTTGTGAGTGTTTCACATTTTTATAACCTATAATCGTCGTTTTGTGTAATGAATACCCAGTTATTATACATGTATCTTTCTGCATCATGAATGCAGGTCCAAAACCTTACCAATCGTCCTGTGTCTACCACCCTTTTCATTTCTGCAGTTGCCTCTTGGTTCCTTTCTCCCCTGCTGTCTGGCATCATGTCAGGCATTGTCTTCTACTTTGTGCGCATGTTTATTTTGCGCAAGGTAAGCTAACTGTCACGGTCTAGATGGAATTTCTTGAGTTTTTTTTTAAGCCGGAAAAATGTTTTGGATTTTTCTCGTAATGTAACAAAGTCAACATACCGCATATGATCTCCCTCTGAAATAGATTGTGTTGTTGTTTGTATGACCAGGTCTAACCAGGTCTCTGCAATCAATTGTAACCTGGTAGTACAACGGATGATTTTTTTTTTTTTCTCCAATAGTTGTTCTTGAACAGTGTTGTTTATTTTTCTTTTTTTTCTTTTGTAGAAAGACCCTGTGCCCAACGGACTGAAGGCCCTGCCTGTCTTTTACGGTGTCACCATGGGAATAAACGTGTTTTCCATCATGTTCAGTGGCGCTCCAAGTGAGTACCTTGTTCCACTGTCTGCCCACAGCCTAAAATAACCCGCTCCCTCAGACAGCCGGATGCCCACATTTTATTCCAGACTGTGTTTGCTGTTCTTACAGTGAATCTACTATTTTATGTTTTGAGGAGCTCCTAATTGTGGTTCAATGTGGGTCATAACCGGAATAAACATTTCAGAATGGAGCATGACAGGGCGATGGAAATAGGATTACACTTTATTTTTGACGTCAATGTCTGTCCCTTTCCGGGTCGTGAGAGAAAGAAAAGTGTTCTTTTAAATGACCACAGTTTGTCATGTTGGTAATTTCATCACAAGTACATTTCACAGGTTTTAAGTTTTGCTGCATTGTTTGTTTTGTCTGCCCATCCAAGAAAACCCAATTAAATTAGCTACCTTTGCACCTTTGTTTTCTTCTACCTACAGGGCAGAAACGTTCAAGAAGTCATCTGGCCTGGGCCGTTAAATGAAGGCTACAGGCCAGAGTATGATCAGATATGCACTGAAATGTGTACATGCACGTCAGCACACTCAGAGAGGAGATCACTTTCCCTCACAGCAGAGGGACTCGGCCCTACTTAGTCAGCCACATGCCGTACAGTGGAAGTTATTCACACCTACATGTGAGCACACTGTATATGGGGCTACGGTGCCCAGTGTGAAGCTGAGAAAGGCTGTCCCTTTCCAATCTTCTTCAGGAATCCCTCTCTCGACTAGAAGTGAATGATTGTAGATTACTTTGTGGTTTAGAGAATGCCAGAGTATTGAAGTGACGGAGGACTCCTCACTGTTGGCAATCTAAATCTGGCCATCTTAGCACGGCGGTAATCCTGATCTTTGGCCAAACTTAAACAGTCCCTTCAACATGTTCAGCAGTCAAGATTATTCATTTAAAACTAAGTTGACTGAAGTTATCACAGTTCCTACATGTGGATTCAAAAAAATGCAAGCTGCTTCTGCCTTATTACCCTAGCTCAAACACTAGGCATATTACAGACCCAGTTATGATGATCAGTTTTTCTTTTGATGTAATTTTATCCATGGTAACTGCCTTGACCTTGAGTATTGGCAGAGTCGTGGCAAGGAGCATTATAGCCCTAACTTCTCCACTAGTGTGCTTTTTGTGACTGGGCCACATCTTACAGTGTGCAAGTCATACTTCCGCTTTTTGATGAGTCCTCAGCACCTATTAAATCACCTCCGCTATCCCATTACTGAACACACCCCAGCCTTGAGTTTTGTGGACATGTTTAACGACCACCCCCCTTCTCATTCATTGAATTCAATACGCCTGGCTGGAATGCAAATTTTCTGCTTCGGTTCCCATTTGAAAAACAAACTGTGAAAGGCATTTGATGCTTGGGGGATGTTAAACAATTGAAACCATAGAAATAACTACTGCAGTTGGATGTTGAACATATACATTTGAAAGTGAAGTTAAAAGAAAGGGGGGTATGTAATAATTCAGTTGACACTTGGCTACTGTAACTAAACAACAATGAATGTCAGGGTACAGTTGCTGTTACTGATACTATTGGCCAAGTTGACATATGACACAGACAATGGGAACAATTGACCATATCCCGTGAGTCATAACTGTCCGCTAGGGTAGGAAGGGATGGTGCGAAATTGTGGAAAGTGGAAGAAAACAATATTGTGTAATGTAGAACACAAAGTACCAAGGTCACAAGGAATGGTTTGGAATGTGACCGTTGTAAAATTCCAGTTCCTTAGTAATCCCATTCATCCCACCACAGGACTGTGACGTAGAAACACTCCTGCCCCTCCCTCCCTTTTGTGTGGGTGTGTCTGATTGAACAGGAACAGCTATTTTTTGTTGTTTTGTTTTTGTTCTAAAGCCATGAGCCACTATGATGATGACAACATCCCCATTGTATTTAAGGAACTACTTTCCCAGCCTATCTGAAGTAAAGTGACTGCAAAGGGCCCAACTTTAAGTCCTTTTTTTTGTCACCACTACCATACGTAACACAGAATGTCTGGAATGGCCACACCTGTTCATGTTACCTCCTAACCAATAAGTCTCTCTAGGCCAAAGATTTCACCTTGTTTTTTTCCTAGTAAAAGTTATTATGGGCCTGTTCTATTTTCTGGTCCCATGCTGTCCTGAAGGGGGTAGTCCTTTTGTTGCACAATAAAAAAGTGCACTGCAGTCTGCTGCTGCAGCATGTGAGGGTGAGTCAGTGAACAAGAGAGAGCACTGTGAACCCTGCCCCTCACACACAACTACCACGGCATCCTTATCTCTCAGCCTTGGCCCCTCAGTGTTTGTTTTTAACATCCCAAACTTGAACAACTTCAACAATTTGAGGCCAAGGTCACCTCGCCACTATACCACAGCTGTAATTTGTCTTATTTTGGCACTTTGCTGCAGAGTTAAAACTCTCGTGGGGGAAGCTGAAATAGTTCCTCCCTCTGTCAGCGTTCACTGCACTGTTTTTGTATGGCCATCCTCGTACACAGTTGGCACTGCAGTCTTGGCAAGCTCGTGGTTCTTGTTTCAGAGCAAAGGCTCCCCTTTTCTTTCCAAGTCTTTGTGCCTTTTCAAGGCTGTAGCAGCCAATGCATTTCATGTCTCAGCATTTGGATAGAGAGAGAGCGCTAGGGGGATGTTCCTGTCATTCACACAGCTCTGACCGTTTGATATTACATAACTGTTAGTTTGCATTGGCACCCATGCACATGTCTCAGGTGTCTCATCTCTCTTGGTTATGTGGACAGCAGGCCTCGCAGAAGCTAGATTGTCACACGTCCATGAGAAATGTCTAAGATTCGACTTGTAACATCAGTCGATTGAATCATCTTTTAACCCATACTGTTTCAATTTGAATTTAATGTCCATTTGTCTTGGTCTTTTAATAAGCTTATTTAAAGCACTAAACATTTTTATTTGGACCATATGTTGTAAGTATCCTATATGGTTTATTGCCCTCATGGTAGCACTGGCTGCCTTGTTTTCAAACTACTTCTCTCCTTTTCTCTCAATCTTTTTCTTTCTCTATGGCTACCTTTCACTCTCAAAGTGCTGGGATTAGACAAGGTCCCATGGTGGGGGACCCTGCTTATCTCTCTGGGCTTCGCTGTATTGACCGCAATCGGGGTCTGGTTCTTTGTCTGTCCACTCCTCAAGAAGAAGATTGAAAGTAAGTATCATTTATCTAATCTCCTGACTTTTAATATGTTGATTGTTTTTGATAAAGAACAATATGCTTTTGAAAAAGTTTCCTCAAGGGATATACTGTTCCCTGTGTATATACACCAAACAAATAATGTATTACATTTCTGATGTGGGCTAATTGAAAGGACTAGATCTAATCCAATAAATAGACAGAGGCTCATCTTTTCCAAATATTTCACAAGGTCAATAGAAACCGTCTATGCTAACTTAACTATTGTCACCCCTGTTGGTTGGTATGTAGGCTAATCCTGGATTAGGGCGTAAACCAAGGTCCCCATTTTCCTTTTCATTTCCTATTCTGATTAGCACTGTCTTATTTAGTGTGATGTGAATTATAAAGCAGAGGGCTCAGCAATATGGCCTAAAAAACGAATCATTTTGTGGAAAGTTTGGGGCGGGTTTCAGTTATAATCTATTTTTCTTCTTTGTCCTCAAGAAATTCAATAAAATACCAAGATATGTTTTAAATAGGTATTACCTTTATGTATTTTTATTTGTGAGTGGTATATACTTGTCTAGGCATATGTGCACGGAAACTGACACTGCTAAGCTATCACTCATATGATTCTAGTTAAACTGTTAGCATTGCGGCTAAATGAGAAAATGTAAGTACTCACAAGCAGTGGAAATACAATCTAGAACAAATCTAAATGAGTTGGTACATTTTATGGAGACAAGGAAATAAGGTGAAATATCTTAAAAAACAACAACGAAGGGACCATTCCTTTTAACTGCGCAACCATTTGTTACTTGACTCTTCTCGCGTATTCCCTCGTGCAGCAACAGTTGTATACCTAATCATTTTAAACTGAACTGAACCACTGTGTTTGACTTTGTAGCCTAAATCAGGATTGTTTCAATTTATCCTTTTTACAGGTTTTGCTAACTCATAATTCGAATTCAGCAATTAAAAAGTAAAACCGCCTAGCCCTAAGCAGAGAACTTTGCCAATCCGAGCAAGTCTGATTAATCTGGAGCAAACGGTGTTCAACAAGCGCAAGCTGCTGCCTAACTAGGTCATAGGTCACTAATTGGCCGGTACAACTGTCTGACTTATGGTCAGTGTGTTGGCAGTGTTCGTTTGCCGCTGAATCATGTGTGAAAGCTTAAGGGAGACTGTGAACCTGAGGCCTGACGTGGCTTCTGGTCAAAAATAAACTTCCATGATTATGTCATCCGACCAACTGGCTAGCAGCCCCAAATGCTCGCTGCTTAACCGGTCATCAGCACTCTGTTATCGTTGAGCGTGTGTCCTGTTCTAAATCAGATTGGCCTGTGAGACTCGTGTGCCGGACCTTATCTGCTTAAAAGTTAAACTTGCAGCGCAGTGTAAATATAACCTTTTTGAGAAATAATCTATTTAACTGATTTTGTACAATCACTCTCAATTTTACCCTTAGAGTGAGTGGGACAAAAAAAAATCTCTTTTGGTCTCTAGTTATTCAACACTAACTCTGCAGTTTTTAAGAACTATATATGCCGCTTTGAATTGTGCACATCTAGAGCCTTTTTGGACGAAACCCAAGTAGTTTTAACCTAACCATATCCCTCACCAACAGAGGATCTCAAGTCTAGCAGCCCCTCTGAGAGTCCTTTGATGGACAAGAGGGAGTTGAGGGAGGTCCATTGTCCTATCCTTCAACCCGTTCCTGAGGAATCCACCATCCCTCCCTCGCCTCCTGACACCCAGAACCCACCTGCTCCACCAATTCCTGCCCCTGAGGAACGCCGGGTGACCTTTGACATTGGTGATTGTGACGATGGTGACAACAAGGAGTCTGACACCGGCAGTGCCAACGGTGGTGAGTGTCTGTTTTTGAGTCTTTCTCTAGCTAACAGGTGGAGCTTACGTCAGTAATGTTGCGCAGTTTATACTTGATACATCTGCAGGTGTTCATTTAGCTTTTCTGTTTCTTTGTTCAGTACCAAAACCACAGGTTCAATCAAACAATCAAGTCCAGTTCAGCAATGGCCCAGCCCACATCCCCAGCAACGGTTACAGCCACTACCACACAGTCCACAAAGACTCTGGCCTCTACAAGGACCTACTGCACAAGCTCCACTTGACCAAGGTGGGCGACTGCATGGGCGAGGGGGGAGACAAGCCAATCCGCCGCAACAACAGCTACACCTCCTACACCATGGCCATCATCGGCATGCACCACGGGGACTTCAACAAGCACAAAGAGGGCGAGTTCCGGGCCTGTGACGACGCGGACAAGGGCTGCGGTGCGGGCGGCCAGGAGAGGAAGCGGGTGCGCATGGACAGCTACACCAGCTACTGCAATGCCGTGGCCGAGCACGGGGCCCCCGAGGGCCTCGGTGAGG
The DNA here is from genome assembly GCA_017639675.1 of Aplochiton taeniatus. NCBI lineage: Eukaryota > Metazoa > Chordata > Actinopteri > Galaxiiformes > Galaxiidae > Aplochiton > Aplochiton taeniatus. The sequence continues at coordinate 25,865,726 of CM030172.1, read as the reverse complement.
GGGAGGTCACCCTGGAGGTGGCCGGGGACCCGGACAGCAGCCGCAGCTCTCTGGAAGATGACGGGCCAGAGGAAGAGAGACCCGAGGTCTCCACACTCTTCCAGTTCCTCCAGATTCTAACCGCCTGCTTTGGCTCCTTTGCCCATGGTGGAAACGATGTCAGGTGGGCGTCAGGTCGAATTTCCCTCTCGCGGCTGGTTTCTCAAAGCTGTCTTGTCGATTGCGGTCCTGATTTTAGTCTCGAGTGGGAATTCTACTAGGCGGTGATTGTTAAATTGCCCCCCCCCCCCCCCCCCTCTCTCTCTCTTTGTAGTAACGCAATAGGTCCCTTGGTGGCTCTGTGGCTGGTGTATGAGAGTGGCTCTGTGGTGTCCAACGCTCCTACGCCTATCTGGCTGCTGCTGTACGGTGGAGTGGGCATCTGCGTGGGGCTCTGGGTTTGGGGTCGCAGAGTGATCCAGACCATGGGCAAGGATCTAACACCCATCACCCCCTCCAGGTACAAACACATGGCCGACCAAACCAAACAAACACACAAACCCAGACGCCGGAATAACTACAACATCCCTACCTGTCTAGCTTGAATACAAGCAGCCTTCTCAGTTTTTATTGAAAGCCAAGCAGACTGACTGACCCATTCAACGTTTTTTGTATTTATTTTTCCTGCAGTGGGTTCAGCATCGAGTTGGCCTCCGCTGTGACCGTCGTGGTTGCTTCTAACATTGGCCTGCCTGTGTCCACCACCCACTGCAAGGTGAGCTGGTCAAAATGTAGGGTAAACATTTCATTAGATAGACGAAGACAGGAAAATCAATTCCAGGTACCAGTAAACGTGATACTAATCTGGCAACACAAGACCACATTTAATCTGACTCCACTAAAGGGGTTAAATTCTAATCTTTTTGGACAGTGGCCGGCAGAGTAATGATATTAGAGTGGCTGCCCATGTTTTGTTAACAGATTGGGGTCGGTGGATTTGAATGATGCATGGTTCATTATGTGTCTTGCCTTGGCAGGTGGGTTCTGTAGTTGCGGTTGGCTGGCTGCGCTCCAGAAAGGCAGTAGACTGGCGTCTGTTCCGAAACATCTTCATGGCCTGGTTTGTCACGGTGCCCATCTCTGGCCTGATTAGCGCTGCCATCATGGCCCTCTTCACTTACGTCATCCTCCCGAGTTGAGGTGGATCTCTCCCCAGGTGGGGGAGCAGTGAGTACGCACCGTTGTGCACTAACAAGGAAGCGAGGCCAGATGGAAGGTTGACATCAGACTGCTTACCTCAAGCCAACACATTGGAAAGGGAAAAAATGAAATGTTACGGGGAGGACTGATGAGTCGTCTTGGCTATATCACTTTCAGCCTGAAGGTAGTTTGTTCTGTTTACGCCGGCTCACATCCATTGGGAACATTTTTTTTGTTTTCTGGTCGTTCATTTTTATTTTCTTGACTGTATTTTTGCTTTTTCAATGCTTATGATTGTGTAAATATCTTTTTAAAGAACATTAACCAAATTAGGTGTTTCTTTCCTGATACTCCACCATTTTCTTTTTGTATTGTGTAAGTATGTACATTTATCAAAAATCCTGTTTTTAATCCTATTTTACAAGTTGAAAAAAACAAGAACAATTAAAATGCAGTATTCACTTTTTGTTTCAAATGTATTCCTACATTCTTTAGTAAAACATGCTGAAGGTAACTGATCATTGGCAGTATTTTGGTATGCAAAGGAAAGTTATTGGTATGTGATTCTCCAATATTAAATGCCATTGTACGTTTGTCACATTTGAGGGTTTATCCTTCCCTATTCCGTTTTATATGCTTACAATAAGCCGGTAAATCAAAAGTATTTGAATAGCTTCATGGAAGAAAATTTGATCATGTAAAAATTGGGAGCAATTATATTAGAACATAAATACTTGAACTGATAAGTCCTCCAGTTCCTAGGAAAACGTACTTCAACTGCTGAACAATATTCCTGAAAAACCGTTACTTGAATTTAAGGAGAATAAATTGTGGTCAATACTGGTAAAGAAAATGCTACTAACAAGATACATATCCTGTAAAACTTGATTGCATCATACCTAAACGTTGAAATTTAGTAGCTCCGTTCAAGCCTTTTATAGTCTTATTTGCTATTGAACTATAGCAGCCTTCATTTCATGTAAGCCTACTCATCTTCTGTGGAATGTACACCTACAGATAGAATCTCTCCCCCTCAATTTAGCTTTACAACTTTTAATGGTTGATTTGATCAGTGTGCGTGAAGCCACACCTTATGGTTCGTGTGGTGTTGACCTTGCCTTGATACTTTGTTTAGAGAATAAGGAAATTAGGGTTTACATCGCTGTTGTGATGAAGCTACCAAGTGTCGAATGAGCTGCAATTCTTAATGCATTTAGTTTCATAATGCTGTAGTGGCCTTAATTTTTTTTAGGTACCAAATAAAAGACTTGATTTGTTACGCACATACACTATAACAGTCAACTATTCCTGGACCGCGGGAAACAAAAATAAAAACATAATGTAATAAAAATGGTAACGCAAAAAATAAAAACGTGTTTGTTTTCTTTGATAAAGCTTTTCTACTTACTACTTTTATCCGTGTTTCATTTAAGGGGCTATTCAAACGTCCACAAATGACACGTTTAGTTGTATCCGGTTTTTTGTACTTTTTTATTATCAGCATTAAACTGTTTGAGCGAGTGGTGATAAGTAGGTGGATGGCTCAGCATGCTCTGGTCCAATTGCAATCGCCACTCACTGGATCATTCCACAGCTGTGACATGGGAACAAAGAACAAGTTCCGTAACTGTCTGTCACACTCACATTCAAAGACCTTTCCTGGAAAGCTTTCCATGAATTATCTTGTTAGTAACTTCTAGAAATCCTCTCTGAAGTTGGTTAACCAGTAGGCCTACGACTAAACCATTTACACAGTGATCAAGTATCCTATCTAGATTTTTTAACCGTAGGTTCAATCTAAGATTCATTAGAGTCATGACGTTTATACTGATACAATACATTCATTGAATCATGATTGGACACATCCAGATCCTCACTCTTCGGCACTGCAGGTTTTAGTGTGTCTGCAAGTTATTCCATAGATACCGTTTCATCCCTTGTCCCAGCTTTAAAGGAGAAACGCATCGTTGCAGTAAAAATAACTTGGTAGGCTATGATGAAACAGCTGCGTATTTAAGTGCCCTGGATTTTTGTCCTAGTTACACAAAAAAATTAAATAGGACAGCATTTAAATAAACAATAACACGTATGTCCTGAAATCCATTCTGCAAACCTGGAACACCAGCTCAAGTGAAAAATTTGGTTGGACACAATGGAGAAGAACAAGTTGGTCGTCGTGTTGCAACAGCAATATTGTAGCCCTATGAGTTCTCCCATTCAAAATGGCAACATTGTAGGGCTATATCTTGATTCATATGATAAATAACAAATGCCGTGGTAAAAAAAAGTCACAACCATTGAACAATGAGGCCTAAGAGTTGCCAGAGAGATTCGTATTACTCGTAGTATGTTTCATTGTTAACACAAAACAAGTTGTAAGGACAATATTTCATGCCTTCCTGTAAAGGTACTGCAAGGACAACACTTTTTAATATTTGACAAACAGGTTTAAGTTGTTAATTATAAGAGGTAGGCTTAATCACCTTCTTCCGTTTTTTCGTCTTCAATGAGTTCATCTGTGGAAAAAAAGAGGTTGGGTGAGCACTGGTGAAGACCAGTCAAGACCAGTATGTTGCATAACAGTAGCGACGGCTTTTTACCTAAATTTCTCAGAATCCCCGTCTCTCCCTCGTGCCCTAAGAAAACACCATGATTCATTTTCTTTTAGGCTTGGAGTGAAGTAACATTGTTGGATGAAATGTAGCTGTTGGCTAATTACAGGTAATTCACGAGAAGAGGACCCCCCCTCAACACACACACACACACACACACACACACACACACACACACACACACACACACACACGGATCTCTCTCTCTCTCTCTCTCTACTCTCTCTCTCTCTCTCTCTCTCTCTCTCTCTCTCTCTCTCTCTCTCTCTCACGCACTCTCCATCTCTTTCTCTGTACCTCCCATAACCCTCACACTCACCTCACTTTCACCATCCCTGTTTTATGTGTTTGTTTATGGCTCCAGTGGTTTGCAAAGAAGAAGTTTGAGTATGCCTACCCAATTAAAGTCAATATTTACATGTACCATTTACACTACTTATTGGACGCTAAATTGTGTGTTATGATTGGCAACAAATTAATGGGTTTTGGAGATTCTTCTAAAGTTTCCAACAGAAACAGTGCGTAGGCCTGTGTCACGTCTTTCTTAAGCCGTAATATAGACGGGACAAAAACCAAGCGAAAATACAGGCTAAATCACGCAAATTAAACAAGGTGCAGACATTGGTGTTTTACCATTCGAAAGCATAATGTGTTCAATTTACATTCTAAAATGTAACGTTTGTTAAACAGAACTCACCCACTATGTCCTCAATAGATTCAGAAGATTCGGATTCTGAAATAGTAACAGCAGGTGGATGAATCTTAGGAAATATTTAATTAACTTATTAGAATAATTTATGAAGTTCACAGGACGTCCAGACGCAGTCCACATATTTTTAAAAATATAACTTTATCGCCATCTATAGGTGTATTTGGGTTGTGGAAAAATCGAAACCTTCCCTACCTACCCTCATTTTCCAAAGCGTCCATATTTCCGTCTCCCTCTGCTAGAAAGGAAGATCAAAAGTGCAATTCTATCGGAACATTGTGTAAACATCGTATGCTATACCAGCTAGTCTGTAGGAGAAAAAAATAAGCGAAAAAGCAGTTTAAATCCTGACTCAGTGTAGATTTTGAACACCTGGGTAAATTCTCTCATCTGCTATTGAAACTGCATGCTGGCATAGAATTTAATAAATATTAGATATAATTTCTTCAAAGTTATTCTAAACGTGTTTTATACAACTTACCATGCTCATCTTGAACAGTTTCTAAATAAGAAAGAAAAGAGATGGGGAAATTTGATTGAAAGACCTTAGACTGCCACTTTAACGTTATTATAGTTGGTTCTACTTTTAGTTAGATATAATCAGTAATGAGCTGTATTCAGAATTCCCTTGTACCCAAGCTTTGGACATCCTCCATCTGATCATCTGCTGATTGACAGAAAACAGGAACTGTTATTGTTACCTTATTATATAAAAAAAATGTACATCCCTTTAACATTTGAAAAGTAGTTTACACGTTGTACTTATTTGATATATGTTCATGTGAGGACAGCCAGGTTATATGAATGTTGCCTCATCATTCTCTGACACTGTGTTTCCCCTTACCATTCAACTGTGCGGCCTCAAACTCCATTTGATCTAAAAAGAGAGGATGAAGTGAATGTCTTTCCCCTTATGCGAACTACCCCAGAACAATGGTTGGTCTGTATAATGTGTGGAGAAGATAGAAACCATTCAAGTAGTAAAATACACATAGGCAAATCAGGGCAGCAAAAGAAGGCATAAGGTTAAGTGCATGCTTGATGGTTGGGAAAATGTGGCTGTGATGCGTAGACATTTTCCACAAATATTTGAGTTACTAGAATGTGTTGAATATTGGTTTCACCAAAATCACTTGAAGACTTGGATCTGAATGCTTGCACTGACTGTACCTCTCTTTTTCAGTTCACTCAGCTCCCCCACTGAAAGAGATAGTTTCAGGGTTAAATAAAAAAGAACGCTTCCTTATCATAATTGTGTTGTATTTTAATATTAAGTCTCTTACTTTTCTCACCAACAGTGTCCTCTTTCTCTGCAGATTCCAAAGATGCAGTGAAAGCTATAAGAATGTTACAGATACTTCATGACTGACTGAATAAAATCTCACATTTGCTGATATATAATAACTTTAAATGAGGTGTATATTCCTGAAAGTTTTTAATGTGCAGGACATTACTGTTCAATATGAAGATTTAAACCAAAACCCCAAATATCTTTCTTTACTTAATACAGAGTACAATAACACTTGATTGGAAATCTCTGTAAGCATATATTGTCTCCCCATTAGCAATTTATATGATCTCACAAAAACGTTGCTGTTAAGTAAATAAAATTAAATCAGCTTTAAACAAATAGTGAAAATGTTATAGTAGCCCTTGAAAGTAAGACTTTCTTACCAGCATGGAATCCTGTTGTAGAGAGGAAGACAAAAAGGGGCACTAGGATTCTCATCTTGGCCCACCCAGTGAGTAACTGGCTAGAGAAGGTGCTGAGTGTCAGTATAAACTTGTGTGTGTGTGTTTTAGTCACGGAGTGCCCTCTTATACACTCAATACCGTCACACGTGGTTGTGGTACGATTGTCCTTGTCTACCTGGTGGCAGCTGGGTGGCACATCCCCGCAAGTCACCACAACGACACGTCATTATTCAGGGACTCAATGCCATCCATTGTAAGAATTTCTGTCACATGGAAGTTTATTTGGGTAGCTGGGGTGTTTTGGGACAGGAGGATGTGTGTACAAGAGAGGGGCTGTCAATTTTGTCAAACAATGGTTATATCTTCTCAGAGAAAAAAAGAATAATGATTTTACTTCAAGCTTCATAAGCATGTATTTGATTTGGGGGCTATTGTTCATCTCTCTATCAAAAACAAGCCTATAAGATTTGACGATTTGACGTCCCTCTGGAAACCCAAAATAATAGTAGTTGTTGCCACTTCTTACATCACATTGTGGTGAATATTTCAATTATACCTCATTTACTGTAGAACTACCATTCATACAAACTTTCAGCTGTCACCTAGTTGCAGGGAGAAATTTTATCTGTAGATATAGGAAAATGTGGCTGCATAAAGAATATCAGTGGCCGAGTCCCACACATGCAAAACATAAAAGTGTCTCTTTTAAGTTATTACATTCTTATTTTAGAATTTTTGTATTGTGAGGGGAGTTTTTCTATCAAAGATTTTAGTAGAATTTTTAAGAACTGTGCAAAAAGCCCACAACACTACAATGTATTCAAATCTTATTACGATGGAAATAAAAAATGCAACATGCTGGATTGCAACCCCACAAACACGTTGCTTTTATTGTCACAACAAAACGGATTAGTGTATAAAAGTACAAGTTTACAAACATTACTGATAAGATATTTTCCATAATTCTTGAAATTAGTACAAAATATTTGTATTGATTTAATACAAATGTACTACTCATATCTGAAAAACTTTTGTTCAGTGTTAAGCTTTAATTGAATATGCAAAATAACAATGGTCCCAACTTACACTTATTCTCTTATTTATTTTCTAATTCAAGAAAATATTAAAGATTTGGTATTATTAAAAGCTGATTCTAAATGTACGAAGTAAGGTGCACTTTCTACCAGGGTTGCTGAGTGTAACCAGCAAGAGGGGAAAATGGAAAAGTGCTTAAGAACAAAGTTATTGTGAAAGCAGTTATACACATCTAGTTAAATTTATGCTAAACATGTACAGTTCCTCCGATAAGTGTCTGACCTTGAACAGCAAACTACAGCAGTTCAACTATTGCTCACAGACACCCATGAGGGTTAAAACCATATCATTTAGTAATTCATTCATAAATTAATCAATATCATTTTGTTGATTAAAACTGTCATTGCAACTGTCAATAGAAAAATCTGATAGCAACATGTTTTTGTTACAGTAAAACTGATGAGCCAATGAACACATCTTGCGTTAGTCTTTAAGGCACAATTAAAGTTCCCAAATAAACGTCAATACATTGTCTAATGAAATCACATGAACAGTGTTATTGTGTGTCAGATGTCTATCATTGTGGTTTAAAGATAAAGTAAATTGCATAATTTTAAACGGGAAAAGGCTTGCGTAACTTGTTTTATGGTTTCGCAGAAAGATGACTTTGTAGGCACACCCCGATTGATTGCAACATGTAGACAGAACATTCATAAAGTAGATGTTGAACAATTTCACATGAGGTAGAGGACCTGCAAAATAGCCAGATGACTAAAATATAAATTCAAGGGATACAGTCACCTCTGTAAACACATTAGTATTAGCCACGGGTCTTTTTGGAATCCCGTAATTGAGATAGGTTAGCGTTGCTAACTAATTTACAGTAGCTAAAAACTCAAATCAAAATTCCCCCTTTCAGGACACAACATAAACAACACCAGTTTGACTTTTACCCTTTGGTACTGCATAGTCCACTTTGCTGCTATCACAGTGGTGATCTCCGCAGGGTACAACAGTGATCAACGTCTTTAGAAAGACTTGTGCTGATGTTATTGCTGGTGATAAAATTTGTGCTGACAAGCGTGGAGTGACAGATTGATCCTCCAAGATGTCTGTCCCCACCTGAAAAGCACACAACCTGATAGAGGAGTGAGTTTGTCACAGTGATAATATTGCCTTTCAACCTTGTGTGCCTCTCGTCTACAGTGCTGGTGCTAGTATGACTCCCACCCCCCTTCCGGCGAACTACAGCTCCCCCCTGAGGCGGGTGTGCAGGTCCTCCTGGTCAATCTTGGCCACCAGGCTGTGCCAGCGATGGTGGGCCAGCAAGGCCACATTCCGGGCCGCGATGGCACTCATCTCCATCGCGCTGGCGGCCCATTCCACAGTGTTCAAGTAGTACAGGCGGTCATGCAAGACGAAAGGAGGAATGCGGCGATGGGGGGGGCGGTACGTTGGGTACGCCAGCCAGCGGGTCTCCGACACCGAGTCCCAGGACAAGAACACCTGGCTCAGCTGCTCCTGGGACAGTGGCTGGGGGGAAAAGATCTTCCACACCTTGGTATGGCTGGCCGGGGGGCGCTTGTAGCCGGGCGGAATGTGCACGGGGTCAATGGAGCTCAGGCTGTTGATGAAGGAGCCCTTCGAGTCTGTGGTGAGGACGTCTGACACTCTGAACTCTGAGGGCTGCTCCGTGGTGCCCAGGTAGGACATGTTGAGCAGCCCGTGGACCAGAGTGGAGACGGTCTGGTGGTAGCGGCCCGGGTAGTGAGAGGGGATCGGCGGGGAGAAGCCGCTGAAAGTGATGTCCGACTTACCCTGGTGAAGTGGAGCGGCGATAATCACCAGGTCATACAGGGAGTGGGCGGAGCCAGACTCCCCAACATAGTTGAGCTCGTACAAATTGGCAGTGGGGCCTAATAACATAGGACCGGGAGTTAGGACATAGAAGGGAATGGTGGAAACAAGAAGCAAGATTCTAAAGAAGGGGGTGAGAAAACAAATACTTCACCAATTGGGAGTTCCCAGCATACCTGACTTGGAAGGGCGCACCTTGACAGAGATGGAGGTGACTTTGGCAGGGATGAGTTCAGCCTTGCTGTTGTAGAGCAGTCCAGAGCACACCCTCTTATTACCGCCATCTACCGCCCAAAGTCCTGGGTCTGCCCCGGCTAGAGACACTGCCCCTGCACAGCCGCAAAAACAACAAAAGAAAAATAGACACACAATGAGGCTTCTTATTGTAGGAGTGATACCGCAAAGTTGGTTAATATACATATATATACATATATATACATATACATATATATATATATATATATATATATATATATATATATATATATATATATATATATATATATATATATATATATATATATATATAAATATATAAATATATATACACACAGTGAAGGAAATAATTATTTGATCCCTTGCAGATTTTGTAAGTTTGTCCACTGACAAAGAAATGAAAGGTCTATAATTTTAATGGTAGGTTTATTTTAACATTTAGAGATAGAATCAAAAAAAAGAAATCCAGAAAATCACATTATATAAAATATATACATTGAATTGCATTTGATTGAGTGAAGTAAGTATTTGATCCCCTACCAACTAGCACGAATTCTGGCTCCCACAGGCCGGGTATATTAGTCCCCCTCACACTTGTTACCAGTATGAGAGACACCTGCCTCAACTCTTTGCCTGTATAAAAGACACCTGTCCACAGAATCAATCAATCAGATTGCAACCTCTCCACCATGGGCAAGACCAAAGAGCTGTCTAAGGACGTCAGGGACAAGATTGTAGACCTGCACAAGGCTGGAATGGGCTACAAGACCATCGGCAAGCAGCTCGGTGAGAAGGAGACAACTGTTGGTGCAATTATTCGAAAGTGGAAGAAACACAAAATGACCATCAATCGCCCTCGGTCTGGGGCTCCATACAAGATCTCTCCTCGTGGGGTATCGAGGATCATGAGAAAGGTGAGGGATCAGCCCAGAACTACACGGGAGGAGCTTGTTAATGATCTCAAGGCAGCTGGGACCACAGTCACCAAGAAAACCATTGGTAATACACTACGCAGGAATGGATTAAAATCCTGCAACGCCCGAAAGGTCCCCCTGCTCAAGAAGGTACATGTACAGGCCCGTTTGAAGTTTGCCAATGAACACCTGAATGATTCAGAGGAGGCTTGGGAGAAGGTGCTGTGGTCAGATGAGACCAAAATCGAGCTCTTTGGCATCAACTCGACTCGCCGTGTTTGGAGGAAGAGAAATGCTGACTATGACCCCAAGCACACCATCCCCACCGTCAAGCATGGAGGTGGAAACATTATGTTTTGGGGGTGTTTCTCTGCTAAGGGAACAGGACAACTTCACCTCATCGAGGGGAGGATGGACGGGGCGACGTACCGGGAAATCTTGGGCGACAACCTCCTTCCCTCAGCCAGGACACTGAAAATGGGTCGTGGGTGGGTCGTCCAGCACGACAATGACCCAAAACACACTGCCATGGCAACAAAGGAGTGGCTCAGGAAGAAGCATATTAAGGTCATGGAGTGGCCTAGCCAGTCTCCAGACCTTAATCCCATAGAAAATCTATGGAGGGAGCTGAAGCTTCGAGTTGCCAAACGACAGCCTCGAAACCTTAAGGATTTGGAGAGGATATGCAAAGCGGAGTGGACCAAAATCCCCCGAGATGTGCGCAAACCTGGTTACCAACTACAAGAGACGTCTGACCTCCGTGCTTGCCAACAAGGGTTTCTCCACCAAGTACTAAGTCATGTTGTGCTAGGGGATCAAAAACTTCTTTCACTAAATCAAATGCAAATCAATTTATATATTTTATATAATGTGATTTTCTGGATTTCTTTTTTTTTATTCTATCTCTGAATGTTAAAATAAACCTACCATTGAAATTATAGACCTTTCATTTCTTTGTCAGTGGACAAACTTACAAAATCTGCAAGGGATCAAATAATTATTTCCTTCACTGTATATATACCGCTGTGATATTCAACCATACCTACAAAGCCATTTATGCGGACACTTTGGCCGTAGTTCACCCGGGCAACGGGTGCTACGACATCATTGAGGAAGCTCTGGGAGAAGCCTTCCTTCCGCATGGCCTCCTCCAGGGTCTGATTGGCCAACGTTAGGAAGCCGTCACCACCCATGGCATGGAGCAGCTTCTCCACACTTGAGAAGGAGTAGCCAAACTGCTGGAACTGGTAGATCCTGAAAACAACAGGTAGAATGGCTATTTGGGCATATACAGGATCTACACTGAACCCCTCTCTGAAAACTAAAGAAGACTATAAACACATCTATTCAATTTTAAAAGGCCAAGATGATAATAAAAAGGGATTCTTGCCTCATAAACTTATCCAGGACTCCCTCGACCCACATCTGCATGCGAAGGAAGTTGAACCCGTATCGCCAAACCAACCGCAGAAAGTTCACAATGAACCAGTCACTCTCTTCAAAGGTTAGCTCTTTCCCATCAAAGATAGCCATTTTGGAAGGGACATCTTTCCTCTGGGAAATACCTTGAGAAGATACGGTACACAGGATGTGAATAGATTAATTCAGATAATCCCTCTCTACAGTGACTAATGTTAAATGTTCATGAGTCTATTTGTCTGAAGTACAGGTTTTTGTCTTTGATGAAATAACAATGTTCTTACCTAGCGTATCAATAAAATGCTTCATGTGGAGGTTCAGCGGGTGGATAACTGAGCCCCCTGTCTCATACTCGTATTCTCCGATTGTCTCCGTGGCCAGTCGGCCCCCAACAGAACCCGGTTCAAACACATCGATCTTCACTATCGGCCCAAACTCTTGTCTCAGAAAAAATGCTGCTGATGTACCACCAATACCCGCTCCAACAACAGCTGAAAGGAGGCACAACGAGATATGTCTATTTACAATGCTTTATGAGCGTGAGTGGAATGTGTATCAGACAGAGCATGCAGTACACATGCATGCAAACAAAACTGTAAAATCCAAAATTAACTTGTTGATCTGCAGAAATATAAAATACAATAAAGTTGACTGAATGTATACATAGAAACAAGCATTGGTGTAAAAAGGCCCATGTTGATTTGCTCACCTATTCTCTTGGGCTGATCTTTGAGATCTGGAGCAGAAGCTAGACTACGCAATCCTGTTTGACAAAGCCCCAAGAACAGGACAGTCCTGAGAGGCAGTGACCTCAAACTCATCTTATTCCACGTTAGTCACTTACTGTAATAGCAGGAGTATCTAGGAATATAACAAAAATACAAATGTTGAACATTTATTAAAAAAACCACGCAGTTAAATTACTTTATGATGCTATATACATCATGCTGTAGCTCGCTCTAGATAAACTAGTCAGTACGAATCTCTTCTTATATCAAAGGTCATAACAATGATTAAGCCTATCCAAGTACGAGTACGCATAGAAAAGTCTGTATGGATTAAGTGTTAACAATACTTGGTATCTATTTGTTAGGCGATAATAATTATACAAGGCTTAAACTGACAACTTTGGATTGGTGTGCAGACTAAGCTAAAGTTCCTGCTCATGCTCAACATTTTAAAAGTGATTATTTAGAAGAAAAAAGATTCTAAGGTTAGTAAAACAAAGCGTAGACTACATAACTTTGTAACCGTGATTACCTTATTAGAGCGCAAACGATTTATACTTAATTTGTAAGGTGTCTTTACATCTTGCGTTAGAAGCTGTCAAGTATCAAATTGTAGAAAATGGAACGGAACTGGAAGTTTGACAGAATCTGGTAGCGGAAGTAAGTCGGAAGTGACGTTTTATTTCTTAAGAAGCATGCTTTGTCGGAGGTGACCTTAGCTTCATTTATTTTTTCGATATCTGTCTTAAAAACAAAACTTTTAGAAGGTACATTGCATTTATTATATCCCAGCCATCTTACATTTTGCAGGAAATAATTTACTACATTTCCTTAATAATGGCAGAGGCACATCAAGCTCGGATGCAAAATGAAGTGGAGGGAATGGTCCAAAGCTTAGAAAGGGACCACATTCGAAAAATGCAGGTAACTTGTTGATTACAATGGACGTTTTATATACCTCTGTAATGTAGCGTTATTTAATCTTGTTTGCTGTGGTATATCTATCACAATTAAGACGTAAAAATGGTGTATGTCTATCCATTTTTGATAATCCTACATTTAGCTGTACTGTTCTACTATAAGCTGTAATCTTAGGTATTTACGCATTGTTGTAATGCAATGAATGCTACAGGGACGGATGTTCAAATGCAGTGCAGATTGCTGTGAACGCACTACAGACTCGATGTCACAGGTTCACCACTGTATAGAGCGTTGTCACACTCCTCTGGCACAGGCTCAGGGACTGGTGACCTCTGAACTAGAGAAGTTTCAGGTGAGCAAGAACCCAAAATTAACATAATGTTTCCTGTTTAACTTCAAGAATGGGCTGTCTGTAACAATTTCGTCCCTTGTTTTCATCCTTGTATCTAGGATCGATTGACCAGGTGCACAATGCATTGCAATGACAAAGCCAGGGACATGTTTGACTCCGGGGCCAAAGAGACAGCCGTTCGGGCCTTAATGGAGAATTGTGTTGGCAGCTGTGTGGATGACCATGTCAACATGATCCCCAGCATGACACGCAGACTCAAAGAGAACCTTGACTCTATACCACAGTGAAGGGGAAAGGGATTGTTCAAAATGTTTGAGACAACCTGGACTCTAAATTACAAACAGGGAACCCATAGTTGACTTGGAAATTGGTTTAAGACACAACATAGTCAAACAGCTGAGACACTTGAGTGCTATACCACATTGGCCAACACGTTTGGATAAATGTTAATATGCAAAGGAAACATATACTGAAAGTTTAGGCTTGTTTAATACATTGAATACTATGGTTGGGTTACTATTAAAGGCTGTAATGTTGTTTAATGCAATTCCTTACTATCTAATACTGTTTGCATATTGTTGGAGATGATACTGTGCTTTGAGTGAACTACATGATCATGACCCCTGAAGCCTGTGTCATGAGGCTGAGTGCTTTACTATTGGTCTTGTATAGGGATCAATGACTACAATGTCAAGTATCATGCAAAACACCTGCCTTTTTCTCAAGATATCTACCGGTATACAATACAATAAGAAATTAAACCTGTTTATGTGTCTACAATATAAAATCATTGGGTTTCTGCAAACTTACTATCCAACAGTCCACTGTTCCAGACACAATCATCTGTTTGTAATGTTGCGCCATGGTGTATACTGTGAATGTCTATTTCATCGGTTTTTGTATGGATAATAAAACAGATGTTCAAAATTTCTATTCACTGAGCTTGCTTTAAAATTATATAAGCTGCGTCATTGGACAGTTTGATTGTGAGCAGGTGTATGAGAATGGTGTGTGTAAGAAAACAAAGTATGACAGCTTATGTCAGCAGCGCACACCTGAAGTTATCTGTCAGACTATAAGCTGAAGCTTCATTCCATAACAAAAAAAACTCAATTGAAAATAATACAATTCAATCGTCCATCAAATACTTCAGACACCAAAAACATGTGTACTCAAATATTTAATTTGATGATGGAAAAAAAAACATCACAGGTACAGTATAATATCCTGTTTAATATATACATAACGGTACAAAAAGATACGTACTGTAACAGCATTGAGTGAAAACACTGCAGAACTTGCAAACACATTCCATTTATTTATTGAGGTTAGAAGAACTATTCAGTAAACAAAGTGTAGATCAAACTTTTCCCTTTCTTGCAGGTTTGGTCCAAAGGTAACAACTTCTCAAAACCTTTAGGGCATTTGTTTCATATAAATCTTGTCAAACTAAGATAATATTGTTAGGCTTTTATCAAAGCACCAGAATTCAAAACGTTTACTACTAATGATTTATACAGGTACAAACTTAAAAGGCATCAAATAGGTTTGTAAATGGACATACTATCTAAAATAGAAAGTATAGAATATACATAAAATACTGAGAATATGCTATGGAAATATTTAGAAAAACAAGAGGACGTTAGTCACTCTTCTAACAGCACCACAGTTCACTTAGGTGAACAGTTTGTTGGCAGTTGAATGTTTGTCAAAATTTGACATTCATAATAAAATTACAAAATAAATAATACAAAATGAACATTAAATGAATGAAATGAAAGGCCAACTTTAAAAGAGGTTATAAAAGGTGTTTAACCTAACAAAATAAGAACGCTCCCCATAGATAAATGTTTGCAAAACAAGCAGCATTTTGCCCCACAATAGACAGGGATAAAGCATGCATGCGTGATGTCCAAAGTGAATGCCACCATTAAAGAGCACCTGATGAGTGGTTGGGTCATAATAGTTCACACTAGATAGAGTGGGTATATATACCATAGCAGGGAATGATACGGCATAGGTTGTGGATTGGTTATAGTACATTAATTTGTCCTGGACCCAGAATCATGTAACACTGCGGGGACTGCTCTCAAGGTCAGCGGAGTCTGGCCCCCGGTCCAACTGAGGCGACGTGTACAGGAAGTTGCAGCACACATAGAGGGGGAAAGACAAAAGCCGACTGTCCAGGTTCATCACCACATACTCCTGGGGTTATAGAGGGTGCACAATAGACCAGGAATAATGTCAATTATTTCAACAAACACAACTACAATAAAATCATATGCCTGTCAGTTGGGATTATTTCCATCCTCATTAATAAGAAATAGAAAATGGTAGGTGTCATGTGCTAACAAGAGTCGTAGGCATGTTCCCACTGCTCAATCCTGAAAGATGCAGCTTTGTTAAAGCTCCTCTCTGACCTGGTCTTTCTCCAGGGTAAGAAGCTGGTAACCAGTGGAGCGGCTGCACACTAGCTTTCCACTGCCGTCAAAAGACGCCAGGCGTAACCTGGACAGGGGGACATAGCTGGCAAGTTAGTTAAATACTAGTCTTGCTATGCAAGACTTTATCGGAGATCTCTGCCTACAGAGCAGCTAGTAGCGTGAAGCGTTTAGAGACTGATACCGAGTCTAGTTAAATACCTACGGATGTACCAAAGCTACGGTACATGTATTTCCCATTCAAGTATCAACACAGGTTGTCAAAGATATGGGAGCACACCCGATTCAGCCAGGACAAACACTCACCGGTAGGCAATGTGCCGCCGAGGCTGAAGGCTTACAGCGCCCCCACATGGCTGGCTCAACGTGTTCCTCTTGAAGACAATGAAGCGGTTGGTGTAGGTCACCAGAAGGTCAAAGCCAAAGTTAAAGCCAGTCCAGCGCCAGCAATACTGGAGGAAGACCATTCCAATTTCATTATCTGAAGCTTTCATTACACAAACACATTTTACTCAGACATGCGTTCATGTTGAGCAAGTAAAACAGTGTTTTGATCAAGATCAAACTATCCAACTTACATCCCCATCTTTGGTTAGTTTCCTGCCACACCTCATACTGCTCAACTCAAACTCATCCTTGTTCGCTTCCTGCGGACTACATAAAAACAACCCCACACTCAGCACAGTTTTTCTTGAAACATGATCAGAAGGATTTTACAGGTGAATCACAATGAATGATGAAGCATAAATGAAACAGGACACGTATCGTGACAGGAAATGATTCCTCCCCTCCTGAAAGGTCAGGTTCTCACCCATTGTCGTTGTCATGTTCAGTCCTGAGCATGGCAAACCACTGTCTCTTGTACACTGCTGTCAGCCAATCTGTAAGACACCGTACACGCACAATGAAACCCCCACACGGTGGGTGTAAAGTGCATTAAACACACTCACAAAAAGAAATTCATAATGCAGACACTCACTGTTTACAAACATTGTGTTGGTCATAAGTGGTGTTGCCTTGTAGTTGCTGGTGCTGAAAAGCACTTCAAAAGATGGCAGCATCATATCTTACCAGGAGGAAGGATGTTGTCCCTCTCCAGAATTCGAGCGGAGGCAAGGTCGTTGATGATGTACTGAAGGCGAACGTGTGTAAAGACTGAAGCAAAGGGCGCGCCTGCCTCTGTGGTCAAAAAGGGGTCCTCTTCAAATAACTCTGCACATGAGAGTAAGGAAACCTTCTCAGTCATGGTCTGTGACAATGCAAACCAACTTCAAGATAGTAATGTGTCTACACACAAATACCCCCACACGCATAGCCAGAAAAACGTACCAGTCCTCCACTTGCAGAGCCAGGCATCAGCGTCAGCCAGAAGCTGTTTGATAGGACTGTTCCAGGACGGATTGAGCTGCAGAAACATCCACTAAAGAGCGAGACAGAGAGAGTTCAAAGGAAAAAAGACTGAGCATCACAAACGTCTTGAGCAGACGTAGAATAGCTGAAAAACTGTCAATTTAAACGCCTACTATCACATTCAGTGTATTTGTGTACTATACCTTCTTCAAGGCTGTGTAGACATCCATCTCCACCTGCATGACAAACAGGTCGGATGACTGGATCAGCTCTTCCATCAACTCCACTCTAAAAACACAGCACAGACACACACACACACACACACACACACACACACACACACACACACACACACACACACACACACACACACACACACACACACACACACACACACACACACACACACACACACACACACACACACACACACACACACACTGGTTATCCAGGCTCTTAAGAGGACCTATATAACTACATGTGTGCAAAAATAAGATGTAAGGAACATACGAGAGATCTTTCATCAGATCAACATTCTGGTGGGTCATAAGATTATTCAGGAGCCATTCAAGGCACCTGCATGAAAACACACAGACACACACACATATTATAACATTATCATATTATATATTATAATGACAGATGATGATAATAGGACAAAGGTAATGTATGTTGGCGGTGCTGACTTTTTCATGACAGAGTCTAGGCCGTAGATGCTAGCAGAGGAGTAGTAGCCACACACTGTCTTAACACTGATGTTCTCCTTCATGGTCTCACCACACTGTTGGATCAGACCATCCTACACACATATACACACATACATACACACACACACACACACACACACACACACACACACACACACACACACACACACACACACACACACACACACACACACAGCTAAGTGTAGAATCATTACTATCACACATACTACTCCTTTCCTACACAAATCAATGAGACGGAGCTCATGATGTTTGTTGTACTGACCAGCTGGAGCATACAGGCAGCGGCCAGGATACTGACGACTC
This sequence comes from Aplochiton taeniatus, assembly GCA_017639675.1. Taxonomy (NCBI): domain Eukaryota; kingdom Metazoa; phylum Chordata; class Actinopteri; order Galaxiiformes; family Galaxiidae; genus Aplochiton; species Aplochiton taeniatus. The sequence goes on along the minus strand of CM030172.1, from coordinate 25,847,267 downwards.
TACTGGGTTTAATGAGCACATCGTCGCGGTACAGAGACCCAAATACAACCTGTAGAGCTACACACACACACACACACACACACACACACACACACACACACAGAAAATATTGCATATTTTTGTATCTTACAAAAAAAGAAAGAAAATGAAGTGTTTCAGTGACTACTTTAAAACGTTACAGTTAGTTCACCAAAATAATCACCTTCTGTGTCAATGTTCTGGTCTGGGATCTCCAGTTCAATGACCATCATGTTGGACTCCTTCCAAGATCCACTGAACATACTGGAAAAATACCCGGACTTTGTAGAAGTAAAGAGAGGAGTGATGAGGCAAGAGAGAAAACCATGTGGTGTCCTTATGTGTATGTCTGGACAATAATCTAAGACGATATCTGTCTTATTGTTAAATACATAAAAAAAAAAGCAGATTGAAAGAATAAATTATGTCTGAAGCTATCTAGTGGATAAACAATGTAATAGAGTCTGAGTTTGATCTTTGATTATTATGAATATAGAAGTATTGTCAAATAAAGATTCTGACCATTATTTCAAATACATCTTATTTTTGTTCCCCAGTCTTCATAAGTTATGTGTATGCTTGCTTTGAGCAAACAGTGTCTATATCTGTGCTTGTGAGTTTGTTTTATTTACTTGGCACAGGTAAACTTTGTGTAGATTCCACCGTTGTCCCAGGGCACAGATGCAGATGTCACTGTTCTCTCCATTTAGGAACAAGGTTTGATAGATGTACTTTGAGGTGCTTTTTAATTTCTTTCTGTTAAATGTCCACAATCAAACACCAACATAGAAGCATAATTTTAGTCAAGTTAGTTCAGACTTTATAGATTTAGGTAGGCCTTTTTAAAGCAACCTCAACCAGAAATCTTTGGTTTTAGTGTAGGACATCACTCACCTGCGAGGTGTGTCCAGCAGAGTATCATCTTCCTCATTTTCACTGCCACACTCACAGTCACAGGGCGAACTCCGTTTTCTTTTCTTGCACTCACATCCCAGTTTGCGGCTGGAGCTTGCATCCTCCACAACGTCCCCTGCTCCTTGGGTGGAGGCGTGAAACCTGCTGCCTAGGGTCCCCATCTCTACTCCTACAAACATAGAGTACATTGAGTTAGAGCTCTGTTATAACCATTGGAAAATGAATGCTGAAGATGGTAAAATAGAAAACCTGGTAACTACACAAGTTTCAACCACAAGCAGTAGACATGAGTGGCAAAAAGCAATCTGAACTTAGTTAGCTAGTAAGCTTAAAGTTAATCACATTATCTAAATACAAGTATCTACCTTCTCTCTCTTAATCGTACGATCAAAACATTCTATCCAGGATTTCCCCCAGCCCAGGTATGACACACGAACTATGGCTAGTAAGCTGATTTGACATCAACTTACTTGACACGGGTTGATCAGTAGATGTAGCAAACCTGGGTCGCTACACAGGTCAGTTTACACTCAGGTGTGACAGATGCAGATGGTGAAAAAATGTTCGCAGTATTCGGTTGCTAGGGATAAGGTGTTGGTTAGCCAGCTAACGTAACGTTAGTGAAGCTCTAACCATGACTTGAGCCTCGGCTAGTGGCTGACTCAGATACCAGCAACTTGTCTAGCTGTTATTAAAATACCGTTTGTGTTGTGTATGCTAACATGCAACATTATTCTTTCTAAATACCATTTTCACACCAAGCACCTCAAATGACAACAATAAAGATCCCACCACAAGCAGTCTCTGAGTGGAAAAATTACACCCACCAATAATGTAAAACCAATGTTGTTGTGGATAACGTTAGTTACGTTATTCTTCTTCTACTCACGGATGCTGAGTGATTTTATGATTTTTATAGGAAACTGGGCGTTTTACTGCCACCTACTGCTGTGTTCTCGTTCTTGCCAGACATGCGCATCCTTCACTGTTCGCCAAATAAATGAGTTTTTATATAATTATGCATATATTTCATTGAGATATATATAGAATATATTTGAGAAATATAATTGCATTAAAATCATTGTATAAAACACATTGATTATAGATTAACCTTCTCTGTTATTATATTAGATATTGTATTTGCTGACCACTGGGGGCAGCAAGCCTTTGTTTGTACGTGGACTATGTGGTTTTAGGAAAAGAGAGCCAACCAATAAGCGCAGATATTTTCAGCCTTACATTCCACCTTCCTCACTCCATACCGTCTGACGGCTGTGACACGTATCCAAGATATTATGTGACAGGAACCTCTGTGGAAGTGGGGTAGGAACATAGAAAGGAATTCTCTACGTTGTCTCTCTTAAACTCCCCCTTGAAATACTGCATAACGACTGGAAAGCATGGATGCTGGGGCTTGCGACGCTACTGCAGGTAGGCTAAAAACAATAGCTTTGTTGCTGTTGTTTTGTGGTGGTAGCTGGCTACGCTGTTTGAAGGGAGATGAGGTATTAATTAAACTAGTACAGTAAATGAACACGTTATGTCCCGTGGCATATTCTATGAATGTTTAAGAGTCAACGTGGCCATCAGGGTTCTACAACTAGGATGATGCTAATAAAAGTGCACATTTGTATTTTGTTATCCGTAGGTCGCCATTTCGTTGAACACACATCAGAGAATGACAAACCTGAGAGCAGTGATGAAGGTGAAGAAGTAACAAACCATGAGGCTGCTCCAACGACAGAAAAGATAGCTGTTGAGAGCAGGATGAAACGACTTTTTGGATTTGAGATTGAGGAGCTTACCTCCTGGAATCGTCTAGTGTGCCTTTTAAACCGTCCCACAGACCCTGCATCGCTGGGCATTTTTCGATTCTTGTTTGGTAAGCTCCCTGTAATTCATAAGCATGTTCAATATACCCCAGAAACTAACCAACTTTCAAGTTAAGTGTAATGACTATGTTCTCATATTACACGTTGTGTTGCCTCCCATATTCTCCCCCTAAGGCATGTTGATGGCTGTGGACATAACTCAGGAGCGGGGCCTGAGCCACCTGGACTATAAGTACCTGGATGGGGCTCCTGTGTGCCGCTTTCCACTCTTCAACAACCTGCAGCCACTCCCACTAGACTGGATGTATCTGGTGTATGTGGTGATGTTTTTTGGTATGTGAAGTGTTGCATCAAGTTGTCTCTTTTTTTTCTTCTTAACTTTTGCAATATTCTCTGTTCTTTTTTTTAAATGTTTTTACATAGTTTGTTTTAACGGTTTTAATATGAAAGTCTCCAAAACAGGCAAAACCTTAACTAAGACAAGCTTGGATTCATAAAATCACCACTCATGGTAATCCATGACAGGTGACAGACTTGTTCTTGCATGAACCCACAATGGGAGTCCTTTCAAAGGTTTGTCTACTCATGTAATTGCAGGGGCTTTGGGCATCATGCTTGGCTGTTTCTACCGTCTCTCTTGCCTCATGTTTATATCCACCTACTGGTACGTCTTCTTCCTGGACAAGACGGCGTGGAACAACCATTCGTATCTCTACGGCCTCATTGGCTTCCAGCTCACACTCATGGATGCCAACAGATACTGGTGAATAAAAGCCTTTGCTCATTTTGTATGTGTGCATGATGCATTTGCATAATGGGTAATTAAATATTCACTGCTTAACTTGTAGGTCAATAGATGGATTACGAGCATCTAGAAAAAGAAATGCCCATGTACCACTTTGGAATTACACAATCCTGAGAACTCAGGTCTGTACAGTGAATTTGCCAGTTCGGTCTCTTTAATCAATGCAGTTACAGTAGTACTAATGATATACCCAATAACTGTCCCTTTACAGTAGTACTAATGATGTTCTCAATATCTGTCCCTTTACAGTAGTACTAATGATATACTCAATATATGTCCCTTCACAGTAGTACTAATGATAAACTCAATATCTGTCCCTTTACAGTAGTACTAATGATGTACTCAATATCTGTCCCTTTGCAGTAGTACTAATGATAAACTCAATATCTGTCCCTTTACAGTGGTACTAATGATGTACTCAATATCTGTCCCTTTGCAGTAGTACTAATGATATACTCAATATCTGTCCCTTTACAGTAGTACTAATGATATACTCAATATATGTCCCTTCACAGTAGTACTAATGATATACTCAATATCTGTCCCTTTACAGTAGTACTAATGATGTACTCAATATCTGTCCCTTTACAGTAGTACTAATGATATACTCAATATCTGTCCCTTTACAGTAGTACTAATGATATACTCAATATCTGTCCCTTCACAGTAGTACTAATGATGTACTCAATATCTGTCCCTTTACAGTAGTACTAATGATATACTCAATATCTGTCCCTTTACAGTAGTACTAATGATATACTCAATATCTGTCCCTTTGCAGTAGTACTAATGATATACTCAATATCTGTCCCTTTACAGTAGTACTAATGATATACTCAATATCTGTCCCTTTGCAGATTTTCATTGTATACTTTCTCGCCGGAATCAAGAAATTGGACACAGACTGGGTGGGGGGCTACTCAATGTCATATTTGGCACACCATTGGCTTTTTGACCCTTTCAAGTGAGTTTACCATTCTGAATGAATGGAATTCACGTGCTGTTGCCTCTATTCATTGAAGCTAAGTGGTTTAAGTGGACCTGACTGACAGTCGGGTCCGTTCTTAGCACTCCTTTGAAAATAAGGCTAGTGTCCATGTTATAGCAGATTTTGACACATTACAAGTTTGTACAATTAGAATGCTCTTCGAAAACTCGGCACGTTTTGCAGGTTGATTATCCCGGTGGAAACTGTGAATTTGCTGGTGATCCATGGAGGTGGTCTCGTTCTAGACCTGACGGCTGGATATCTTCTGTTTTTTGACGCCACACGCCCCCTTGCATTTTTCTTTGTCAGCTACTTCCACTGTATGAACTCTCAACTGTTCAGCATTGGTGAGAATATGTACATGTAAAAAATATGCATGGTTTATTGTCACTGAATGTTTTTCGTGTTTGGCTACAGGAAAAGGCTTTTGTTTTAATACTTTTTAGCAATTCATCTACCCATGTCCCATAAGCATTAATCATTGTGTTAAAGCTGACTGATGCAACTATTATGGCAGTTTTTACAACCACTTCTGGGTAAAAAGTTGATATTTGTCACTTTGTTTGTGTTACTCAGCTCTCAGTTTTTGACTGGTATTTTCTGAAAGGCTGATATTATTTGCAGTGACTAACTGTTTAAGGGTTAATCAATAACATTTTATTGATCCAAATGCCAACAGGAATGTTCTCCTACACCATGCTGGCCACTAGTCCTCTATTCAGCTATCCTGACTGGCCCAGGAGATTCTTCGCTCGCTTTCCTGGATTCCTCAGAGTTGTGCTGCCAAATACTTCTTCTAACCTGCAGCCCAGCACTTCCTGTATTTACCCAGAGGCCCAGAGCACCGAGTTGCAGGAGACCCCATCTGTTCCAAAGGCCTCCAAATTGAGGTTTAAACACAAACTGGGGGCCATTTTTACAATTTTGTACCTGGCTGAACAGTTCTTCCTCCCTTACTCCCACTTTATCACACAGGTACTGTCCGTGCAGAGCTTTGTTTTATTTTTAATTGGCTTTTTGATATCCCTTAATGATTAAGGCTTAATCGCCTTAAGTGCTGTCTAGAAAAATGATGCCTGTACACTGAGTTACCAGTTAAGTAATTGCTCAATCAATGTCAACACAGCTGTGGTGTTTTGTGGAGCAAACACTACCTTAAATTGCCTTGTCAGCAAAAAAGGAGTTTCTGTGGGGTATGTGGCAAGTTACTTTGGACAAGTTTGGCAAATGTGACTTTTGATCTGATTAAAGGCACACTATATTTGTCCATGTCAAAGACAGCCCTAGTTACACTAATAAACAGAATTCATGATCACAAGTCATTGATAAATAGCTGCATAATAATTAAATACTCAAGGTAGGGTTTACTTATTACAGTATTTTATACAAAAGTTCTGAATAACGGTTAAAAACAGCAAATTATTGATTTGGTTTTTATACCAGGGCTATAACAACTGGACCAATGGCTTGTATGGTTATTCCTGGGACATGATGGTTCATTCCCGCACCCACCAGCATGTCAAAATTACCTACAAAGATGGCAAAACAGGATCTGTTGGCTATCTCAATCCAGGGGTGAGTCGCAGAGACAAACATGGGGACCGTGTCAAGGCCTGGACTGAGTCGCTCAAGACTCCAGATTATTGAAATAGTTCAGAGGATTTTCTGGTTCAGCAGTTTCATGTGTTATTACTGTGTTTGAGCAGGTGTTCACTCAGAGCCGACGTTGGAAAGACCATGGCGACATGTTGAAGCAATACGCCAGCTGCTTGAACCATCATCTACCCCACTACAACATCACGGACCCTGAGATCTACTTTGACATCTGGGTGTCTATCAACGAACGCTTCCAGCAAAGGTTTGTGTGTAACTTACGGACTGTTGATAAGAGGATCGAAGATTAAACAAATCTACTATTGATAAGGCAAAGCATGGGCTTTACTCTTTATATTTGCCTTGTTCTGCTTGCTAGAATCTTTGATCCCCGTGTAGACATAGTGAAGGCTGACTGGTCCCCGTTTCACCCTAACCCATGGCTCATGCCCTTACTGGTGGACCTCTCTCCCTGGAGGACAAAGTTCCAGGAGATTGAAAGCACTCTGGATAATCAGACAGAGATTGTCTTCATTGCTGACTTCCCAGGTTTCAAATTTCTAACCATCCGTGTCTTTCATTTATTGAGTATAGTTAGTTAACAGATCCTGTAAGCAATGTTTAAAATGTGCACACCAAAAAAAAAAAAATCTTGTGTACAGCAAGCTTTGCCATATATTATGTTTATTGCTTCTTGCCCCCAGGTCACTTATTGGTTGATGAATATATTCTAACAAATTTTCTCTAGGTCTCCACCTTGAGAACTATGTGAGTGAAGACTTGGGCAATACCAGCGTTCAGGTGCTCCAAGGTCAGCTGAAAGTAGAGATCACCGATGAGAAGAGGAACTACACCCTGCAACCAGGGGAGCAGATGAGGGTAAAGCACTGTTAAAGATTCCATGTTACCTTTCAAAATACACAGGATACGGTGTTATAATATCCTCAATGCCATAATCCAAGATGAGCACTTCAAAAAAAAATTTTGGGGAATGGATTTGGGTTGAGAGCGGATATGTCATTGGGGTTTCAAGTGAACATGAACATGGGCACCTTCCATCCCAGATGTTTCGTTAAGTCGAGTTGATTAAAAACACCTTGATTTAGAAAAAACCATGTTGTTGATAAGGGCCATGATGCGGTATAGATGTGTATGTTAACGTTTTTACTGAATCATTAAATTACATAGAAGATATTCTAAAGATTCAAAGATAACCTAATAATAATTCTTTTTTTTCTCTTTTTCAACGTATTAATCAGCATGATTATGAGTGAATGTTTTGTTTTGTGCAATGTTTGGATATATGCCCGTAATGTTCTGCAATGTGTGTATCCAGCTACCTGCGGGGGCCTACCATAAGGTGTACACAGTGTCGGATGGGCCCTCCTGCTACATGTACATCTATGTCAACACCACAGAGGCAGCGCTCCAGGAGAACTTCACCAGGCTGTTTGAGCTCCAGGAGCGGGTCCGCAATGGAACAGGTTAGGGCCCTGGTGAAAAGGAATGAACTTGCCTGGTTTATATTGAAACGTAATACCTGCCCAGTGGCAAATTGGGTCAGAAAAGGTTTCCACGTAATCATCAGATTGACAAAAATGTTGCTGCCTGTTATCTTGTGATTGGTTTTTTTAGATTTAAAAACATCTATGCAGAATTAACAGATTCGTGTATTTTATTTTGACATGGGAACAATGATAATGCACAGAAATAATATCAAATAACATGGAACTTGTGTAGGAATCTTAACAATTCAATCCTTCAATTAAAAAGTTGTTATAGAAACAGGAGTGTTTATGGGAGATCTTCTGAAAGAGGGAAAGGTTAAGAATGCCATAGTGTTCAGTTTGGGCTTGGCAACCAATCCGTCCCATCGAAGGTTGGCAAATAACCCATAGAAATTGTCAATGAGGGAATATAATGTAATGCAAGTTTAATAACCTGTCTCTTTCACCACATAGAAACAGAGCCTCTTCCTCCTGAGCTGCAACCCCTCATTACTTCAGACAATGAGGGGCCCGAGGTTAATGTCACAGACCCAGTTGTGCGGTTGTTCCTGCGACGGCAGCGACGCATGAAGGAGGTGAAGAAGCGCAGAGAGGCAAATGTGTTCGAACGGCTGAATCGGTTTACTGTGAAAAAGTACTACATGTTGCGGAGAGGGTGAGTGGGTGGAGTGGGATCATTATGAATGCTAATGCTCTTGAACATGTATCCCAACATGGTGCATTGGGGTCAACAAGCCCCCCCATGCAAAGAATGAATTCCAAAACAGTCCAATGTTTACTTACATTGGAATGTTATCTGTGACCCAGGTTTCTAATGACCGCAATTGCTCTGCGTAACCTGGCTGTGGGTCTTCCCTCGCTGGAGCAGCTGACCAGGGAAGTGGCTTTTGCCAACATGAAAGAACCTCAGGCAGAAGCCAACCACAACGAACTGCTGAAAGATGAAGTCGGGCATGGAGAGCTCTAGAAAGGCCAGGGCCCTCGAACTGTTTGAAAGGGAAAGTTCTGTGTGCAAGTTTCTGTTTCATTGAAATATAAACACATTCATGCCCGTGAAACAGTGTGCGGTGCAAACTAAAAAAGACTGTTACCACAGATTCAGACTTCAGATATCAATTTCAATATTCCAGTAACTGGAAATTTGAAAAAAAAAAAAGATTTTACTCTTATTATTACCGCTTAGTTTAAATTATGCAGTTAAAATGATTCCAGTTATATCACATTGTAATGTATCCAATAATCACATCATTGTGTTATGAATATTTTTTTTTCTTTTTTTTACTGAGGTTATATTCTTTTATTGGGTAATTCAATGTTTTATGTTCAAGACACGTGTGTAATTCAGAGAAATAAGCATGGTTGCGTGGGAATTTGAGAAGGTTTGCAAACAAAAACGTTATTACCTATTCTAATAAAATAAATAGGTTTGCATTTTTAATCTTTGTTTACATCTTATCATTATATAACTTTAACCTTGGCAGAACGTCAACCAATTGCTATGTATGTGTATTAGTGAGCTTTAATTTGTAAGCCGTTGTAGAAATCTTGAACTTTATTTGTGTGTCAATATCAACTATGCAGTAACTTAGAGTAGTTGATCAACTATTCAGTACCTTACATATTAGTTTTCCCAGTCTTAAGTGCTACAGTAGAACTCCACAGTGTTATTCATAGTAGGGTGTGATGATACATATTGAACATAAACACGTAAGACATTAGTATGTATAACTTTTTTAAAACAAGCATGATATTTTGGCAAGGTTAAGGTGAACAACTATAGTAACTCATCTTAGTCACTGTGGGTTAATATGTAGATGTCTTAACTTTACCTATAAATGTTGTAAGCACAGTCATCTCAAAAGGGAAAGTAAAATGTTAGTACTGTCGAGTAAGAGGTTTGAAAAGGCATTTTCCCCTTATTGTCAAGACAAAAGCAAATCAGTCGTTTCTATACGATACCATTTCAAGATAAATACAACTGATAAATATCACTCATGTCAAATTGTATAGGCAGCATTAGCATGTCAGTGTAACAAGTTCTAAGTAGTTGAGTTTACTCTACAAAGCAGAGCAAAAAAATCCCTTTTTAAAATTTCCGTGACCTTTCGGAAAGACGGCTGCCCTTCAATGAGTGAGTGCCCGTGTCACATTCTCTCATAAATACAGCCGACATCACCAGGCTTTACTTGTTGGTTCTAGCTGAACCTACGGTATGCTTACATCATACAGACCCAATAGTGTTGGCTAAATACTGAATTATGTACATTAGAGTATTCACATAGCTCTCTTTTCTTTTACAAGTAAGTGTATCTTTCAATGCTGAGGAACAAACTATACATATAAACAATCTATCCACAACAATGTTAATAAAAAAACAAAAGAACCCTTAACGATCACAATGTTGAAAGTCCTAAAAGCCGACATCCTCGTTCTACCTTGGCTGAAGATCTGGGTAAAACACTCCATGTATCACACCTTCAGTGACGACATTTGCAAATGTGTCTACAGAACAGAGGGGGGCAGAATTGCATGTTGTTTCATACAGTACATTGGTTAAAAAGGTTCCTTCGATATTTTCAAGACAATAAAAATATAGTGCTAAAGAGGCGCTGCCTCCAAGACTTATAAGATACAGACAGTACTGATCCAAGGATAGTGTATGCAGCCTGGCCTTACCATGGGCAGACGAGAACACATAGGGGTCTCTAAGGAAGAGCATGGCAGGTTGGTGGGTAAGCCTACTGGACAGAATCAAGAAAAGGTCTGTTGGTCAAGTCTGACCACAACATTTGTTAATACGTCGCTTAATCTCATCGCCTAACAAATACAAAAACAAACCTGGATTCCTCGGATTCTGTTTCAAAAGACCTAAGGGAAAGATATGTAATTTAGAAAAATCTTTATTTTTTTTTGTATATAAGAAATGGAACCTCTGCTCCATTTTTTCATACAGAGCTCTCAATGTACAGAAAAAACTGCAAATGCTGGCAATTCAATTTTATAGCACAGACACATACCCACAACTTTCTGTTTTTGGCAGTGAAGGAAAATGGCGGATGTTCAGGAAATCCAGGAATATCTTTGGAAGAACCTCATTCTCCATTATTATAGTCTTACAAAACCAAAGAAGGGATAAAATGTCAGCTTGTGGGGCAAGCAAATACCAATGCCCTTTGTTCACTGAAGCATATCGAATTCATTATCAACATTATGACCATGATCCCAATGGTTTGCTACAATAATACATCCAAAAATCAGCACCAAACTCAGAATTAAATGCAGTCGATGCATGCCTGCATAGACAATTAGTTAATTTGCTATGTTTTTGTTGAGTTTTTTTCCATAAATTCAATCTGATACACGAAGATGTCTGCGACTGAAAATCTGAAGAGCTTCAGTGGTATTTACATTTGATTGAAATTTGGCTGCATGCACTTGATAAACTGTAGCGTTGTTTGATAATACTATCCACAGGTTTTATATATATAAAAAAATGTGTTAGAATTAATCTGTCCACCTTACAATACAAATTCATTTTCAAGTTGAATTAATAATAAGTATATAATAATATTGTCATTACCTTCACCCCTCAGTTACTGCAATCAAGTTTACCAGTTGTAAATAACTTTTAAACTGTGTAAACATCTACAGAACTATAGCAGATACTAATCAGTGGGGTTTGGGTACCTGCAGGTAAAGCTCCAGCCCATGCCTCCTCTGCTCCAGGACTTTCGGGACCCAGTTTCTCACATGTTTTGAAGGGATTTCAGGTGGCCTGATGCTCTTCTTCAACTGAGTTAAGATTGGATGAGTTATTTTTTGAACATGGTAACTCATATTAGTCTTGTCAACATAGCCATTCATCTAAAAATTGTTTATCACCATTGCCAGCTCTTCATTCTCATTAAAGGAGCCCATTACTCACCATTTTATGTAAAGCATGGAATTCACTGTAGCGCTTCTCAACTGTGTGTTGTCTTCCATTCATCAGGACTTCAATCTTGAAGACCTGGGGATAAAATAGCATACAATTAACTGTGCTGATGAATCATACTGCACCACGGCTGTTGTCCAGACATATGTGAGTAGTAGCAAAAAAGGTGGAATAAATAGATAAATAGATAACCAAGCTTCGCTATCTGTGACTTCTGACCGCAAAGGATTCCCTCAGCTATCTGCAGCCTCTGGTGGTGTTATGTGAAGGACCCATTCACAGGGGTCAGTGCCCCATAGACTGGTCAAGCATGTGAAGTTCACATTGTGAACAATACGGTAGGAACAGGTGATACTTCCTTTTTGATGTGAATACAATTATCCACACAATTATCAATTATTTGTTTCAGCAGATAATCACTACTGTCGAAATACCCACCTCTACAGTGGCAGAGAGAGACAAATGCGAGGCATTTCATAGACGCTGCAATGATATTATCACATAGCGGCAACATCAATTTCCATCATTCTAAACCCAAAAAAGAATGCTGCTACAACAACAACTAAAAAGTTGAGGCATGAAAAAGAGCAACAAAAGAGTGTATCAAGCACTGGCGGTTATGGGCAAATGCGAGACAAGAAAATTTTTGGGTCCTACCGCTAGTTCAATTTACCCCTAGTCAGACGAGAAGATCGAAATCAATGTTATGATCAATGTTGTACGTCTAATAATGAGTTGTTTAGGTAAGTACGTAGGTAAACCAACAATGGCTGTAAGCCATTGGCCACAACTAGCATGGCTCCGTCAAAAGTGACAAAATACACCTTATAAAAATGCCAGAGCTGTGTTATTTACATGTTGTATCTTCTCTATGTCACACCAGTAGTAATGAAAATGTACAAGAAGTTGTTGTTATTTAAACTGATACATGGTCGGGCCTATTTTGCCATGTGTAACCATACCACCTTGTAGGCAGCCTTGTAACAATAGGTCCAAGACCTTATATGTACACCTTTTGACTGGGCAATGGTAGCAGAGACCAATTGCTTACAGCCATTTTGGCAAGGCTAGGTTACATTTACCTACCTACTTACCTAAATAAATTATTGGACGTAGAATCGTAACATTGATATCGATCATCTCGCCTAAGTAGGGATAAGTAGGAACATATCTTATTTCCCCAGAGGATGAGCTATTGCTCTAAAGGATTCCCATTCCAAGAATGCCCATCATTATGAGCTCTACACCGGGTAAAAGAAGAACGCCATCATTAAAAGCTCCGACCCCAAAGCTACAGAGGACTGGAAAGTGGATTAGAGCAAGTAACTTCAGCTGGTTGGCTGTGTGGTCCCCTAGGGGTCCGCGGAGGTACAACTTTTTATTTTTATTTAACATATAAGGACATTTTGACACCTAACAGTTTCTGTGTAACAAGAACCAAAAACACAGCAAAAGAAAGTTAGCTAGCTAGTGTAGCTGGCACACAATCAAGCTACTACCTGCAAAATTAATGTCATCTAGTTATATTATAATATTTGTGAACATGCTGGAAGCAAGTAGTTTTACACATGCTGCAGTCACTCCTAGAAGGCCCCCAACTCCAATGTAAGCAACACCCTCATGCCTCATTGAATAGGGTGTTTCAACTGGCTTACGTGTCTCAAAGCAGCAGACAAGTGGTTAGCCGTTGTGATGGTTATGTGTTCAATACAAACCAGAACCAAACTGTTTATTTCTGATGCATAGACTTACTGTTTTAGTTGACGTTACTGCCCCCAACCTTTACCTAAATGTTGTATGAAGAGAACATGCTGCTTAGGTAAATATACTATTGAATCAGTTAAATTGCGTGTTTGTTTAATGTTTGTGATGTTGGAGATGTGATGTGATTTCATATAGTTTGAAATTTGCATTAAATCCAGTTTCACATGCAGTGTCATTGGGGGTTTTGAGACTTGTGGCCTTCAGCCTAGTTTTAGCTTGGATGAGAAGGTCAACAGCTATTTTCCTTTGCCATCGGCCACAGCACATCTCGTCTGACTCTTGTATGACGTATACATACAGGTAGACGGCTTGGAACAATCTGTTCAACACCAGCAGTGTTGTAAACGCAAGGTGACTGACAGGCAAGTATGCTTCCCTGTTTTCATCTCTTCGGATTGGTTTGTTTGGTCGAGCATTATGAGAATTTTGAGCTGACAAATACAAGGTCTGGAGCATTGGTAGGGAGAGCACTTTTTCTCAGAGCATTTTATTTATTGAAACAGTCAGGGATGTAGTTATTCAAATATTTTATTTGTATTAAAAATAACTTCACTACTACGGCTTTAAGTGAGTACAATTTTGCCTAAACATTAAAAAAAGGTTGGTAAAAGCAACTTACCTTACCTACAGAGGCTTTGATTGAGCGATTTAGTAATACCTAAAAAGACCTTTGTTAGTTAAAATGGCATTGCTTGATAAGATACATATTACTATAAAATGTATCATCATTGTAGGAAATACTAAAGGACTTAAAATAGATAGGTATTGTATTAATTTGGATGCCCTTGAAGTAATTATATATTTCAATAATATGATTAGATTATCATAATTATTGTTAATTGATTGCCATATCAGTTATTACAGTGATGTAATCATATTACACATGTTCTGGGAATACTGATACCACCATGTCTGGTCAGTTGATAGGGGTTAAAACTGTGACTGTTACACCCAATTCTGTTATCACCTGTTTATACTAGACCAGGGCCATCTCGTGGCCCAAGGTATAAGTATTCTGTGAGACTCTGGTGCGGCTCTCCACCTAGGTAGTGAACCACTACCATCGGGTAGTAGTGACGATAAGAGAAACCATCAACAAGTCAACTCCTATTTTCTTTGACCATGATTGTGTTATGGTTTAACTCTGAATAAATTCTTACAACCTGATAATACATATACTAAAATAACCTGAAGACTCTGTTTTCTCCACACCCTCAACCAAAGAGTGCTCACCTTTTTCCCATTTTCATACCTGTCCAAAACCTTTCCGTTGCAGTTTGACACTTGGTCGAAATTGTTTCTACTTGTCTTAAGTCACTTGTGAGGGGCAGGATGAAACCAATTCATACACTTGTGACAATCCCGTAAAATTGTGAAGTATTGTCTTTAGCAACCACTAAAAAAGGAGTCACCTGACATTTTCCAGCAGCATATACTTGGAAAACTTGGTAACTTTTTTATGTGACTTCAATACCTTGGCCCGGGCTAGTCTACTTATATGATATATTTACTTAAACACTTTCCCCGCGGGATCCATTAAGTCCAATCCAATGCAATACTACAGCACTGAATGACTTGCAGCACTTGGCTTCTCTGCCATTCTTATCAGATTTACATAAAATACAAAACCCCTAGCAGCTATTTTAGTACGAGTTCTAGCACGAATTTCTGAATGCAACTCAACAGAGGAATGACATTTACACCGACGGAATAAACTAAATTGCGATTTATATTGTCGCGTGACTGATTAAAGGACTAAAATGAGGTGAAGAAGCTACATCGAGTTCACATTAAAGGACAGATTGCTGAACTGAGTATCACTTAACACAGAAGCAGATATTCTTACATACGTTACTTTTGCTAGCTCATGAAATATATCATATTTTCATATTAGTATCACTTCACTTTTCCATTTAGCTTTAACGTTAGTAACGTTAATGTTGTTTCTGCCACTTTGAATGTCAGTCTAGCTAGCGAGCAGTCAATCAATCGAGGCACACCTAAAGCCACCGTCTGTAGCGGAGTGCTTACCGTGTATCCTTTCTCAATAGAATTATCCTCTGACCGGAATGATGGAATAGAAATTCTGACAGTATGCATTTTAAAACGTTAGACGAATGCATTCAAATGTACTGGTATTGACCAGCTGACAGATTTGGAGTTTGGCTTAGCTAACCTTTTTGACTCGGCCCCTATATTTTTGCATCAAGATGACAAAATTACTCTTGGTTGCCACCTATTGTAGCGGATCTGGATTTCCGACCCATTGACCTACGCTAAAGGTATGAGCACTTTTATGGCTGGTTAGGGAAGGTATTTTAATGAAGCTAATTGCAATCCCTGAATCGTATGGCCTAATTTACCACTAGTGTCAGGACCGAAATTTGACCCATACTTATAATGCAGAGCCACAATTTTACTTCAGCCTTGGTGCATGAGTGCATTTTGATAAGATAATAATCGACCAGTTTCTCTGGTTGTACTTGTTATAGGTAGCCACATGTGTTTGAGAAAAGTTAACTTTTTTTTCTTCATTTTAGTAGTTACTGACAACATTCTGTTTTCAAACCTCAATAAAGCAAAGAAACAAGTTGGCACATGTTCATTTTAAAACAACTTAATACACAAAAACAACTCTACCAACACGCACGAAAGCTGTGCATGTGATTGAAAACCAGGGTTATTCCACCCATTGATTTCTGAACTATTCCTTTGTTAAAGCAATAGTAGCCTAAAGTGTTTAAAAATGAATATGAACTTGTTTTCTTTGCATTATTTTTGGTTATTTTGAACACTTTTTACAAATAATTACAAATAAATGCTTCAACTGACAATTTTTGTATTTGTAATTTGTGAGAATTACTGTAAGTAATTTACAGAATAAAAAACAACATTTGACTCCAAAACTACCTATAAATAGTAAAACCAGAGAAACTGTTCATTTTGCAGTAATCTCTTAATTTTTTTCCAATGCTGTATATCCTAATACGCAACCTGTAGGTTGACCCAATTCTAACATATATATGCCAAATAATTACTACCAGGGTAGATATGTCCTTGTCCGAGTAATTTAATGGATCTCTGGTCTCTAGTAATTTCATATCATCTATGATATATTTGGCTTTAGAACACAGCAGTTTGGAAACAGCTGTCATCAAAGTAACTAATCTAGTTACTTTGTCTTAATTATTAATCAAAATACTATTGATTGATCAGAAACGCTTGGTGTTATTGAAACCTCAAATGGTTTAAATAAAGTTTGTCTGATAGATATCAATTTGTCTTAGTTAAACGTAAACCACCAGATCTAGAAGGTAAAGTTTGGTGCCCCACACGTTTCAGTTCTGTCATCTTTCTTTCACTTTTCCATGCTACTGAAGCTATAAATTATAAGCATGGTGTCTGTCCTATTTCGTAGCTTTACCTTTATTAAAATAGAGGGAACTATTGACAGTGACACTTTTGTCCTCATCCTTTATCCTTAACCTCTCTTTCGTTACATTTTCAATTTCTCCTTAATTGCTGTCAAATCACTGCCCTAATTGACAAGAAACTTGTATCAAAAGATTGCAAAGCAAAACATGACCACAAGCCACACCATATATTACTGATATTGATTTTTCATGTTTATCTTGTATTTTTGCATGTGCATGCAGTTTAAATGTCAACATGAGTCTAAAATAATAATGCTATCACAATATTCAGTTAATATGTATAAAGGTGGATTCTACTAGTGACAGAACAAATATATTTTTTTCCAGACATGCTTGATTTAGTTAAGCTTTAACATTCAATACAATGGTGTCCAGTTTCAGCAAGATAATATTTTTTGTTGTTGTTGTTACTTTAAGCTCAGAGACCTGACTACATGAATGGCAAAATAAACATATGCTGTAGAAACAAAACAAAAAAGTGAAAAAAATAAACATGAAATGTTATGCTAAAAATATAATGCAAAAAGTGTAAATATAGCAATAGAAAACGAAAAAAACATACTAACATTAATGCTGTTGTTGAAATCACTATCTCCGGGTACCTTAGGGATTATGAATGATATGTAGAAAGGAATAGAAATGTATCATTATAATTTCAAATATCCAATAAATAGTAGTAATAACTAAAATGTGCAAAACTCAAAGTAATCTTGACAAGAGCAGAAGTATTCACAATTGATTCTTCATGTGGTAAGTAGTAATGCCTTGACTTTATCAGGAAACGTTGTTTTTGTTAATACCTGTAAAGTAAATGTTGCATAATGTCTGACTTTATTTATTACATATCAATACAGTCACCCAAATAATTGCTAACATCAAAATAAATATCTAAGAACTGATCAGGATAGTTGTACTCACGATGAAATTTGACATCCTGACACATAGGCGTAGTTGCCAGTGTAGCGAACATCACAGCGTACAACATTGTTGCTGTAATCAGATTCAGGCACATGATAGCTGGGATTCACGCTGACCTGCAAATTCAAATGTATTTCCTCAATATATACAGTGGACTACATACAACAGCATTGTTTCTCAGATACATGACAAGAGTAATCCACAATGAGTGCATAGTACGCCATCTGGTGTTTCAAACAAACCTTGAGGATATAGTTTCCAGGTTTAACATCTGTGATATCAATCCACTGGCAGTCAATGTCAGCGTTATAGGTATCATAACACCCTGGGCTCAGACCCTGTAAGTATGACAGTGCCAACAATATGCACACATTTATAAATCCACAAACAAGGCATAGATTTGATATTGAAATAAATCCTGAAGGTTTTCACTGTGGAGGCGGAGATTAGTTATCATGGTAACCTGTCTGTGTGAGGTGCAGGCAAAGCGTCTGTAGTAGCCATAGTCACATGAGGTGTCCTCCAGACAGAAGCTGGCTTTGTGTCCCTCTGCCACCCTGCTCTGGGAGCTGGCCTCCAACAGGTCATAGTGGCTGAACTCGTCCATGCTGTGGAAGTGTCTGTTGTGCCAGCAGAAAACAGTTATCTATAAACTACTCAGGCCATTTTTAGGATGCCGAAAATACCATTTTAGATAGCATGGTCAGCATGTTTACTGTGTCTGTTTTAATCCAAACCATTGTAAATTAATCGACATAGTGGTACAACAACAATCTCAAAAGTAAAATAACAGAGTTTAACTTAAGTCACTAATCTTTTCTTTTGTTTTTGTTCAGTCATGTCGACTACTAGAATGTGCATTTATGCAAGCATTTAACAATAACAAACTACAGAATGAAAGTAAATATATGCATTGGGTCTCTGCCAAACGTACTCCGTATGTGGGATTGATACAGCAAGCCACTTACATCAGGACATAACTATGAACTGAGGTATTGCAGCATTCGGTCTGCAAACTTAGGAGGCCATTTTAGAACTCAATCTACTCAATGTGTCTTTTAGATTCCTTTCTCAAAGCTTGCATTCAGCTATTTCACCAGCACAACATTCATCATGTGGTCATCTTTGAGTCAAGCATTGTTTTCTCATGTTATTTTAAAACAAGGAGTATGCCAACAATGACAATAAGGTGATCTATAGGACAGAACCATGAATTCAAATGATAGCATGTTCAACAAGTTTAACAGGACGTATGCTTGGAGCATTAGACAGTGGAAGAAGTGATCTGAAACAAGCTGTGTGCGAGACACAGTTCAAAAAAAGAGACTTACTGGTGGCAGCTGTGCCATTCCCATGCGTAGCGTGGTCGGCTGGGCAGGAAGTCAGCCGTCCCTTGGTTCTTCACCCTCTGAGGAAACCTCAGCAGCATGCGGGTGTCATAGTCGTGGACATCCCCCCTATACGCTGAACTAAAGACCCATTCAATAGAAAAACATAAAACAAAATAACACTACTCAATATAGTCGATCTATAACAAGGTGCTGATTCAAAAAACGTAATACTTAAACATTAGATATTAGCCATTTAAATGTTGATTTTCTTTTTCAACTGCATAGCAATTAAACTGTTTACATAATCCCTCCACTCCACCCTCAGCGTTAACTGTGCCAGTGGTATTTATTCTGACTCAACTGATGGTTCCAATGTGCAACTCTGCAACACAAACACCTTAAGTGGTTGTTATGTCTCTACAATACGGTCTCACAGGCTAGTTACCTTTTACACTCTTTATTCTATAGGGTAGTAGTTTTGACAGTATACACAGTACCTTGATAAACAGTTTTCCTCAGCTGCACACCTGAGGTTGTACATGGGCACCCTCTGAACATATGCAGAGGCTTGAATGGAGTATGGGTCTGGCACAAGATCAGGCAGGCCTACCAGAGATTAATTTGAGCAATCACCATTCACACTCACGAAAAATGATCAAACATAAACTTAAATAATATAAAAGGAAACTGGTGATGTAAATTACATTGTATTGTAATTTCACATTTCACAATTTGTAACGTTCACAGTAACAAAATCCACTTGTGGCGTGCTTACCATACTGATGATTTCTTGTGCCATATCCAGGTCTAGCTCGAGCCCTAGGTCTTTCATAAGCATCATAGTGATTGTAATAAGGATTATCTGGATCAGAGGACTTATATGGGTCATACGGATCATCACCGACCATCATGTCTTCTCTTCTTGTTTGGGATGAATTGATGGGATGTTGGTCCTGTGTCTCATTTGATTGCGTTTTAGATTCGGCATTTAGACGTTCACTCTGATGGGTCCGTTGTCCTCCGGAGAGTCTTTGAGCTTGAGGAGAAAGCCAACGCGGGCGCGATTCTGCATCGGACACTTTCTGTGTCAATCTTTCTGACTGAGACCTATCGGTTTGGTTGGACGATGGAAGGTTGGTTAATGTCCCTGTGGTGCCGCCATCACGAATGATGGCGACAGATCCTGTTTGCACTTGCTCCTTGTTACCTTGCTTCTGCCTAGGTGGTTGGTACTCCGAACCTTGACTTAAAATACTAAAAACATTGCCATTGTGTGCCCACTGTAATGTCTGCCGCAGACCTGCTCTTTGATCTTTTATTGGTCTTGATGGATGTCTCTGAGAATTAACATCTTGGAGTATGAAAAATAAAAAGTAGACGTGCGCACACGCGTAAAGTGGCATGCCAAATACGCGCGCCCCCATAATATAATTTATTGGGATACCTGGACGGATTGTGTCGAAATATCAAATTACTCGATTTACCATTTACCTGTTTGAAGTTAATGTAATTACAAGTATACAAAATAATTAAAAACTAACGAGAATATCTAGACTTATAACCGCACATACTATAACCTAATATTTTTCTCTTCCAGAGCTCGAGGATGCGCTTGGGACAGGAGGAGGAGGAGTTGAACATTTGAAGTTATTATTCCGTCGTTACACAAGTCAAGATCGGTGCTACTCATGTAACAACTGGATACTGGAGGTTTGGGTCATACCATTGCGTCTGCTAGAGTATTTGATAACACTGATCATGGGCCCTTCGGGGTAGGTTATGGCGTTGTTAAACTGTGTAGTGCCATTAAAGATAGTCTGCTCTTAACCATTGCTATTTTTAAAGTGAATATATTTATCTTCCTCTCTCTTTAGCCTATATATCTATATTTCTATCTCTCTCTCTCTCTCTCTCGCTCTCTCTCTCTCTCTCTATATATATATATATGTATATATATATATATATATATATATATATATATATATATATATATATATATATATATATATATAGCCTACACATAGGTAAAATGCAGTAGACCGAGGCAACGTAAAAGACATAAAGGCTACTTATAACAGGGTATTTTTTTTCAAACATTTTAATGGTTGTGAACTTACAGACATATAAACTAGCATTCTCAAGCAGATGTTGTTTAACTTTAACCCAGAGTAATTTTCAATTTGGGATTTTAAAATGCCATATTGATTTTTATCAAAACCAACGTGTTTATGAGATACTATGAGATATTTAATGTATCAGATTTGTTTATTCACTTATTGAGGCTGTTATTTATCAATCAGATAAATAACACTGAAATGGTCGGAAACTTATACTTGGTTCTGGTGGTGATCTGATTCCCAACCCCCCGACAAACTTTTTCCTATATCCAATAAAAACTCTGCCCTGTTGCTAGCACAGGGGATATAATGCATAGTTTGTTAAAACGTAATCATAGTGTTTCATTGTTCTCTAAAAAGGAAAGCGGAAAACACTGTCTACATACTTGCCACGCAGTATATACAAGGCTGGCTGCCAAACCACAAATAGATTCACCAGGACACCTAAGTCACTTTGAATTCTCAAATCACATAAGGCTGATTATAAAACCAAAAAAATGAAAACAAATAAGAAGTTAAGAAAATGTTGTCTATCTATCTATCAATATACAATATTCAGCTAAGTTTGAAATGTTCGTAGACTGGCCTTGGACCACACGCATTTAAAGTCCCAAGAGAATTAAGCTAATGCAGAACTGTAAAAACAGCTTGCTGGGCACGTTTCAGGCGCAGTCACATGACTTCACAATATGTCCAGTTGTGTAAGCTGGAACGGGCAAATCAGAGCAAAGAAGCGTTATTTGAGCTTTCAAATATGTGTCCACCCCTTAACCTATTGGAAGTTTTAAAGATGCAGGGATAAATAGCGGACGTGGTAGAAATGGTGAAGTAATGAGCACCATATCAAGTAACCAAGTATAATCAAAATCAATGATTAATTGTTAAAGTATTCTATAACAATTAATAGAAATGGGCCAGGCTTTCTTCTTCAAAGCCAGACATTAACTGCAATATTTTCCCCCCATTAAGTTTTTCTCCCCTTCCAAATGTTAAAAAGTTTGTCAGTTATCCATTCTATCCTTTATTTAATAGCTTTGTTACATTTGTATACTATTTAAACCTGTGTTGAAAGAGAACAAAATATTTGATCGTGCAGTAATTGCTACATTCCAGTAATTTCAATGGAGTGCAAGTATGTGTTCCTGGGATAGTTCCACTAAGATCTGCAGAGAACCAGAAAGAAGGAACCAGCTGTACTAGGTCAATAGTGCGTTTGCTCGTAATTCATTGAAGTCTATGTAGAGTCCAGTTTCTTGTGCTAGGGCAGCACAGTGTTCTCCCAGACAGTGGAACCACATCTGCAAGCAATTAACCCAATTCATCTGTCTACGTCACATTCTCTGATTGTGTGTGCGCGCTTTTTGGCGGGGGGGGGGGGGGGGGGGGGGGGGGGGGGGGCAGTATCTTTAATCATAAAATAGTCCTATTCATTTCCGTTTTGAAGTAAGAGTAAAGAGAGAGAACATAACATATGAGATCAACAGGACAAAGAGTGATTCCAACTCTCTTGAAAGCCAAATCTACCATAACATCAACACCATCCTCATCCTTTAACTGAATCATTCAGAATTTCAGTTAGCTATCTGTAACTATAGATTTATCGAGGGTAATATAAACTTTAAGCAGGGATCATAATATTGTCTGTCACAGGGAGGATCACATCTCCCAAGCAACCTTCTAAAATAGTTTTGCAACTTTTAACTTCAGACTACATATTTTAAGACTGTCTTTCTTTCATCTCATGATGACTAAGAGTTAGAAAAAAAGGTCACAACCACAGCTCTGCCAACAAAGCCATGGCCGAGAGACAGTTTCAGTGTTTTCTTCCCTTTTATAAACAGTAAGCATAGTTTTCCATTACTCTTAGACTAGGAGGGGAACTAGAGCAGGCAGCAGACCAACCCAAGACGCACAGTCTGATAGCCTACGTGGCAGTCTGCACATGTTTTTCTGTGGACACTGTACTTAACAAAGCAACCAGGAAGAGGAGCCCTTTCACTGATATTATTTAGCAACAGTCATACAGAGCAGAACATGTGATTTTCATACATACCGAAGATCTTTGATGCAAGTGCATTCAAAGATAACAGCAGATGTGTGTATGTCGGGGCCAGGGGCACATTGATAATGACAGGTTTATATTGATTTCACATCTATGATCAATACTAAAACACCCTCTTAAACATCAACACCATCTTCTGGAATCACCCACACAATGTTTAAAGCACATACATTATTTAAAAAAAGTGCAGTTACTCTGAGCTAGTTTCTCAGTTTGGCCACGGATTAGTGTAGTCATATGTTTACCTTTGTGGTTAAAACCAAAGGATTGTACGGATATGCTAAGAATTGCATGAGCAGGATTATTCAGCATTTATTTTTACCACTGCAGTGCATGCATTGAAATTACATTAATAGTATGATTTTCACAGAAATGGAAGTAAGAATATACTACATATATTACTACAGATATTACTAATAATAACAACAATCTCAAACTGTTTAAAGTAAAAACAAGAATTTGTATAATAACCTATTACTTGTAATAGTCTTATTGTCACATAATTTACATTTCAGAGTTATGGACAGCCAACTGGTCCGTTGCCAGATTTGATCACTCACAAAATGTCCTCAACATAAACCACATTTCTTATGCAAATCTTTGTAATACTTATTCATTTGTACAGATTCAATTTGACACAAATCCATCACTAATACCATAACACGTTTAGAATGTCATTGTAAAAAGTAACATAAAACATAATAAAAAACGAAATATATCCCAGAATAATATATATATAGGAATTCTTTGTGAAGTTGCAAAATACGAGTTGCCAAGCGTAGAATAACTGAACATAGTTTATAAAGCAGAGGGGTCGGGGCAGGCCAAAAAGGCAGGCCGTGTATGCTTGGGGTAGCTGTTAGGGTGGTGTGGTTAACAAATTGATAACCACACATAGAGAAGAAGCTATTGGTCCTGAGGCCATTGTGCTCCCATTGTTCTCCAGCCACACTCAGGACCTTTGTTCAGGCAGCAGCACCTTCTCTCCTGTGGAGGTATGGTTGCCTCTCGGCTTGAGCAGGAAGCCACGGAGAACACAAGCATTGGGCCTCAGCTCCACGTTGCCCATGGTGACAAAAACGTCAATTTGCCAAACGTCTAAGGTAAATGACGACGATTATATTTTTATTTAGAAAGTGTATAGGAGTGCAAGCTGAATGCGGCTGAGTAACAATGCATTTGATTCCTAGTGGTCCAGTGGCCACCCTCAAGCCAGAGGGATCTGCAGAAAAAAAAACAGAGGATTTAAAAACAATATTTTTATCTATCATTTGTTCAACCTGAGTAGTAAATTATGTAGTTACAATACCACAAGGTGTTGTGTTCCAATACGTTAGTCAACACATTTCTAAATGACAAAAACGTACATTGGAATCTGTTTTCTGTGACAAACCATTCTCAGACTGTCAAGCCTTTTGTAAGTAGTCATTATGTTTAAATATGGTCATTAAGAAGCCTTCTTAGGAGAAAATCACGTGCGGAAATCGAAAATTACCTCGTTCCTCTCCAGTAGCAGCTCGTCCGGGGATTCTTCAGGGCCAAATTGGTCCTTGAATGAGTTCTCAATCTGAATAGAAAGTAAACACCGATAAAGAAGAAAGAAGCGTATCACAAAATGTATGACATGAAGACCTAGCAGTAAATAGTACCCAATAATCACATTTCAAAAGGAACCTCCACCCAGAGTAATGATACAGTTTAAAAACGGGGACAGCCTAAGCCGCTAAGAATCTGACCTCAAGTCCATGGTCTTCAGCACAGTTTTCACCTACAAAAGCATTTTAAAAGATCACACATGGCTCACAATCTCCTCATCCTCAGAATAGTTTGCAGTCTAACAGAATAATAAATAAAGTTTCTAGTGCAAGTTAACAAACGTGTGCTACAATCAATTCAGAGCCGTAAGCAGCAGTCCTGTACCTGAGCAGGATCTCTCCCTCCAGGCGTTGAGGTTGAGCCGTTGTAAGTTTGTGCAGCGGGTCAGCCTGTTGCTACTAGATATGGCATTGAAGGGGTTGCTAGGAACACTTGCGATGCCAGTGTTGTCGCAGATGATCTTGGACAAAGAGACAGACTGCAGGGCGGATTTCTGGCTGGGGCTGAAGACGCCTGGCTTCTCATACCACAACCTATTGATAGCAAAGAGGGAACAGATGTGGTCCCGTGCACATAGACGGCGTGCAGATAAAACCGCACATGGTCAAACGTTAACAAAAATGACACAAACTAACCTGTCTCCCTGACGGATGTTTTTGAACTGGTTACCGATGAGACAAGCAAAGAGAGGTCCCACACGGCCACCAAGGACAAAAGGCTCGGCCACCCCGCCTAGCCAGATGTCGATGTTGGCTGGCGTACCGTAGAGCTGCAACAGTTGGCTAGCCAGGCGCGAGTTGTTCAGAACCTGAGCCAGCTCTACCTGGTTCCTAGGCTGGGAGAGCCCACAGAACCCGCGCCACGCATTGTAGCCTGGTGGGGGAGCGGAGAGACAGAAATTGTCACGTTGAATGGTACTTCTAAATGATAGAGAGGGAGATTGAACAAGTGGCGTTAAGAGAGGACGGATGGAGCTAAAAGTGATGGGACTGGAGGAGAGCTTCTCAGATCTCAAATCTTGAATATGTTATTAACCACAGTTGCTGTTGATAAATATGGATTGGTATGTATGAGGGAAGGCTGTTCTGTACCTGCCAGGCCATGGTCCCTTCCACGCTGCATGTTGAGGGAGCCCAGATCTAGAGCAATATGTTCCACAAACTTAAAAAGTTTGTCCCGGAGAGCTTCCACCAACATATGGTCCTGGGTGTTCAGCTTGGCTGGCCGATTAATTAGGCCGCGCACCAGAGGGTCAATGCCACCTATTTAGGATCAGTAGGCAGGGGGAAAAGACAAAGACAGTCTGAGTACTACGGACACTTTTACGTGTACCCTCTGCGGGTATTTTACAGTACACCGTAGTGCTCCACCACTCACCCTCAAAAACAATTCTCCAGGGGGTGAAGAATGCCTTGAACAATGGAACGCTGGGGAACTGAGCGTTCTCCCTGTAGTTTTGATCTAGACGGGACAAAAAAGGCTGGATGGCCAGATGAGCAAAGCGATAGGCGGCCGTAGCAAACACATTGGCAATGCTGGGATCTACGCTGGGATTGTAGCCAGGGTAACGTCCGATCTGTGTGCGGACAAAATCTGGGCCCAAGATGTGTGGCAAGTAGTCTCGGAACACAAACACCTGGCATGGGGGAAAGAAAATTGGCGACGTCCAAGTTATTCCCTTTTATTATGCATTTTTATTTGTGTAAATGGTACGGTATTTTGTATAGAACTGTACAAAACACAGATTTATTGAGTGGACATGAGGTTAAATATAGGGGTACATGTATTTGTGTTACCTGTGTATAGGCGCCCATTATCTTGCGAGTTTCTTGATAAAGTGTCTCACTGTCCCATTGTGGGTTGAGTTGGTGCAGCTCCGTTGCCAAACGGTTGTGCTCACGAACAAAAAGTGTGTGGAGAGAGGTCAGGGCTATGTTCTCGTCCACACGGCCATCGCCTAACAGAAATGTAAAGACATTTTATCCATTTTATCTAAGCCATCAAAACAGGCTTCCTTATGAAATGTAATTTCCCATGTATTTGATCATGCAGTTAGCATTTATCTCATGGTTTTAATTGACATGATGAGACAAAACAAAGGCCCACCTGCGATAAAACAGGAAACCTCCTGGGCTGTTGTGTCATTGGTGATCCGCCTGCGGGTGGAGCACATCTCGGACTTCACGGACGTGAAAGGCAGCAGATCCCGCCCGTTGTCCTTGAACACTGTGTTGACTCGCATCAGGCCCAGATTGTTGGTGAGATTCCGAAGGTTGCGTGCCGGCTTGTCCTCCGAGCCGTAGACCTGGCTCAGGTCCAAGAAGGCCGTCAGAGAGTTGATCTGCTCCCTCTTGCTGCTCACGCCGCCGAAATTGAAGGCAGAGTTTCCTGTTCCACAGGCGGGGGCGGACCTGAAGACAGGGATGCAGTTGTTGGGGCCAGAGGGCCGGGGATCACCCGGAGGAATCTGCATTTGGAGGTCACAGGTTAGTCGCTGAACTTCAACCATGCACTCAGGCATGTGGCAATCCAAAGGTTTAAGCGTACAAGAATTTATTTTAGCTTCACAGTTGGTCTTTGGTCATTGTTATGTTGTTTTGGATTGTTGTAACTAGAATAACATTAAAAACAGTTTGTATACTGTCTTAAACAGGTGTAATGGCAACAAGTTGATCATTCTTCTATAAAATCTTTTGAGTTTTGTCCCGGAGGCAGGCCACTGACCGCAATGGGGAAGCAGGGCTCAGAGCGCTCACAGTCCTCATTACAGTTGAGGCCGTTGCTGAAGGAGCGGATGCTCGGGGAGAAAGGCGTGAAGGTCAAGTCATGGTCATTCCATTGGCCAAACAAGGTTACCAGGTGAGTGAACTCCTGGTCACTCACCACACCTGCATCAGTTGTCCTCAGGATGTTGTTAGACACCTGTCTTACCTGGGTACGGAAATGGAGTGGGTGATTAGAGAGAAGCGATGGGTCCTAAACCCATCAATGAGACATATAGATGTATGTTTATACCAGGGGGAGCAGGAAGTTGTTGAACCTTCTGGTTCTGTCCCAGCCTATTGGCTCAGAGACTCCATCGTCATACTGGGCTGGGAGCCAACGGGCAAATGGGGTGTTTGAGGCTCCAAGACGAGGATTTTTCCTAAAAGCAAATGTGACATCCTTTAAACTGACAAATCTTTTATAAGCACATTTGGAAACTTCACTTTAGAAAGCTAGGGGAAGTGTACACATCTTTTGTGGTGTTTGGACAAAGAGATTAACGCAAACATTTGGACGCAATACTTCCCTTTTAAGCTTGCGGCACTCACTCTCTGTTCTCAAGAGGTACCAATGAGACTGCATTTTTTTAAACAATTGCTGGCCAATTTTCTAAAATGGAATTATGC
Source organism: Aplochiton taeniatus (assembly GCA_017639675.1). Lineage (NCBI taxonomy): Eukaryota > Metazoa > Chordata > Actinopteri > Galaxiiformes > Galaxiidae > Aplochiton > Aplochiton taeniatus. The sequence goes on along the minus strand of CM030172.1, from coordinate 25,819,060 downwards.
CAGATTGTTACGGCACATGCATATGCATTGTTAGCCTGCATTTTTAATCAAGCTTTAATTGGTAACCAGTAAACCAGCACATGGCTTTGCTATAATTGTATGTCACTTACAAGTTGTTGCATAAACTGGTTATTGTGCGGTACTTGTTGATGTTTGGGGTAGTAAGGCAATCCGGTTTACTAACTCGAGCAGAGCAGCCAGTTAAAGTGGCAAGGATTTCCAGATCTTTTGGATCGAGCAGATCTGGGAGGGAAAGGACAAAGGGACGAGAAAAGACATAAGATGGCGCCTGTGAGCAAGTCACAGTATCACAGTGTTTTTATGTGTGGTGTGTGTCCATGTGTGTGAGGGTGTGTGCGTCTTTGTGACTTTTATTACCCATGCATTGTAGAAATACACCTTATAAAATCCCCTCATAAAGTAAATGTAAACTAGGAACAATGGTAGAGGGAATTATTAAAATACCTTTTTAATGGCATTGCATGTAATCCATACCTTCTTCTTATTTCAAAACATTGCCAAAATAGTATATTATATATAATATATTTCATATTATATTGTAAAAATGATTTATTTATCGGTGATCTGAAAAGCCAAATTTCGGACTCTCAGAACAAACATAGCACTCAATATAAAAAAAAATCTTGGTATCAGTACAGCACCTCTCTTTCTCTCTCGGTGAACAAACATTGTGAGCATGCACTCACAATAACCAATGAGTGTAAAACACTAACCAGTTGCATTGAGTGATCGTTTGTGCACACGGTGGACCTTGTCGTGGAGCAGTCGGAGGGTTTGATGCAGATAGTCAGCTGATCTCACTGCAGACCGCGTGTCCCCACAAGGCTGCTTCAGTAGATGAAGGATGTCCGAAGGTCGGATGTCCTCTCTACGGACTCTGGACAGACTCCTGGGAGGAAATCACCGCACATATAATAAAATGTGGGGACAGGCATCAGTACAGTGAAGGAGATATTACATATATTACACGTTTTAAACTTTCTAGCAATGCAAGCAAATGTGAAAACAAAACAGTTTTGAAGTTCTTAATTTGGGACGGTAATGTTCTCCAGTGTTTGTCTGGTTTAAAAAGACAGACATTAATGAGGTAAACCCTTGGGTGGACTTACGTGTCTCTGGAGTACTTGTAGGCATCATCAACGATCCTTTTGGCTTCCTCAAAAGCACTTTGAATATAAGGTCCAGCCAAATTCCTTTCTGGTAACAAACAGTTTATCAATTTCCAACACTGGCCATGACAAAATACCTTCAAAATGAATCGTCAAACATTTGAAATCAAATAAGAACTGATTATATCTATGTTTTATACATCTCTGAAAATCATGAATTGTGTTTCTCACAATTTAATGTAGTCGCCAAGTAAACAAGTTTTAGCTTATGAAAGAGAGAGCTCGGGCCTATGAACCTTTACGTTTACTAAAACATGTTATGGAATTGCAAAATTCAAGCAACAATTTGGTAGTCCCTTACCTGATGGCGCAGATTGACAGTGATAGAGGCACAAGGCCAATGTCAGGAAGATAGACAAAAGTCGACTCATCTCTGCAAGAATCAAAAGTCACTCACTATCAAACCTAAGCGTGAGAGTATCACTGATATCAGAAGGTTATAATGTTTTAGCCCCAAATATACCTTTACATCCACAAATATTACTTTATCATTTCTATAAAGAAACTAATACACAGCACCAAGTGTATCGTAAATTAACAAGCGTGCAATTAACGTCCATTTTAACAAGCAACATTTCATACCTGGGGATTTGCCCTCCAAAGATCACGCTCCAAAGATTGGAAACCAGAATAAGTATTGAGGTTCTGGCTGGTAAAATAACGCTCCGGCCTATATATAGTCACTGTAAGGCCTCACCCACACTGTTGTTCAGGTGTGGTGGATGATAGTAAGTTCCTTCTTCCTTAACCTCACCGGGAAATGACCTTGCTAATCATTGATATCGTTCACTTTAATTGGTCATCACAAGTCGGAGATTGGCATTTGAAGTCATTATGGACATAATGCTTTACTGCATTTGTTTATATTACCCTAATGTTATCTCTTATCTGTACAAGTTGCATTTATCTCACGTTTCCTCCTGGAATAGGGTGTAGTTTCTTGCTTCTCTCATTGTGTGATCTTACTCTTCTTTCCTCTATTTGTCTCAAGCGGAACGGTTTAGCTTACTGCCAAATGTTGATGTTGTCATATTATTGCACTGTTTCATTACAACACTGGAACTGTTTCAACACTGGAACCATCAAGCCGAAAACTTACCATGACTAAGATCAATTAGGGTTTGACTCCAAACAATATCAAATACATTTTACTCTTCATCACAAGTTTTTGTGTTCTTTTATGCTAGATTATACCTTTACTTTTGACCAGTGCACAGGTAATCATGAAAAAGTGGCTACTTGATAGTAACTATAGAGACCAAAGGTGGGTCCAACCCATTCCTAAACATAGTATAGTATAGTGTAAACACACATTTTTCTCAGACCACAGTTTGATTGGATGCAAGACCCATACATATGGCTGGAAATACTTGGCTACAATTGCACAACTAAAAGAGTTAAAGACTTGTATTTTGAGTTTAAGATATTGGCATCTACCTTGAACACCTGTCTTTTGAGCTACTGAAAAGATTGGTAACAATAGACAGCAGGTTTGGGATGTGAGTTTATGATGCCTTACTCTTTTTTAGATGCTGTCATTTTGCAGACTCATTGTGTCTTAAAGTGAAGGATCATTGTCTCCAAAATGGATTCTTATCGCCTAGCTTATGCTTATAAAACACTCTGCATCAGGCATTTCTCTATTTAGTATCCACCATACTGTAACTTTCTGAAATGTGAAATCAATAAAGGAAAGTCCCAGGAAAGGTATCCCTAGACTGAATTTAACTGAATTTGGTCATCATCTGTGACTCAGACTCGAGCGAAATTCCTGCCCCTGCTATCACAGTTTAATGTTCAATCCATTGCATTTGAACATTCAAGCATCCAGCCCTTGTGTCAAAATCTGCCAATCTTTCAACTTTTAAAAATAACTTAGTCCTGGGATTGTGCTGCAGGGCTATGCAGATTAATTAAATAGCAAACACTTATTAGCCTTTCTTGGCCTTCCAGTGTGGATTAGGCCAAGAGGGGTTTAGTTTAATTTGGCTGGGGACTAACAGCTTTATTACAAACCAGGTACTCCCTAATTTTGTTCTTTAAGATATGCAAATGTTGTGGTTCTGGCATTCCCCTTATATTTTATTTATCCAATATTATATAGATGACACATGAATAACACGAAGATCAAGGAGCAATCTTTTACTATGTTTTGTATGGCCCACACAGGATATTACCACAGACGACAAGGCTAGTTCCCCCTTATTAAGGGGAATACAGAAATGGGGTTTGTTAAGTAAGACATGGTCAATCGTTAGCCAACCCAGTGATGCTGCAGGAACAGGTTGTTTGGGTTCAGGGGTGAACATTCTGCATGATCAATGATGCAGTGAATATATTTAAAGGTATTGATATTAGAAGTTTCAATGAGGGTCAATGCACTCCATATTGGATGCATGAAATGATAATGTTAGCCTACCGTTTGTTATTACTTTATTCAATACATTGACCATCCATGGAATTGAACCGCACCAGCCCACCCACGGGATGTCTTATTTTGAACGTTTGTATGTCTTTTGATGATTTGCCATATTGAAAGTAACTTACATTTCTACGAGTAATGTATGTAACAAAATGGTAAACCCTCTCTTTTTAACCAACAGTGCTGATTCACCATCGATTGAACTGTGATATAATTGACCACAGTCAGGCTTTGAAACACTAAGTCAGTCTACCAGTGCAGCCTTGAGCCTGACGCTCATTTGTCCTCCTTTTGAGATCATACCTATTTTATACATAGGCTACAAATTATTGTCTGAAAGCAGTGTCAAATGAATATCTGGTATTTCATTAGTAATAATTAACCAAATGAGCCATGTGGCTTCTTGAAGTTACATCAGGTCAGGTACAGACAGCCCAATCTACCTGTTTTGCACAGTAACATGGTGGATACATAGTAACATGGTGGATACATAGTAACAGTGTGAATGTAAGAGGGCTAGATAAAGAATTGTTTCCGACATGTTTGGGCATTTATCACAGATTTATTATGCATTTATTTGTTTTATACTTTAAAAAGATTAAAATGGTATGCATGTATTTGTCAGGGAATGGTGTAGTTTGCTGCAGAATGGCAGCAGCGCCACAGGGCACGTCGTGATGCAGACCCTGATAGAAGGCAGCAAAACCTCAATAAAGAAAAGGAGAGGTGGAGAAAGGAGAGAGAGGAGGGTGCAAAAAAGAGTGTCAGATGTGGAAGAAAACAGAGTCTTCAGATTTTTTTTTGTATGTATAATCAGGCTGTAAGAATTCAGTTTCAGTATAAAACATAAACACTGACAAAGGAAACATTGTTTGTTGACAGTGGACCCTCCAATGCAACTACTATGCTTCGCTGAAGTTGAGAGTCGTGCCCAAGGACATTCACAGAATATGTAAACCCTGGCAACAACATGTTCAAAACTGTTTCATGGGAAGGGGGGGGGGGGGGGGGGGGGGGGGGGGGGGAGTGAAAGGGTGATACAGTAAGTGGTGTCCCAGGCCTCACCAACGGACATGGTGGTGTGGACCTCTATGAAGCATGGCAATGTACCAGTGAACCTAGAATCTGATTAAGAGGATTATGTCAGTGCAACGACTATTGGTAATCGCCGAGGTGCCAGCACTTAAGGAGGAGGGGGGGGGGTCACCACGTTCTACAGTGGATGCACTGCTGCACCAGCAAACAACGACACCATTAGAAAAATGTCACTGTTGCATTCCAAAATAAATACCAAAACACTATGAACGACCGAGAGATGCAATTTATTGCAAAAAACAACTTGAAAAAGTATAAAGTGAAACAAGCTGCAGAGGGCTGCACAGGTAACTCTGGGCTTTTCGAAGAAGCAAGGTCAAAGACCAGATGGACCACTCATGACCGTTGAAAGGAAGGAGAGCAACAGATGACCTGCTGACTGCAAACAGAAAGGAGATGGTAGATGCAACAATGTGCGATCCCAAATCCATGCGCATATGGTGAGTGCAAGGCCTGTGTCTGCTATACACATACAATGCTGTGAGCTGTTTCAAACACAGTGATAGCCCTTACCCTTATGGTCTCTGGAAGACAATGCCAAAGTGAACTATGGAGAGGAGTCTGGCAAAAAGTCATCAATCGCTGAAGAGAATGATGAAACAGAGGATGTACTTTGCAAGTGAATTCCGTGACAAGCTTTCCAGATTTACGCGGCACATATTTAATATATACGATGGCAGTACACTACTTACAGACAGCTGAGAGAAAACTAAAAGAACAACGAAGGTCTACTACATGTAGATTTCAGTGAGATCTACTCCTGAATGTATTCTCAAGAATTTCAATCGGCCCATTTCGGGGGTCACACTAGCCAGCAACCCTACATACTGAGTGCTTCCTGCAAAGAATGACGGATAGAAACCCACCAAGTCATCGGTTTCTCTCTAGGAGCAATGAAATACCGGGACGCAACTTGCCTTTACCAGCCAGACAAAGGTGTACACGATTGTGTCTGCTATGGGCTGAAGGAGGAGTGCCTGGGAGAAGAGGCAAGCCTGCGTTGCTTGGCCTAAGGTCATAATGAAAGAAAACATTAGGCAATGGTGCATTGTCAAATATGATGGTAAACCCTACCCAGGAATCATCCCGGAGGTTGAAGAAAATACAAGTGACCAAATTGTGTGCCTGATGAAAGAGCCAAAGCCTTTAAATAAGAAGTATTTCCAGCTAGAGAAGACAGTGTCGAATATCCTAGAAAAACACCTGGATTGCTATTTTGTTACATAATTTTATGTTGCTGAGGTCCTTATGTTGCTTTTGGGTGTGCATTTGATGGTTGAAGTTTGGTGTGTGTGTGTGTGTGTGTGTGTGTGTGTGTGTGTGTGTGTGTGTGTATGAGTGAGTGGGGGGTGAGGTGGGGGTTGTTGCTGGTTTGCTGCATATTTTGCTATTGCTGGTTTGTTACATGGGCTTGGGAAAGTTATCTTAATTCATTGATTGCTAATGTAAATAATATTTACATGATCAGTGTTCATGTGAATGTTGTACACCAATCAATTGCCTTTATTTAATAAGATGTAGTGTTGTTAACTGGTGTGATTTCCATTTTATTACGTTCAATACATCCTGTTTCATCGTGCCTTAAAATATAACATGTCTTTTTTCAATATAATGCTTGTTGATGAATACTATGTTCAAAGACATTCCCAGGGACATTAAAGCTCTTAGAAAATGGAAATAATACAATGACAACGTCTCACAAGCAAATCATTTGGTCAAAGCAATTTTATTCTAATAGTTGAACAAGCCCTCCTTCAGATGAAATGATAAAATCATGAAAAATATAACAGGTTTAAATGGCACCGAAATGTGGGAATAACCCACCTATAGTTTCCCACTCATTCCATAAGGAAACAAGGAAATAGGAAATGGTTTACATTTACAGCCACTATTTACAGTTCCCATGATAGTTGTGTGGACATTGGACCAGATACTCTTATATTACAAAGGAGATGATTGTGATTGTTGGTGTTAAGCTGGTGGCTACCAAAACGCCTTTGATCAGTGGAGTGAAACTGTGGTTCTAACAGAGCACCTTCATTATTGATTATGTGAAGAAGAAGTTAATTATATATATCTTGAGGATACAAACTGGATATTAATCAATATTATAATTTAATATGGAACTAAGTGACGCCAGACATAACAATAATAAACGTCTTTATCATGGATCCATCTTTGCCCTGGTTTCATCTGGTGTGGCACGTGACTCAGCAGGTGCCTGCTAGCCGGCTTAGCAGGGTCTTGGAAGCGCGCACCCATTGCCACCTGGGCCTCGACCTGAATACCAGTAGGTAGTTGGGGCGACAGTGGGTGAAAGCCTGTGATTAAGCAAGACAATGTCAATAAGTAGGACCTCAGCCCTTTTCATAGGGAGTACCTTGTAGGCTGATAGCTGTGTTTATGTTCCTGTGTTTATGTTGCATCACATTTTCCACTTCCAATTGTTACCCTGGCTACTAAAATGGACACACTGCTTTCACTGTAGCCCATCTTGTTGTGATACTGCCAATAAGTGTCACATACAGAGTAATGAAAAAAAATCTTACTAAGCATTGACCTTTGGTCTACTATAATTAGGTCAAGGATGTCTGTTCTGTATGGTTGTAAGGAAGGAAATAGACAATCTCCTGCACACCAGGAAAGTGGATGTGTCAAAGCGATAACTAGGCCTTCATTGTATTCAGGGGCATACAGTAAAACCAGACACACTATTTTTGTGGTGTGTTACCAAATATACACCAGCAGAGGGTAGAGATATGCCACTTGAGTTGCCCGCTGTAACATGTAAAAGGTGCATACCAAAAAGACAAAGCCTGTACCAAGAATTGATCGTCTTAATCCAGAAGTGGCTCCTTTGCTTTAAACATGCTTTACATCTATAAACCTTATTACAAATGTTTGTCAGTATTAGCAAGGGTACCTGCTTCGATGTGCTTCACTCCACTGTAGCAGAAAGACTCTGTTTGCGATACAGTTTGAGACAGCCACTGGTAAAGTACAAATGGTGTATAATTAGGCAAAGTCTTGACTAATTGGAAGTAGAAACTGTAATAGCAATAGTATAACAGTATCCCTTTGGGGGCAAAAATGACTTCTGAACTTTGACGTCCCAGACAAAATGGGGCAGCTACTTTGAAGATGAATTCACATTCCTTGGGTATATTAGTGTATCATGTGTGGCAAAAAAAACTTTCTGTCTCTAGTTTAGAATAATTCCACATTTTGTATGTGGCACAGCAGGAACTTGCAGGGGGTACAAACAGATGATTTGGTTAATTTGTTTGAGGAGACTATTAATAGACTATTGTTCACATTCTCCTCCAAGTACAAAATTGATTAGGTTTTAAGCAACTAATTTCAGCTACACAATAGCAGTTGCAAACATGTAATGTGGGCAATACTGAATCACTCCACAGTGCATTTAGAATTATGAATTTAGAAAGGATTAAAAATGTTTGATTATGTACCAGTTCTTTTTTGTTCTTCTTATAGACACACTGATGATTACAGTAGAATCCCTCAAAATCCTAAATCTGTGAGTAGTAATATGATGAATCTGATACCCATTGGTGGGTTTGTTCATGTCTACATTTCAGGAATGGTGTGTTTGCTCTGAGCATCACGCCCAATTTTAAATATGAAGATGAGATGCTGTTAAAACTACGTTAAAATCATAAAAAAATGACAATAACAAGTAGACTAAAGAAGCCATAACCCCCCAATGAATGCGCAATATCTATTTGCATACATTGAGTAACTTTATGAAACCTGCAGTTGTAAATTTTATTCACAGTCTTTCATGCCTTAAAAAAGAGGTGTATGTTTATACAACTTGAACTTATCAAATGCAGTAACCACATTTATGGGGCTATTGTTGAAGAAATCAATTCCGTTTCAGTGTTGGAATGAATGCTTATCATGGTTTGGCCTGTTTTTTTGTTTGTCAAAGCTTTGATTGGCGTGGGTTAAAAAAAGGCGTCCCTCATCACAAATACTTATTTGCCTTTCTTGTACCCCAATCCTGCATAGTGACTACAACAGCTGTTGAAGCAGACCAGTTGAGGATGGCCTTGTTCAAGTTTCCACTTCTCGTCTTCTTTGTTCTCCAGAGCTCAGGTAAGCAACTGTAATTTAATTTGCACTCTAAAAGCGTGATAGACAGATTCATAAAGGGATATCTTTAAACAACATTAGTCATGTTAAGTTGGGTTATAGCTTTGGTGAATACAAAGTGTCCGTATGATATCACACCTTTTAGGCTATTCCTATTTCAAGAGCTGTGAGAAATGTAATTCCTATTGTTTCCTTTCAAATATTCCACTGTTCATGAATCCTTTGTCTTTCCATAGCGGTGGCAAGGGTTGTTGAAGTTGGGGGTACACAAACAGAATGGAACAACCTGAAGGTGGTAAGTTTGAATGCTTTTTTAATTTCCTTATCTAAAATATTTGATGGTCATGCCATGTCCTATTAGGTGTGGAACAACTAAATTAGGCTTACATACAGGCTGAGCACATAAAAGCCTACAGGTATTTAAAAATACACAGGATACCATGTATGATATCCATCATGCCAAAAATAAGCACTATAGAAAGCAATATTTAAAAGAGATTTAGATTGCGAGCAGATGTTTGGTTAAGGTTTTCAAATGGGCACCTTCCTTCTCACATGGGTCACTGAATTGAGTTCATGACACCTCCAGAAGGTTCAACAGTGAGCTGATGAGTGAATATGATCAAAAGATGATCAATAGGTGAAAAACACAGTAGTCAGAATGACCTACTATTACAAAAAACGACATATTTATATGTCACTTGCCACCTACCTACTGTACATTGTGTAATGTATGGGATAGAAATTGGAAATCCAAGAATAACCATCCTCATTCATGTTTTGATCGCCGTTTAGACATGCTTGTATCGCCAATGTGAAACTGAATGTGAAGGATTTCCAAGGCAAGAGAAGTAGTCCTGCACAGCTTTAACTCCTTTTCCAACTGTTCTTATTTATTTGTTTCTTGATGAACGAAAAACTCGATTTGTGATTTTATTGAGTAGTTTGAAGGCTTTCCATGTATAATTAACAACTCCTCATTTGTAAAATAGTTCATGTTCGACCTGGCTGTAATTTTGACTATTATTTGCAACACTTGGATGATCAGAACGAGGAACTACAGACCTTGAACAAGCCTTCACCCCACACTCCTTCACGCCTCCCTTGTTGGAAGTCATGCATGACATAAAATGAACATGTTCAAAAATCTAACTTTTTTTAAAGAGTTTATTTGTCCAAGTGAGTGTAATTAGGATTGTATACTCAGCAGTAGAGACGTTTTAAAAGACTAGGCCTTATCTCACAAAATATAATACCAGTACAAAGTGTGCAAATTAGATAATGGCAATTGGGGGTCAGGATAATTCATATCAACATTATGTGGATCCCTCTCTCATGCTTAAATCAGGAAGTCCTGAGACCCCCTGAACCTCCCCTAATTTGGGCACCGCATTTGCAAACTGTACTTTAATATTCTAACCATTCATTCCATAAAATATATTTTACTTTATCACCTTGATTGAGTTTGTGTACTGTGGTATTTCCTCTATTCAGACTGGTGATAGCTGCCAAGACTGTACTCAAATATTTGAGCTAGTTGTTGACCTGCTCTCCAATGCAGACCTGCAGGTATGCACATAACACAACCAACCCAACATTCTGTTGGCACCAATCTTGTGTCAGTGGTCACACTCGACAAATGAACAAATTACCAAAAATGGAGCATTGAATTTTCAGTTCCTGGTTCCTGTTGTTAGCAGCTCTACATATCTTTAGGCTGTTATCTCTGAGTCGACCACGTACTAACTTATCTTGTTTCAGTTCCCCATTGCTAGACTTGCATTTAAAAAGTAACTTCCTTTTTCCATCTTGCTTGAAATGGAGCACAGAGGCTGAAACGACTCCAAAAAGCCTTGCCCGCACCACAAAGTTTTCCTTTCTTCTGAAATCGGTCATGTTGTTTGCTCTTACAGCTTTCACACCTGTAAAAACTTACTAGCAGTTGACTAACTTCTACTATAGCAATAGAATACATTCCACTCCCCAGCAGCTTATTATTGTTACTATTTGAACATTTAACTTTAATCACAATATTTATAATATTACCTTATTTCAACCTGTGCTTCTCTTTTCTAGACAGATATTGTGGACTGGCTGGAAGAACTGTGTGAGCGGCTGAAAACGCCAGTGCCACAAAAAATCTGCCACGACCAGGTGGAAAAGTTCCTCCCCCTGGCCCTCACCTTCCTCACTGGTGCTATTGTAGGTTGCAATCTGGGATTTGTTTGGTGTGATCATCTAGATGGATTGGAGGTTGGAATGAGAAAATATATAATTCGGACATCATAACAAAAATGCCTCTTTTCTTGCAGAAACCAGATCAGGTCTGCAGTATCCTGGGACTCTGTCACTCCAAATCAAAGGGAAATGAAGATGAACTGTTGATGAGTCAAATTCAACAGATTCTCAAGGCTGCCATGACAACTTCAGAGGTAAGGTAAAATGACGGGAAGAGTAATCTACTATTCCCTTTGACACATGCTTGGTTTGTACAGTACGTTATATCTCCTTCCTCTCTAACTTCCTCTGTTGTTTCATTTAATTCATCAGATGCCTTCTTCGACTCAGTGTACTTTATGTGTTTATCTGATCAAGACTCTGGAGGACTTGCTGCCTACAGAGGTAACACAAACACACGCATCCAAGAAACCCTCTCGTTCCACCACAGATACACCTACCCACACACAAGCACATGACGAACAAGAAATCACACAGATGTAATATTCAAATGTGCTAGGTACTGTCGTGGACCGAAATAGGGACACCCTCACACTTTTCCAAATAATGCACCCTTTATTCCTACTAATGGTTCAAGAACATTTTCTGAAGACGACTGACACAAGATTGTAGCCAAGGATGGACAATCTTCAAACTATTTATTTTCCTCCAAAGTCCATAATGTTCCTGTTTCCATCCAGCCTAAGGTTGCCTTAAGGTTTGTCTGGAGGTTTAAAGCCGATGGCACTGTAGCAAACCTTCTTGGACATGAAAATAAGAATACCTAAATGTCTAAAGTATGCAGTGAATAATTATTTGAAAGGTAGAGAAGCACCACAATTAGCCTTTCAGACACACTATAGGTATAGCAGTGTCACCATCTGTCATCAACTCCATAAAATAGCGTAATACCTTGGAGGATTCTACTGCTGAAAGACAGAAAAGAAAACCTGAGTGAAGTTGGCCAAAGCACAACTGAGCAAGCCATCACTTTTATCGTAAAGGTCTTATTGAGAAATTAAACCAAAGTAGACCATTTTGGAAGTACATTTCTCTGTGTTAACAGAAAAAAAACTGTAATAAGGGAAAAACAACAACTTCCCTATCAGTCCAACATTTAGGTTTATTGATGCTTCTTGAACTGGGTGCACTGAAAGACTGAATGGCATAATGAAAACTTTAGACTACAATGCCTTTTTGAAGTGCAATGTTAAACCCAGTGTTTGAAATCTTGGTCACAAGTCATGGCTCTTCCATGACCCCAAACATATTTCGAGTTTCCCCAAAATATGCCTATAGTGTCAATATTTTGTCACTATTTATTTCCATTGTCTTTTTCAAAGAGCATGTTTGATTCTGAAATAAAATTGAGTTTCTGTAATATTAACAGAGATTAATAAATGTGGAGGCAATATACTATTTTCAATTTACGCAAAGATATTGTGAGTTATTTGAAAAAAAAAAGGAATAGGAGTTTTTATTCTTAATGCTTTCCAGGTTGCTGTGGAGGAAGTGTGTGAACTTGTCCCATCCATCATACGTGGCCAGTGCCAGTCACTTCTTAAGACACTGCTGGTCAGACTCCTTGGCTTTGCCACTCCCCAGGCTGTCTGTACCCTTATCCGTGTCTGTGAGAACCTCGATGAGACAAGCTTTCTAGGTGAGTCCCCAAACAATCTGATCAAACGCAATTCCACCAACCGTCATAGACTATAATAATAGGCACATTTAATAATCCATTCTCAGCATACATATCAACCTTCCACAACATTGTGACAAGTTTTCTCTCTTTGTCTCAATCAACGTTAGAGGGTGCTCCTCAGTCCTACTGCGACTCCTGCCTGACCATCGCTGTTCTCTCTCGTCTCAAACTGGGCTCCAACGCCTCAGAGCTCCAAAGTTCTTCCTTTATGAGCTCTGTCTGTCAGCTTCACCCCAAAGTCTTCCCCAAGGTCACCCCTTCTCTTGCGGTCCTACCATTCACACCTCTCATTTAGGCTTAAGTAAACCTACATTTAGTCAACTTAGCCAATATTACTCTACTGCTCTGTCAATGGGGAGTAGGCAAACACACTAGGCAATATAATGTCAGCATTTAAGACATATTTGGAGACACAGAACAGACCCCCCAACAACAACCCCAAAATAATTAACGCACCATGTGACAGTGTCATGGAAGGAAGTAGAACCACTGTTCTCAGAATAATTCCAAGTGTTAGCACCTACACAAACACACACACACACACTTCAGTTGATCCTGTATCTTTCCTTTTCAGTGTGAGGATTTTACTCGGCGCCATTGGCACCAGCTCAAGGGGGTTCTGGGTAAACAGGAAGCGTCCCTTGATTTGTGTCACGTAAGTCCTTTAATACACAAACACTTAAAACACCAATTCTACAGTTGAAATGTTGGTTTGGGGTGAAAGAGTAACACCATACCTATTATTGTTTTTCTCAGCGTGTGGGTTTATGTGTGCAAGGGAGAAGTGAGATTTCACAGAATGGTGACCGCTGCACACTGACAAGCTACAGGTGCAGAGACCTGAAGACCGCCCTGGAGTGTGGGGTGAGAGAGGCAGCCACTAAAAGTGCTTTGTAATTCACAACAGTGTATAAAGTTTGGACATTTTTGCTTATTCATATTTTGTCATCCTTGCAGACAGTTCCATTCTGCCAGAAACTTGTCTGGAAATGACTCTTCTCGGAAATCGCACGGTACATTTTTGTCTAATTTAAGTCATGTAAAAACCTGTGGAAAATGAATTTAAGTGTGTTATTGATGTTATTTTGCAAATGATTTTCCAACATTTTCTTACAGAGAAAGCAAGAGAGTGAGACCTGGGCTACAAAGGATGACCTAGGTCTTTCGACATTCAACTGCAAATATTATTCAAGCCACTGCCAAATACTATCCTATCTAATCACACTATCCTTTCACATAAATTACCTGCATATATTGCTATTGATTTGCTCATATTGCATCAATTAGGGAACACAAGGCCTAAAGAGCTGGAGTTTATAGGACTTAGGACAGGAAGCAATACATTCATTAAACACACCAGAATTAAAATCTAATATTTTTCTCAACCTTCGTCTAAGCATAATTGTAATTAAATACAAGCTATTTAAATATATATCTTACCTTAAAAGTGGATTCTGCTTAGTGTGTATTACCAACGGCCTATTACTAACAAATATCACAAAAGGGTTACACCTACACTTGAGGCTACCTGCTGTCAAATTGCACATGTAATAAAAAAAATAAAGCCATAAGCCTTAAAAAATACATGTTTCCTCAATTACCTACATTTTATTCAAGACACAAAGTTTTTACCCGACAAGTTTACGGTGTCCATTTGAGGACATGTTTCAGTCTCAGACGTACTCAGTTTAATCTCATCAAGACCTCAAGAGATTAAACCAAGAAAACTTAAGGCTGAAACTTGTCCTCAAATGGACACTGTGTAAGTTTGACCCACAAGTTGGTACCAAGTTAAATAATGATTTGACTTACAATTGGGACCAGGCAGTTTGCACTGTGATGTGCAACTTTCAATGATTTACAAAGTATCCTGGCTAAGTTCTCAGGTACTATTTATTTTCACATCACAACTTTGGCAAGTTAACTATTCAACATTCACTATTGTTATATTAGAGAGTATATAAAGGGTCTATAACAAAATATAGGATCTCGTTTTAAATTGATCATTTTTAATACCTTGTTTTATATATATATATATATATATATATATATTCATTTATATATTTTACGTATTGTTTTAGTTTCAGCTAACGCTTAAAGCAAAGCATTCATTTTCAGTTTTGTGCTGCAAAAAAAATCTAAAACAGCTACTTGACTGCCAGAAGTCCCAGCATAGATTAAGAAACTGAGTGTGTAGTCACGTCCCCTCATGTCTCTCAGCTGTAAGTGTTGCCAAATGTACATGTTGTGCTTTTTTCAACATTAAGGAAAGATGGAAGGATTAAGGCAATTTTCAAAAACTCAAATGTAATAATACAGAGGAATTTAGTATTCTTTGTGATCTTGCGAAATGATTCATGGTAGTGTATGCTGTGATTCTGCTGGTACTGATGAACGAACAAATGCAGTATTCTTCAATTACTACAGGGCAAAGGCTTTATTTAAAGAAGGGACATTTGTTGCATGAGGAATAGGTAGTGGTGTTAGGCCATGGGGGAAGGACAGAACACCAGAAAAAGGCACTTAGTACTTTTAATAGATAGATCCCCTTCTGATTTTGTTTAAATGAACAGTGAAAATAAAATAAACAAACGAAAAACACTTTGTAAGCCAACAAGAGAGCTCGTAATCGAGAGTGTTTCCTCAGTACACCACCAGTCAAATGGCTGCTTCCTTCTGGAGACAAGTTGGTGGATCAAATAAATAAACAAAGAAGCATCTTTTGTAAGGTCTCAAATTGTGGAAACCAATCTTCAACTAGTATAAATAACAAGGGGCCCCACCCTGTGGCATTTACATGAAGCTGTTCTGTATGACACTCCATGATCCACAAGGTGGCAACAAACACAGCCTGTAACAATTCAAGTACACCAAACTGCACCACGGTCATTAATTTTCTCTTAAGGTGGCCCTTCCTGGCTCATCAGCACCTGATAGACATTATGTGTTTCAAGTATGAAGGTCTCATCGGGTAAAAGACATCGCCTCCTCAGGAGTGACGGAGGCCAGGTTTATCTGTAGCTACACCTGGGGCCACTGCTGAGGAGGAGGGGTGCTTCGCCTTTACCTTGGTCTGTGGAGCAGGACGAATCAAACAGAACGCAACGCACTCACGCGGAATCTTGAAGTGACGTGATTTAGCAAGGAAGAGAGAACGCAGTTCAGCAGAACCACCAGATCAATAGCAGCCTCTGACTTTGTAACCCATCAGAAAACATGGTCTGGAAGGAAGTAGTTACATTTCACCTGTCACTTAATTCTTTGAAGATTGAGGAAAAAAAAGATTAAAAAGATAAACGGGGGTTGGATTTACATACTTTTCTCGTGAGTTTACAAAGCAATTGTGCCATCAAGTTCTCCAAAAGGAGATAAAGTGGACATTTTGTGAACAAGTTAGAACAGCCATTTCTGTGAAAGCCAACCACCCCCACAGAACAAAGGGACGGAAAACAAAGACATTGATTGTAAAGAGAGTGCAAGCAGTTACAGAGGAGCAAAGGGCGCCTTAGGATCAGGGACATTTTTGAAGGTGGGAAGGAGTTCTAGGACCAGAGGTCCACCTCCTAAGGCGTGTAGGTTTCTCTGTAGTAGACCCACAGCCCAGGAGGACACTGGGAATGGACTCAGAATTTGAGCTTCTTGGGGACTTCCCAGGGGAAAGCCTCCCTTCCAAAGTGGCCATAGGCTGCAGTCCGTTGGTAGATGGGCTTCTTTAGATCAAGCTCCCTGGAACACATTTACACAGGTGACGCAAGGGAAAACCAACACAATGGTATCACAAGCTTATTCCCAATTCAAGCAGTAAAGAAGATTAGCACACACTCCATGTGATTAGGCTAGTCTAGACAGAAAGGAAAAGGAGTTGTGGTACCTCAACAGCCTTTTGTTTCAAATGTTACAGCATAACAACCCCACACTTTACCTGACGATGACCCCAGGACGAAGGTCAAAGTTGTTCTTCACAATATCCAGCAGCTCCCTCTCAGTCTTCTGAGAGGTCCCATAGTGGAAGATGGAGATGGAGAGTGGGTGCGCCACTCCGATGGCATAGGACACCTGAAGACAGTCAATATCAAATCAACAGACAGGAGATGCTTAGTATCCCATGTTCGGAAGGAGTCAAAGAGCTACAAGTGTGCTACTTTATCATTGGCTAGGCTAAAGCTTCTTCAAATCCAAGGTCAAGGTTTTTAAACCCTATAGGAGATTGTTGTTTGTAAAGTATAGGGATCAATAGAAAAACTAATTTCAGTAATATTCTTGTGATCGTAAATATCTTATTACATGATAATAATACTGTGAATTCTGTAATCTTATAAGGGTTGTATTTGAAAAGACATATATTCACATACACTCAGACACAGCAACTTTCTATACATATCTTGCCGTTTCAAGTGGTTGTTGTGTATCTCTTAGCTGGTGTGAAAGTTTTCGCAATGTCGCATCACGAAATCCATGTTCCATGCACTTAATCGCACGTCTGACTTAAGCCTACCTAGTTTTTCAACTGCACAATCTTACACGAATCCTACACGCCACCCTAATGTCCAAAAGTAACTATTTCTAAGTTCTTGGCAAGTTGTGCCATATATTCTCCTCACCTGAACCAGTACCCGCTTGCAGAGTTCAGCCTTGACCAGGGACTTGGCCACCCAGCGGGCTGCATAGGCAGCAGAACGGTCCACCTTGGTGTAGTCTTTACCAGAGAAAGCCCCTCCACCGTGGGCCCCCCAGCCTCCGTATGTGTCAACAATGATCTTACGGCCTGTCAGACCAGCATCACCCTGTGAGGAGGGATAAGCAAAGTAGCTTCTGGAAACCTTTGAATTATCAGTTTGGGTATGTTGTGTATACCCAGGGGTGGGTTAAAAAGGCACTGTCGTAAGATGGTACCCTGAATATCCCCCATGGATACTTGCGAAAGTGGACGGCTAAGTGATGTTGCTGACTCTTTAGGGACATAAAATTCTTCCATTGACTACGCACTCCTGAAAGAATTCTTGCTGGGTGGGATGAAAAGATCTCTCCGCCTCCTCCCATACCTGAGGACCACCGATGACAAAGCGCCCACTGGGTTGCAGGTGGTAGATGGTGTCCTCGTCCAGGTACACACTGGGCACCACGGCCTTCACCACCTTCTCCTTCAGGGAGTCCCGCATCTCCTCTAGGCTGACCACCTCGTCGTGCTGCACAGACACCACCACGGTGTGGACACGCATGGGAAGCATGGCTCCACGGTCCTGCCTGTACTGAACGGTCACCTAAAAGAGATGGCAACAACAGAGTGACCCGCTTTTGAGCTTTTATTACCACCACAGGTTGTCGTTTAGCCCCTTGTTGATGTGCGGTTTCTAAGACTGATCCTGGTCTGGATATGAGCAATAAAGTGCATTTAATGAATTGAATACCGGGCATGTTGAATTTGGCAAGAACAACTACACGCACTGTGCTCAAGGAAGCAATCAAAACATAAAAGTGGGCTATGTGGCACTTGGTCTTATCACAGAAGAACTAATTATCGAACTATCTTATCTGAAATGGGCCCTTGGCCATCCAGGGTTAAATAAACGTTAGCAGTAAACAGGTAAAAAATGTTAAATAGCTGGTTTGAACCTGAGTTTTGGAGTCAGGTTGGAGCCAGGGCAGGGCTCCATTCCGGCGCAGTTCAGCCATCTTGGCATTGAGCTTGTGAGCGAGGACAATGGTGAGGGGCATGCATTCTTCAGTCTCATTCGTAGCATATCCAAACATCAGACCCTGTCAAAGACCACATAGGCAAATAGTAAGACGTTTTCAAGATTTAAACACTAGAAAATGATTTACAGTTTGTAAATCCCTCAGAACAAATGAATTAAGAAACCCTCTAACCTGGTCACCAGCCCCCACATCCTCTGCTTTCCTGTCCAGATGAACACCCTGAGCGATATCTGGGGACTGCTGCTCCAAGGCCACCAGGACATTACAGGTTTTATAGTCAAAACCTACAGACAGAGATTATAAAGGAGGCTCACCAAACCTGGGAGGCTTCCAACAAGAATTCATCTACTTGTTCTACAGTAAACCTTGCTTATTCTGGTTATACCTTTGGAGGAGTCGTCGTAGCCAATGTGCTTGATGGTCTCCCTGACTATCTTTTGGTAGTCGACACATGCCCTAGAGGTGATCTCCCCTGCCAGCAGGATCATCCCCGTCTTAGCCACAGTCTCTGAAAAGAGACAAACAAACAGATAAGAAGGGGGGCATAGACAGGGAGAACAAGGAGGGGTGCACTCAGGCAGATGAGGGAATTAAGCACAAAGAAGATTATAATGGAAATCAAATAGATAGAAAGAAGACTTTGCACAATGTGAAAAGGGAGAGTTCTAGTTAGTACAACACAGACACATTTAAGCTTGAAAAACAAACATAAAGGCTATGCTATGCTTGCTCAAAACAAACCCCCATTCTTACCACATGCCACTTTGGCATCAGGGTCCTGGGTGAGGTGGGCATCAAGCACTGCATCGCTAATCTGGTCACATATCTTATCTGTCAAACGAAAAGAAGAGAGAAAGTTAAACAAACTATACCACTCAAGAGGAAAGGAACAATACCTAATGCTTAATTAATATGAACTGAATGGAATACAGAACCTAGCAACAGTTGGAAAACTTGGGGGTGCCTCATGAACAATTTCCTGCACTAAAATGCATTGGGATGGCACAGAATGCAAGTTGGTGTGGCACAAACTGCGTTTAATCTCACGAAATGGAAAAACAGTATTTTACCTTTTGTACACTAAGTGCAAAACACTATTTTAATTTCGTGGACGAAATTGCATTAGTTTTAATTTCCTTGATGAAAAGGCCTGGAGGTTTAATCATTTTGTGGAAACAATTAGAAAAGTACCAAATCAAATTCTGTGGGCCGAAATTACATAATTAGGGTACAATATTTTATAACTTGTAGTCTGAAAACAGCAATCGCGTCAAAGTGTTTTTAAGGACGCCGTTACAAGGCTCCAAAATCTAGTACTAAAGTTGAGACAAACAAACAGATACCCAAGCCAAGTATTGGTATTGGTAAACCTCTGCTGTTAGGCTGACAGTTTCACACCAACAAATATTCAAATTTATATTTTTATACGATACCGGTATTTCTTTAATTTTGTCAATATTTCGCCAAGGTCTCATGTAGCCTACTCTTCCCAACCATGTACTCCTACCTACAAATGAGCATCAGCTGCAGCCCTTGGGATGTCTATTTGGAAATAACATGGAGATGCCACCTCTACTCGAGAGTAAATCTCAGTGTATTGCAGTGACTTTTTAAAGTAAAATTTGGTCACTCTAAATGAGTTACAAGCTACTTACAGAAAAGGTAAATATTATCAATGTGCCGAACAGACTCAAAACAAAAGCGCGTCGCCTAATGCATGCGCGTATGTGCCACTGTGCTGCAGACTGTCAATAGCCAGCTACTTTGCTTCTATTCGAGACGCATGAGTTGAGCTTCACTTAACTTTTACCACCAGATCAAGCAACTACCTTATACGTGTTGTGTCATTGACAATTACACTTTGTTAAGACAGTAGGGTTACTAGTACTGTATTGTTAATAATAGCAAATTGTATACGTTTGGAGTTTTAAAATGCTAAGCTATTTCCAACATTTGATTTGCTATTTTACCAATGAGTCGGTGACCTTGTGTTGTTGAGATAAATTAGCCTACTAGCTAACTAGCACATGATAAGCCTCTTCAGATAAGAGGTAACGCGATACAAATTGAAAAAAAAAATCTCTCAAGTTCATCAGAGCAATCTGGTTCGAGAACCCGACGTAAAAGTAATGACTACTATACCCTGCTGTATTCACTTACCTGGATGCCCTTCCCCGACAGATTCTGAAGTGAAGAGAAAGCAGTCTTCGTCGATGAGTGAGTTATGGTAACCGTTCAATTGGCCGTTCATTTTTGCTAACGTTAACTAGCTAGCTAATAATAAAGAATAGAAAGTTAACGAAGGCTTTTGGGTGAACCTGGAGATAAAGTGGTTAGATAATGATGTAGCTAGCTACATATGTCACGCAACGTAACTGAATTTACAGTAGCGACAGCTTTATAATTGTCAAACTTGTCTACCGAAATGCCGACTGAACGAAGTACGGTTGGACTAGTAAATGTGCAGCAGCAATAAAGAGCAAGTTGGCTAGCTACTTAGCTAACGTTAAGCGGGTTGAGCATCATTTGTGGTCGCCCATATGGCCATATCCTGCCACTCAGTGATTGACAGCAAATGGGTTTTTGGGTTCTCTCAAGCTGATTGCCTAGGCCTAGGGCTATGTCATCAGGTACTCTGACATTTTTTGTCCCTTCAAAATTATTTGTGAGGGTACGGCATTTCCCATTAGTTACAATGTTACAATTTGTGTTGTATGAGAATAATACGACTCCTGTTTGTCCTCAATGACCCTAGAAACCATCGAGGTCTGATGAGGTGCCAAACCTAGCTACAACCCAACAACGTCTGACTGGGAAAGGGATTGTGCTTTGATTCCACAGGAAAACTATTTTTTAATCAATTTGCTTAATGTCAAATAACAATAAACCAAAGCACGTCCAATACAGCACTAATACAACAAAACATAAAAGTTACAATACCATGCAACAGCATGTCATCATGCACGTGCTTCAGATGATTGTGCTTGAAAATATGGTACTGACACAAATAGCCCACTCTGAATCTTTTCCCCCCTCTTTCCCACATCCAGTTAGTTCGATGGGTTTTCTGCCACCCAAGATGGTCTACAATGATTTCCATACTTTTATAATAAGGATTTTGTGGAATGTAGGGTAGGTAATTCTACTAGGAAACACATTTATCGAAATGTGTAGCTGTCAAAAGTATCAATACATTCAGGCAGATTCTGTTAAACATTTGAGCTTAGGAGTGCTTCTGAAAATGTGTCAATCAGGCTTGCTCTTAATGAAATCCCTGTCATGCTTTCTGCAGACTAGCCATCTTCATCAGTAAGCGTACTCTTTTCGTCGGGAAGGAACAGCAGGGAAGTGGCACTACCAATAATTAGAATAGGCTACCCTAACTTTAAGCCTTGGCAGTGACTATTTCATTGTATTTTAATGTATCTCTTTATTATGCTACCACTGGATAATAATAAATTAAACAAACTGATCACTAAAGACACTGTTATTGGTTGACAGGACATTTAAGGTCTTCCAAAAATATTTGGTTGTGAAATCACAGCCTATGACTGTTTGAACTTTACCATTGGTTCCGTTACCTTCGTATCATATGAATGGTAAATGACTAGGACATCAATGTAACCAATTAGGTGTGTTCTCAGATACTGTATACTTGATTTGATGGGGGACAAGGTCTGCAGCTGGCCTGACAGCATCACCAAAGAGAGTTTTCTACTGTCATGATGTCACTATATATCATCAGTCTCTTTGTGCGCACCCTGTCATACCTAATTTGCTCGATCTGAATGGATCAGGCTTTAGATGTTCCTGCTAAGCCTGACTAATGAATTATTCTCATTTAAAAGCAACAGCAGAAAGCCTGGGTAAAGCTTCAAAAAGAGTACATGACTGACCAGAGAGCAGCTTGCATAGTTAACAATAGTAATGACGTTAATTTGTAGTAAGCAGTCTTTATATGTGTGTTATGTCTTTTGATGTGATGTCTTAAACAGGATAATCTTGTCTCCTAAAACCTTATTCTAAACTTCATCGGAAAAATAATATTCAGTCTGGTTGTTTTGTTTATTGCCACCTCTCATATGAAATGTAACGAATATATGTAACAGAAATAAATAAAAAATACAGAAGGACCAATATCTCTGTGTGTTGACAGGACCAAGATGTTATTATCATACTCACACAAACACAGCACAGGGGACACAAAGATCCTACTAAAGATGACATGACAATATGACTTGCCCACGTGGTAGTTCTAGATGCCAGTTGAAGAGCATTATGCCCCGGGAGCCATTGCTGACTATAATAGCAACAGTTGGTCCATTTCAGATTCATTGACTTTGGCTTCACATTCATCTTAAGTTTAGTTTGCTTTTGATATGGATGAGTCTGTAGAAAGCACTTCTCGGGTTTAAGATTTACACTTTTATTGTCTGCGGTCTTGACTTGTGTAACCTGAGGCTCCAACAAACCCACAGTGTACAACATAGACTCACTGATATTGGATTTGGAAATGGCGAACTTTGTAGGCTACTATGCGGAATGTTGAAATAATGTTACAGAACCAGTCTTACAATGTGCTGCTTCTATGAGCACCAGGACAGTGCAGGGGGTCATTATAGCCCGACAACATCTTAAGTCTCCTTATTTCTTTCTTTAATTGATTTATGTCTGCTATGCTTGTTTTCTGACCTCTTATACATTTTAGTCACCAGTCTTGCCTACCGGCCTGCCCCCTGTGGGGCTGAGCTGACCGGGCCTGTGTTCACCAAGGATGGCAGCAATCAGGGCTTCTGGGGCAGTGACCCCACTGCCTGGGGACACAGGGCTGCGGGGGCTCAGGGGGCTAATGGAGGGTGAGGGCAGGGAGCCTGCAGACACCAGGCGCTCCTTCTTGGCAGCTGTGCTGGGCGAGCGAACGTGGGACTGGGCCTCTCGGGGGCGAGGACACAGGCTGAGGGCCTGCAAGGAAGGCATGGGCGTGGTGGAGAGGGCAGGCACAGCGGGGCTGCGGCTACGCCGGTGCCGATGGTGGGGTTTGTTGGTTCTTGGGCTGGGGCTGCGGGAGCTGGTCGCCAGCAACACCAGCGTGCTGTCATCCTCCGAGCTGACCTCAGAGCTGTCAGAGCGACACGTGGTGGGGCTGCGGGCTGGAAGCTGTATCTATTGGAAAGGACAGTACATGGTGTGGAGTTTGAATTGGTACATGAAGTAAAAGGAGAGAACAAAGTATCCAGTAGATGTGAAGAGTCTTTTAGGTGAGGTAGTTCTATTACCTGAATGGGTAATGTCACTCCAACAATACTGTTCATGTTGTTGCTGTAGTAACCTATGGTGTAATCTCCTGCGTCTCTTGGCAAGTCTTCTTCTGGAAATGTCACCTGAGCGGAATGAGAAAATAAGTGGAGCTGGCAGCATACGTTTTTAAACACACTCCCATCTGGCTGAATATGTATTTTCTCTACCTGTGTCAAATGTTCGCTCTTGGCCCACACGTATGCTATGTAATCCTTGTAATGTTTAAATCTGACCTGTAACGACAAGTCAATGAATGAAGTGACCAATCAAATGCATAATATTCGGCAGCAATATTAGTGTAATACCTGACCTATCTAACATTGATTGTCTCAATAGTAAACTTCAACCCTACTCTGTATATGGCCACCCAGTCCCAAGAGCTGCGCTGGTAGGCGGGGGCCACAGTGAATCTGACGGTGGCATCAGATAATTTAGTCCACTCCTTTTCCGCCTCTAGCGTCACAAGAGGAATGTCCACTTTAAAGGGAAACTAAAAGAGACAGCATCAAACAGACAGCAAAACGGATAGAAAGGCAATGTGAGATGGACAAATGTGCAAGGTTAAAGTAAATGTGCTGCTACTAAAACATCAATGCAATCAGGCAGGACTGTTAAGGTTATTAGGTCACTGACTTACATGCAATGAGAAGAGGGCCGAGACAGGTTTATGGTCACTGATGGTGTAGCTCATGTGACTGCGGTATGCGTGCTGCGTCACCTTGGTTGTGCCACCCAACCACGAGGTCAGGCCACGCTGCAGGGCCGCGGTATGGGTAGGGACAGGGGAGCCAGTGCGACGAATCCGCCAGAGAATACGATCTGTCCAGGCTGGCTTCCGCTTCTTACCACTTTCAAGACGGAAATAAAGGCAGATATTGTCTAAAGGTAAACACAGCGCCCCTTTGAAGACTTTGCATCCTCTATACTTCAAAACATTGTATAGTAGCTCCACCCACCTGGTGTCATAGGTGTGGGTGCCCACATCAAATTTATAGGTTGGAGGGAATTTTAGAGGGCCCTCTAAAAAGCCCTCTAAGATGGATTCACTGTCTTTGGCCATATTGAGCTGTGGAAAATTAATTTTATGAGAATAGCAAATTCTTAGACTACATTGAAACTGATGGACACAGCAGTGGTGGCAGTGTGTTTAATATATTCAATTCACAATTTCCCTCAGATCTGTATATCTGCTATGGCCATTCAATATCTATTCAATTTGATCTTATGTAGTGCCCTCTGTTGGCACTAGAGAGCAACAGAACTGAAAACGACCTCGACAAAGTCCTTGTAGACATTTTCTAAGGCTCAACTTCTACACCTTTCTCACCTGATCCCTTTCCCAGAGTAGAGGCAGTTTATTGCTTTCAATGGCACTTTTCACCACATGGATATCGTAATCCTCAATGCGGAAATTCAGATCCCCAAACCAGAACACCACACTGTGGAGAGAGAGGGCCCAATCGTCAATTCTACGAACCGACAACCTGAGAGAGCATCTGCATGCATAAACCCGTCCCTCTTCCAGAGACCTACTCGTGGTCTAACACGCCAGTGGCCGGCCCTCCCTCAAACTGCTGTTGCTGCAGAATGCTCTCAAAGTCTTCCATGCGCTGCTCTAGGTTGCGCATGTGAGCTGGCAGGTGACAGTTGAGAAAGCACACCGGGTGGCCAAACATGGCCATCCTTGCACTGACGCCCCCTTTATTGCCCTGGGGGAGAAGAAGAGGGAGGAAAAGAGCACAATGAGAAACGGGTGAGCTGAACAACGTACTCAATGAACCCTCTGCAATCACACATTAACCTCAAACGGAAACGTGTTCTATGAGGAGGGCAGAGATTTTGCGTCCTCAGAACGCCAGACAGTCTAGCTACTGCATTGACCTCAAAGAGAAGGAGACTGCACCAGCAGCGGGTAGTGACATGGGGGTGGCTGACATTAAAACGCCCAGGAAGGTCAGACACATAATGCATCTACAGCAGACTCTCTGTAACACACATCTGTCAATTTTCTGTCATCAAATAAATACATTTTCTATAATTTGCAACAAATTCGCTAATGCA
Organism: Aplochiton taeniatus; assembly: GCA_017639675.1. Taxonomy (NCBI): domain Eukaryota; kingdom Metazoa; phylum Chordata; class Actinopteri; order Galaxiiformes; family Galaxiidae; genus Aplochiton; species Aplochiton taeniatus. Next base: position 25,793,262 of record CM030172.1, on the reverse strand, counting down.
CTTAAGTGTCCATAGGGAGTACCTGCTACACTATTGCTACTAAAATATTCTTCATCATATAGACCCCAAACATGGCTAAAACTAAGAGAGCTCAACTTACAGATGTTTTGGCATCCTAGTTTCTTGTTGAATGTGGAATTGCTCTAGCTATATATTTTAAAGAATTCTTTCAACGCAAGCAAAGCATATATTAGTCCAACATATGGTTGCATGACTTCGGACAAAGTACGATTAACAAAGGGTTATACATACCTTTAAAACGATTACATTTCTAATTGCATTGCTTTATATCTTGTTTTTACATATTGTGTTTATTATTATAAATATTATTACATTTGTATTGCCTGTTAAGGGGCCACACCTACCCAATACCCCCCAAGGCCTGTGCGTGTTTTTTCAGTCTGGACTCCTCGGAGAAATGGAAGGTGGCAGACTTTAGAGAATACCATCAGCTGTACCCCCTGCATTCGCTGGGAGGCCACCTGAAACGAGAAAAAAGGAGACAGGCCACAGACAGAAGTGCAGCAGCATTATGTGTTCAATGACCATTTTAGTCATAATAGGCCATAATGCTGCAGACTGGGAAAAAAACGTTCAATATTAGCTGAGACAGACATGGAGTAAGGCTAACCCGTTACTGACCAATACATAACCAAAGGGACTGAGGGTGTCCATGCAGAGCTCACTCCATTGGTCTGTGAACAGAGCATCTTTCAGTCGCTTATTAATCATAGAGTTCACTTCCTGTAGCCTGTAAAAAAAAAAAAAAGGTACAGATATGACAGATATGATTTCAGTGAACCACCAAGGCTGTTTCTCTGGTACAGGCCAGATTGGTGGAGAAGCTCACCCAATGATAAACACGTCAACGCTCCCATCAGCGGCATATGGCCCAAACAGGGAGGTGATGTCATCTGGAGGAACAGCAGATCCCACGTTCCATGTGACGATGTACACCCTTGTACAACAAACACAGCCAAGCATCAACTCCAGATTGATTGAATAAAGCTCGGCACAACACAACTGTGCCTCTGTGCCAAGATAGTTAGGAGTGTGGGCACTGCCACCCACAACCTCAGTGAGACACTGAAGCACAGTCATTTCAGTAGAAATGAATCACATCAAATGTAAAAGCGTTCAAAAGTGTAGGCGTTTACAGGTGATGTGTATAACTTTATGAGGGCTATATGATACAGTTTTTTAAAGGATAAAAGACAACCGAAATAAAACTGCCTGTGACCTGTTATAAAGTGTAAATGATGTCAGGTTCTGGCGTAGTTTTGTTTGCGACAGATTTATAATTGTGGCACACAACATGATGGCACACATTTCTTACACCAAATGGTTAAGACAGAAGCTGGTTTCTTCTCCGTTTGGAATACCAAAGAGGGAAAGAAAAAACAATCTCCATGGTGACTACTTAACTGGATGCAACCAGTAAGCATATAATAAAAAAGAATGTCTCACCTAAAGTCATCCGTTTCTGTTTTGTCCGCTTGTGATAGGCTCTCCATTGTGGTCCCAGGTGAGGCGATCTTTTGGGGCTTAGTATGGTGACTCGATTTGGTGTTAAACACGATGGTGCTGGGCTGAGGCAGGGGCAGACTGTTGGGGTTCAGGAAAGGCTGGCCACTGTAAGAGTGAGGGATTTGGTGACTCTGTGGGCTACGAAGTGACTGAGAGGACTCTGTGGGGGACATGGATGCAGAGGTGTGGGGTCCGAGGATACAAGCTGGTATTGACGCATTCTCTTTGGAAGGGTCAGTCTCTGATCCACCGGAAGGTTTCACCATCGTTCTGGGTCCCAGGGCAGTGGGTCTTGGCCGGCTGATGCTGGTTGGAGGTCCATGACTGGACAGGGGCCTTACGCAGTCTGACCGCCTCTGGTCTGCCATCTGCACCCGGCTCAGTCCGGAGGGTTTGACAGAGATCTCTGTTGAGTTGATGGTAGGGTCTGCCTGGACTGCTGCCCTCAGGGGCGTCAGGGCTTCTGGTGATGGAAGAGGGTGGCTTTCAGACCGTCCAGAGGGCCTGCTGGGTGAGTCCTGCTCTGTTGCTGCTGCATCGGCTCCATCAACCTAAGATGTGCAGTGCAAGTCATTGACGCAAAGAGGAAAGCACAGGGAGATACATGTGAGACAGAGGAAGGAATGTGCTTCCTGCAGAGGAGAGATATTCCACAGCAAAAGATGAGTGAACTGTGTTTGCGTGTGTCCGTCCTTCACCGCCCCCTCCTTTGTTCTCTCCCCATTGGTCACAGAGTGTGTTCATCTCCTTAGTCCTGTGGTGGAGGGGGAGGATGAGGTCTGAAATATGGCCAGTGGGGGCTGGGTAGGGGAGGAACAACCTCCAACAACAGCTGGTTCAACCTTTTGTCGTCTAGTCATCGCTGATGTCATGATGCAGCGCCAGCTTTACAGACAGTTGGGACCAGGAGACCAACTTTCCAACCCCCATCCGGGTTTACATTGCTGTTACTTAGCAACAACACTCAGTTCTCCCTCCCCCTTCCTTTCCACTCTCACCATATCCTTGCCACATCTTTCATGTCACTTATGGAAGTAGAAAGGCGCTTCAAACAAATTACTTGATACCAGGCCCAGTAATGGTAAGACAGGAACACCAGGTGTCCTCATCAAAACACCCATTTCATACGCACACACAAATATGCATCCATAAACACAATCAAACCACACGGCGACACACAGAGAGAGAGGACAGTGGACATTGTCAGTACACTAACCTGCCATACATTGTAGTACCCCACATACGGTAAACAATGTCAACAGATACTCACAGGACATCAAGAGTTTCCCTCAGCCTACAGAACAAAAGTCTGGCAATAACACCAGAAACTCGATACAGTCATATCATATACGGAAATATATACGGCTTTAAATGTTTAATTACATTCAAATTGTACACCTTTAAACTAGCATGTCACCAATAAAAAAAAATGGCAAAAGCCTGTATGCCAACAAAAATAAAGTCCTAAGCATGTGTTGGAGAAGTAACAAAGGGATCACAACTATCTGAAGGGTAAACACTAAACACTGTAGTACGCTTCCGCAAATATACGTTATTATTGGTCGATCAGCACCTGTGAAAGAAACCTAACCGTCACTTTGTTTCAAGAGATCTATAGAGATTACAAATAAAGAGGGATGCATTTTCTTAAATTAGAACTAAACCACCGGCACAGGCTATAGGCAAAGACAAGAGCATCTGCAAGGGTATTCTGTGGCTATGCAGTGTGGGGTGCAAACTCATTGAAGGCTAACAACTTACCTTGAGGCTTTTTGCAAGGTGAACTCATTCGAATTTTTCAAAATTGCACAAACTACAAAAGCAAATGCATTATCCAGTTAGACGACAGCACCAGGCTGATCTTGTTTATGATCGTGTAGGCTACGATCTGTGCAAACGACAGGTTTTCCTCCGACTCGAGCCAGCGCTGAAAAGAATGCTAAGTGGCGACGCAAAACACTGTTCAAGCACCATGGACAGCGAACATGTCAATTGAGACGGTGAGGCAGCCAATAGGATGAACCTATCAGTTAAATACTCTTCAAAGAGCATGCAATTATCAAGTGATAGTAAGCTGTAGAATATTACAAAAGCGATGGATGGTGAATTGGACTATTAGGAGGAACTAGTGCATAAAACAGACCAGTTGAACGGGACAGTTGCTCACTCTTGCCTCCCTGCTGTCCTTTAACCATTGCGACGGCTAGAGAAATGCACATTGCACCTTTTCCTCCGCACGTGAATATAAACCTTGTAAAAGCATCCTGTATGAGTGTAATCTACAATCTGCAAGCGCAATTACAGTTTCAGCGGTTCCACAAATAGATATGTACTGAAGCATCTGTTGTATAAATGACGTACTAATCCCAGAACTTAGCCGCACCGGAATGTCAAGAATTAAAATGTCACGCTGGTTACGGCCACAGAGTGCACTCTTCACACAGGTACTGCGGAAGAGCTTTCATGGTTTGAAGCCCACGTGACTAAACCCATATATTGAGCATCTCTATAGGTGTAGGCCTAGATTCCTAGAATGATTAATTAAACCTGACTTTTGATTGGTTGGTTTAATGCAGTGTATTATAGTGATAGGCAAACTCATGTTTAATCAACTTTATTAAATGTAATAAACAAACTTTGTCACAAACGTATGACACAATTAACCAGTGTATCAACACTTCGATAACACAATGTGAGTGCTACATATATAGGCTGTGTAAACTGTCCAAAATTGTGATTTTGTAGAAACAAACTAAGATACAAAAAAGCTGAAAAAGTGCAAAACCAAAACCAACATATATAAAACAACAAACTTCAAACAGCTCAAAACAATAACAAATGGAATGTGCCCAAATGGGGAATTCTCTAAAATGTTGCATTTGGATAGATTTTCTTATCCCACTGGCCACATGACCTCTGGGTAGGTCAATTCAAATCAACTGATTTTGCACAAGAGACCAGCATCCTGGGTGTTTACATTACAATCATTTTGTAATTTAGCCAAATACAGCCAGACACTTGGCAACTTTTCCCTCTCTTGCAAAGTAGACAGACTCTTAAAACAAAGAATATACCAATTATGATATTGCAAGAAATGTAGGACATTTATCTATTCATATAAAAACTTTTTTTTTTAAATAATGGCAACAGGGTAAAGCAGCACCATAAAAAGTCATTTCCATATTGACTCTGACCGAGATTAACTCAGATGTGTAATCTCAGTGGAATGCACTGATCCTAAGTGCCAGCTGTCCCCTGCAAAATACTGACAGATAAGCATAATACACAAACTAGTACAAATACTGATACTGTGTATCCCGATCCCAGCTATGTACTAAATACATGTTACATCAAGCTAAAAAACATTAGATCTCCTCCACATAATAGGAATATTTTAGAGTAAATATATGAACCCTGCTATAAAATATATATTAACTTTATGGATTAAACTTGACCTAATGTAATCGTATTGATGAATGCTCCTGGACTACATTTTCTTTTTTGTTTTAACCAGGCCCTTCTCTACCAGGCACCGGTAGAACTCCTGAATGTATGTGTACACACATTTCCAGTCAGGCTCATCCATCCGCAGCAAGTCATCAACATCCAGCAGTGGAGCGCAATCTGCCAGCCTCCTGAGAGAGAGAGAGAGAGAGAGAGAGAGAGAGAGAGAGAGAGAGAGAGAGAGAGAGAGAGAGAGAGAGAGAGAGAGAGAGAGAGAGAGAGAGAGAGAGAGAGAGAGAGAGAGAGAGAGAGAGAGAGAGAGAGAGAGAGAGAGAGAGAGAGAGAGAGAGAGAGAGAGAGAGAGAGAGAGAGAGAGAGAGAGAGAGAGAGAGAGAGAGAGAGAGAGAGAGTAAAGAGTTAAGTGAGAAACCAAGATAAATCAAGAGGGTGCAAGAGAGAAATAGAAAGGAGGAAGGAAAAAAAAAGCAAATGACAAAGAGAAAGACAAGCGCTATTTACCATTATTGACTTGAACGGAGAGAAAGTGTGTTTTGTATAAACCAAAGCATTCACGGATCGTATAAGCCTTGCAATGTGCCATTAGATGCTATTACAATATGTGAAAGGTTTAACACCATTTGGAATGAGAACTCACTCTGCAGTGCTGAATGCAAGTTCAAAGTTGTCCCTACGCTTGTTGGGATTTAGAACGGAGTACTCAAAGGAATCCGGGAAGAACCGATGCACCAGGGCACAGAACGCTATGCCATCACTCCAGCTAGACGAGAAGTTATTGATGTTTACTCCCTGTGCACCAGTGGGAAGAGAATAATTATCATCCATCTGACACAAAGATGTAGAGTACGATGATAATCAACCAGAGGGGGTGACGACCCATGGAGAGAGTCAGGTGGGCTGCTGGCCACAAACAGAGTGGGTGAAAGGATGAGTGAAGCTAGCAACTGTAGCTCCAGAGAATGGTGTATCCAAAGATGTGGAGAAACACAGACAGACAGACAGACAGACAGACAGACAGACAGACAGACAGACAGACAGACAGACAGACAGACAGACAGTGCTCATCTGCTCATACAGTTACCTCATATGGCTCTGTTTTGGCCCTGCACCAATCCAGTAACATCTGCTTGACGTTCTTAGTGTTGGACGATGCAGGGGCTGGGCACCTTACGGCTAAAGCTACGGGGGTGTTTGGCATGCTGCAGTAAAAGACATGTTTACAGTCTGCGTCACTTTGAGACACGCTGTAAACCTAAACAGTCGGATTGTGTTCAGAGGCCCTCGTTGTCCTGCAATAGGCCGTTCAGCTTCATGTCGGGACATTATATTTTCATGGACATGGAGGTTGTGTGTCAGGTGACTCACCTGACTCCTTTCCTGGGAAAGGGACTGGAGGGAGATGCTGACAACTGGCCAGGGGCAGAACCCTCTGTGGAGAAATGCATTGGTGAGATTATCTCCCACAATGTTGGCACAGGGAAATTCCTTCTACAAGACCAAAACCAGTAATTGGGAAGTGTGTCTGCCAGGGAAGAGGGAGACACTGACTGTGTGTTTTCTGTAGGTAGTTAACAGAGCAGCTGTTGATTCCCATTCCCATGGCTCCTCCTCTGCTCAGGCCCTGCTGTCTCAAGTCCTGTTGTCTGGACCCACGTTCCTGCTCTCGCTTAACTGTAAAGACGTAAAAAAAAAAGAAACAGAAAGAATGTGTCCGAGAGACACAAAATAGTGAATGAAGTCATCAGCCTATGTCCGTGCTACATTGATATTAACATCAGTGAATTAGATGGGTGGGCTTAGAACCTGCAATCTTAAGGTATCTTTCACCTCTTTTCTTCTTTAGCAGTTCCCTCATGGCAGCTCGGATCAGTCGTCTTTCTTCAAAATCCACTGCATTATCCAACTGTAACAGATCAGATGCTAGTCATTTACTGTTCACAGCACCAAGCCTGTTATCCACAAGGGATCTCAGTAGACCTGTTTCTTTCTCACCATCTTATTTAGTAATTCCTCATCCTCTATAGCCGCTAGTTCTCCGCTTGTTAGAGTGCTAGATGTACTCCGGCTGGTGGAGGTTTTTGAGGCCAAAACATCTCCCTCCTCAGCCCCTTTCTCCATCTTCACTGTATCAACTGTGTAAATTATAAGAAAAGAAAATAGTTCAAAGATATGCATAATGGCTCACAGACGGAGACATATGATTCTTGAAACAAGGCATTGGGAGGAACAAGTTTGAATAGGAGTATTAGAATGAAGACACAGGTATTAGGTCAATTTTATTCCGTTTTATTTTTCATACATAAATACACACTGTTAGTTTGCAAGTATATGCAGACATTTTATCAGCTTTCTCTGTGATTGTTTTCATGTGAGTGGGAAAAACAATATGCGCTCTTTAATGTTTTCTGTATGTGAACACGGAGTCTGTGTGTGAAAAGAAATTAGTTTTAATTAGAGTTAAATTAGAGTTAAACTGGGTTTTCTGCATCCCATATCTCAGCAGCCTGGTTAAAGCAGCACACATAGATGTCCCAGACATGTACAAATATAGTAATGTACCAGCAGGACACATTCTTATAAGGGGCAAAACATTCATGTTGAGAATACGTTCACATACCAGAGCACATACAATATTTAAACATTACAGTAAATAATGAGCACAATATCATTATGAATTTAAAGGAATGTCATAGCCATAGGGACTGGCAGAGGAGCTGGTAGCGTAATGAGAGGTTAACCTACCAGCCTTCTGGAAGCAGCCTGGGTGTCTTTAAAAAATATTTGATATCTCTCCCAATGTACCTTTTCTACACTGTCTTAAAGTTTTTACAAGCAAGTGTTTAAGCCCAACCCATCCCTAGCACCACATAGTCCCTTCCCCTCCATGCTGTAAAGGGAGGGATGTTTAGAGAGGAGGAGGGGGACTGCTGACATGAACCACTCAGGTATAGAAGGAGAAAGGAAAAATGCCTCTGTAGTGCAGGCCTGTCTGTCCTCCCTTCTCACAACTTCATTCACCACTCTTCAACTCATTTAAAACATAGATCACAGTCGCATTTGTCTATACGGCGGACAGCTGTATGGAGAGCGCAGTCTTTCTACGACAACATGCCTGGCACTGATGCGAGACAGCAAGGGAGTTGTTTAAAGGGCAGTGCACAAATATAGTTTGACAGGGAGGCAAAGAGTTAATTCTGTTGGGGGGAAAAGTGGACGCGGAGGAAAAAAATTGTTGATGTGAGCAACACTGCCTTATTCAGGCAAAAAACCTGACGGGTTGCTCAGCGACATCAGCGTGTTTACAGAGAGCAGAGACAGCCCTGGGTGGGAACACATGACAGATGCCCCTGAAAACGCACACATTCCTATTTGGCAAGAATAGGAGTAAGCAAAACACACTTCAACTTTTGTTACGTCTTTCGAGACTAAAATGTTAGGATTAGGCCAATTGGAGGTTACCATAACAAAGGCTAAAAACATAGCTCCACCTAGCGGTAAGAATATATACTACTCTTTGGGCATCATATTTTCAGTGAGATTATTCAGTATAGATTGTTAGAGGAATTTGTTGTAGGGTCTCAACTCACAAGACACAATGCCAGATTGTTCATATGTTCTACTGAAAAAAGTTAGTTTGCTTGCAAACTAATAAAACTTGCTTCCTTTTGGAGTTACTAGTACAAAACAAGTTTTGACATGTATCTGTTTGAAAACATACTGTATAACACCTCAAACAAGTACTTCAACATTTGTTTTCAGGGCATGAAAAAAGTCTCAATAAAGTCACTGACCCCGGAAGAAATTTCAACTATTGATAATATGATTAAATGTGGTTTGCATTAAACCTAGAATCCAGGGCATAAACAGGTAAGAATAGGAAGAATGTATTCTTATCTATAGCAAGTCTCACAGTGCAATTGTGAATGTCAATCCATTTCAAAGGTTTGTATATTAAAATGTTGACTATTTTGTTTCACAGAAATACCCTTCAATTACTTATCAAACAAATAGGCCGTACTTCAAAGTGGTCATGAATAAACCTGTCAACCTGTTTGTCAATAGAGACAATGATAAGTAGGTTTACTTTGTGATGCTTTTAGCATATCAAGTTAACACCCTCAAACTTCCTCGACTACCTCCCTTAACTAACAACACCTTATGTGTAGTGGGAATTAGATAGGCATTTTGTGAAATACAGCTGTTTGCCCGTCGGGAGTGGTAACGCTTCTTACGCTCTTGGAGTTGACCAGCAGCAAGAGTCAGTGTTTGTTCTAGGAGGGGTTCATACGTAACACAGTCTGATGAGACTGTTTGGTTTTCATCAGCAGGCAACATGCAATTACAATAGCTGTATACTGCAGTTCTTCTTAACCAGATAAGACTACAGAACATCCATCCACTTGATGCTGCTTAGAATGTCTGAGTATCTTCTTCTTTGGCCTGGTATTCTTTAATTCCAAGATGCCAACACGTAGCTTTATCCGGGGGCCTACTTGGGGGCTTCAGAGAGCAACCAGGGGTGCCTCAGAGAGCAACCAGGGGAGCCTTGAAATGGTGGGAAGTTGCCATCGTAAGAAAAACACTCTTTAGTGATAATGAAAAATGGCATGTGTGACTGTACAGGGGGACCCCGGAATATTTTCTTTGACACAGAGGGGCCTCGGTAGAAAAAGGTTGAGAACCACTGCATGATAATCCATTTCAGTGTGTTTTAAATGGGTGGCTGAACAAATCAAGTTCAAATCAACTGAGGACAAAAAACATAATTAGACCTCCAGCCCTGGACCTTTCCTTGGGAAATCAATGGGTGCGGTTTGTGTTGTGCACAAAAGGTTAATTGAAGCTGGTTAGAGCCCAGGCAACATCACATTCAAATTATCAATTTGTCATTAATGGTGCAAATTATGATACCCAACGATACAATAACAGACAGTCTATTGTGACCTTTCATCTCAGTAATTTATCAAATCTGCAAACTGCATTAATAAATAATAATTTCCTTTTAAAACAAGCTGTTTCTGCAAACATGCGTGATTCCTTGGTGGCTGACAGTAAAGTGTTGATTGGATTTAATAATGTATTGATTTGATTGACTAAAGGCTTTGTCTCTCTTCCAATTTACACACACAGGACATTTTACTGAAAAGAAACATTTTACAATGTATGGTATAGTAATGGCTGACTGTGCCATCTTGAGAAATGTATAAGAAAAATAAATCTAGTTTTTGCTTGATGTTTCCTATTTGCATGGTGGTTGCCGTGTTTAAATTGATTATATTTGCAATAAGCTTGGACTGAAGAGTTTGCTATGTGACAATGTAGAATACATTTTGTTGCAGAATTTACAAAAAAACTAAAACCTCCAGATGGGTTGAAAATGAAAGGAAACAATGAATGGGGTGCCAAAGTACTGTAGCACTTTTAATCATTCCTATGAACGTGTAAAAATATTTTGAATTGATTTTCAGTTTAACACTACTTCCGCATGCTAAGACTTTTGAATAGATTCATGTCAAAACAAAATCAATAAGGACATTTAAACGTAACGTTCTGAACTAAACAAATTGTCACAAAATGTCAAGGGTCACAGTATTTTGGGCCAGGACTGCGTTAGTATCATGGCGACATGACGTCTGGTCACCCAATCTGTATCCTACTTATTGAACCCTCAACAGGAGGCGGATGAAGTAATTTGGCTGTTTCATGAACAGTGCGCAATTGTAAATGACTGTTAATGATCTACCTTATGACCTACAGGTAAAACAGATGGTGCCTATGCACTTCCAAAAGGTACAACCCTGTCCCTCAGCTGTTGATTTGGCATTGGTTTTGAAATACCAACGGTGCTATCATTTTCACTTCATCATAACTTATGTATGTACTAGTGTAAATAAGCATTTGCCCTGTCAAATTTTCGGAATTATTGAAAAGAAAATTCCCCGATTTGCTCTGATCTTCAGCAAATTCTTTTAGATAAGATATAAAGGACCCTGAGTGAACAATTAACACAAAACTTGGATATTTATTTATTATTATTTATTTATTTATATATATATTTTTTAAAGGTATGAAAAAACCTTTGCCCCCGTTGAAAAAGTAATTAACACTCTTATACTGAATATTCGTTCATCTCACTTTTAGCATCAATAACTGCAACCAAATGTTTGTCAGTTACTGATTGGTCTCTCACATCGCCATGGAGGGAATTTGGCCCACCACTCTGCACAGACCTTCAATCCAGTGACATTTCAAGCATTACCTGCTCATTTCAGGTCCTGCCACAACATATCTGGGGTTGAGGGAGACCAGTGGGTAGACAGGTGGATGCTTTGGCTTAAAGGTGCAGGATTTCGGTCTATTTGATTTTAGTCAAACAGAGAGATATGTGCTGTGTGGAATTACTGGGGGTTCTTCCTCCCAATTATGGCAAAAGACCCCTTGATTGTAACAAAATGTCAATATTAGGGTGCACATAATGTTGATTATTTAAACTAGATCCCTGATTGCCATGGTATCATTCCTATATCATATGTGTTCATCCATTGTCCATTGGATGCATTTCATTCAGTGCATTTATATATAGCATAATTTGTTTCAGTGCAGAGACTTTTAGGATCATTGCTAGGTACCTACGTCACAGTTTCTCCAGCTTCCGTCTGTTTCTATTTGGCTAAACTTTGTTGCATTGGTTTTGGTCATGAAGTGCCTAAGTTGTATTTCCTTTGTGTATGTTCTAATATTTTATTATAAGCTTTTAATAACCTCCTTGTGCCTCATATAGACGTGTTTAAACAAAGTGTTACAAAATAGAAAAGGGGACTCGCCTACAGTACATGCTTACCAAATATCAATGAATAACCTGGAATTTATGGCTCCTGTGCTTGAAAGGGTTGAGCATAGTTTAAACGATCTGAATATAAGGGACTGTCCATTGTCAGTCTGAGTTATTACCTGCCTGGTTGTCTGATCAGCCACTGTGGCCACCACTATGGGCATGATGAGAGCTCCATGGTTGTGCATTCTGGCTTTGTCTGTCAGCTGCATTGTCAAGGGGCAAACTAGAAAGGGTATGATCAGAATAATTTTGAAACAGAACTTTATATTAAATATATTTATTTATTTGAATAAACTTTCAACTCAGTTCTCAAGCCTGAAATCTTCTATCTTTACACTCTGTGGAATATTCTTTGTTAAACTGTACTGTACTGTCTTTTCAGTACGCAACCACGTCAACAGCATCTGTAGCACATGGGGTCAGGAACACTTCAAGTCCTTTGATGGAGATGTCTACCAGTTTGCTGGCATGTGTGAATACAACCTGGTGTCCGACTGCCACAAATCCTACCAGGAGTTCTCAGTGCACATGAAGAGAGGCCAGGTGGATGGCAGCCCAACGGTCAAATATTTGGTGGTCACCATCAATGATCTTGAGTTCCGCCTGTCCAAACACCTTGTCCTGCTAAATGATGAAATGTAAATACAAATAACTTTTGGGAGAGTCGTCCTTATATCCTTGACATACCTTTCATAATTATCCAATATTGTCTTTTATGTTCTTCGCCGTTTTTATGATTTAACTTTAACTTGATGATTTTGTGCTTTTTTGAATTTCTTACAGCGTTCATTTGCCATACCACAATGCAGGAGTTCAGTTGGAAAGAAATGCCGTTTACACCAAGCTCCAGTCCAAAGTGGGCCTTGTTGTCATGTGGAATGGGGATGATGCAGTCATGGTAAGTTTCTTGAAAAAGTAAAACTGCCTAGTTGTAGATATAGTGACATTCCAATGATGGATAGTATTTTATGTTAGGGAATGATAAGATCACAAATATTGATTCACTTATGTAACAGCAATTATTATAGGCTGTGTACCCATCACTGTCTTTCTGCATTAGGTGGAAGTGAGTGATGACTATGCCAATCGTACCTGTGGACTTTGTGGAGACTTCAATGGTGTGGCTATCTATGATGAGTTTATACATAAGGGTAAGAAGTGTACTTACAGTCATTTTACATTTCTGTCAACATATATGTCTTGCTAATAATGCGAATGTTATCAACAACAGGTCGTAAAATAAGCCCCATTGAGTTTGGTAACAAGCAGAAAATCCATCGACCTAATGACAACTGTGAGGACCCTTTTGAAGAGGAAGAGGATCCATCTGAGACTGCGACTATGAAAAAATGCATGCCGTTTGTAAGTGAGACCTTGTAAAATGGCCGCACTCAAAGCACTATGTAACCATCATGTTTCTCTTTCACACACTGACTCCCTTTCTACATTTTCTGTGTTAGCGATCTGGCTGCGAGCAGCTCTTGCGGTCTGAGAAGTGGAGCTCCTGTTTAGCAGCACTGAATCCTGAGCCTTACATCCAGGCCTGTGCTCTGGACCAGTGTGGGTGTACTAACACCACCGCCAAAGACCTGTGTGTGTGCAGCACACTGGAGGAATACTCTCGCCAGTGCTCCCATGCAGGAGGACAGCCACCTAACTGGAGAACACCGCAATTCTGCGGTAATGTGCTTTCACATTTTGACTCTATATGTTCTACAAGTTAATGGGAACTCGGTATGCTTATGACTTTTAGGTCATTCTTTTTGGCAGGCAAGGAGTGTCCTTTCAACATGGTTTACTTGGAGAGTGGCTCGCCGTGTATGAACACCTGTATGCACTCAGATACTAGTTCCCTGTGTGAGGAGCACCAAATGGATGGCTGTTTCTGCCCCGCTGGTCAGTCATAATTGATCATTGGTCAGACATTGGCAGTCTAACAAGTTCTAATATACTGTTTTCTAAACGCATCAGGACTAAGCAATTCTCTGTTTCTCAAGCAGATTTTTATGACTATTTGTTTTGCAGGAACGGTGTTTGATGATATTTCACACCGAGGATGTGTCCCTCTAAGAGACTGTCAATGTAAGCATGACAAGGTCTATAACACCGGGGAGATTTACAGACAAGACAGGGAGGAATGGTATGTTAAGCAAACTACGTTGTATATCTTTAATACCGATACTTTGTTTATGTAAATGTTGTTAAAACATGAATCTGTGCGCTGCTGTAAAAAATACCTGTAGATATTGCTAATTGGAAATGAAAATAACTTGTTTTATTTCAGCACTTGTTTTTTCGGAAAATGGTCTTGTGAGAGTCTGGAAAGTCCTGCAACTTGTTCTGTTGAAGAGGGTTCACGTGTGACAACCTTCGATGGGAATTCTTACACATTTCATGGAGACTGTTACTATACCCTGGCCAAAGTGGATAGTAAGGTGAATGCAAATTTCAATGCTGAATGCATAACTCCAATACATTGGTATGATTGTTGTAAAATGTTGCGTTATTACTGGGTTATCCAATACTTGTTAATAACAATAGTTATAATACACCTTTATTTTTATAACATTTGGAGATATTAATATTAAGTGCTTTAATTTAAGTTTTATTCATGTACTCTTTAGGATAACGTGGCTCCAAAGTTTACTATTCTAGCCCAATTGGCTCCCTGTGTGAGTCATGAGTTTGACACTTGCCTCAAAAGTGTCGTTATCCTTTTGAACAATGACAGAAACAATGTAAGTACTATCCTACTTTTTTTTTTTTTTTTTTTAAACATATCTGAAACTAAACTTATATATTATATAATATTTTATTTTTTTCTAATTTTCCTAGGCGATGATTTTTACTGCTGATGGGAAAGTTAAGCACAATGCACAAATCAATTTACCCTACAGCACAGGTAAGCTCTATGTTGATCACATTCCAGTCGATGAAAAATGCTCTTCCTAAAAGACCAGCTGCTACTGTGCGCTGTGGATTGGCACAGTTGTTCCAATCAATGCAGCACTTTAATTCACAGAGAGAGGGGTCAAGCAGCAGAGTTACAGTAATATCCCTCATATCCAGAATACCCTAGCTTTAATACTATATTCACAAACATAGTCATTTTGTATAGTTTTGTGTTTCCCTTTGGCACGATAGAAATACATTTTATTCTTTCCTCAGCGGACATCAACATTTTCCAAGCGTCATCATTTCACATTATGCTCCAGACCAGCTTTGGGTTGCAGATCCAGATCCAGCTTGTCCCCCTCATGCAAGTATATGTGACCCTGGAAACCAGCTACCAGGCAAAGACACGTGGTATGTCAAGGCATGGCCTGTTTAACGAAATCCTCAAAGAATACACCTTAAATCCTACATGCATGCATGGCAACACTATGCATCGTCCATGCATACGCAGCAACCTACTGCGTTGCATATAGTATTTATCGGTCTTGAACGTGACTCTGATATTTGTCTGCTGCAGGCTTATGTGGGAACTACAACATGGTTCTGTCGGACGACTTGAAAAGCCCCCAGGGGATGGTGGAGGGAACGGCGTCCTCTTTTGGCAACTCTTGGAAGTCCAACCCTACGTGCCTTGACCGAGAGGAGAGGCTAGACAACCCTTGCTCCCTCAGTGTGGAGAATGGTACACCGCTTGAACAATTCTTAATAATGATTTGCTTTCCTTGCATATGATAACACACTTCGGATCCTCTTACATGCATTTCTTTGTGCTATAATCCAAAAATGATCTATTGAAAAAAAGCTTGTGTTTAAGCAATGGATTTATAGGTTGCTTTCTTTGTATTCATGTACTAGTTTTACAGTGTAGTGTAAAAACAGTGTCCAGTTCTACAAATCCCTCACAGTTTTATTCTGAATTGTCTATATGTTTTTCAGAAAAGTATGCTGAACACTGGTGCTCCATGCTAAGAAGTCCCAACAGCACTTTTGAAAACTGTCATGCCATGGTTGATCCTGAGTTATACTATAAGGTACTGTATTTCCACAGGATCTATTGTGTGTATATAATGGGAAACTGTTCATGTTCCAGAGTTCTAAGCCTACTCTCTTGTCTGCAGCGCTGCACATACGCCAGTTGTAGCTGTGAGAAGAGTGAGGACTGCTTGTGTGCGGTGTTTTCCTCCTATGCACGAGCCTGTGCGTCAAAGGGAGTCTTCCTGACAGGCTGGAGAGACAGTGTGTGTGGTAAGAATCAAAGGATGTTGTCCAAAGCACAAAATACTGTGAAATTATAACAACAGCATTGATCATAATATTAGTAATTATTATCATAATCAAAATGACATAATGTGGTTAATATCGCCATATTCTGCTATTCTGCAATGAGCAGACAAATATACAGGGAGCTGCCCAGCGTCTCAAACCTTCTCCTACAAGCTGCAGAGATGCCAGCTGACTTGCATGTCCCTTGGTTCGGAGCGCCAGGGCTGCTCCTCAGACTTCCTCCCTGTGGATGGCTGCTCCTGCCCAGAGGGCCTCTATCTGGACGCAGGCATCTGTGTGCCTATGGCTAAATGTTCCTGCTATCACGACGGACTGTCCATCAAACCAGGGAAGTCCATCAACATCAGGGATGAGCACTGGTTAGTGACTGCTGCAATGTTGTTCTACCGTTAAGATACTTTGAAAGCAACTATCTATGTAGAGTATGCATGAGCAGTATGCCACAAATTAAAAATAAATAAATGAACCATATGTTGAATATTATTTTATAATTATTATATAGTTATAGTTATATGATTATATAGTTATTCTTAAATAGACGTAATTATGTAAACGATTTTTTTCCGGGCTATGTGATTTAATTCCGATTTCCATTTTTAGTGTTTGCACCAATGGAAAGCTACATTGTCGTTCTTGGAGAACCCGTTCACAAAGTAGGTCACTTTGGATGGTGCCCTTTTTTGACTAATAAATGTAGAATGTAAGGTGTATGTAACAGAACTTCTGTGTCTGTTGCAGTGTGTCCATCTCCGAAGGTGCATTTCAACTGCTCCACTGCAGGCACAGGGGAGCTTGGAGTCCAGTGTGCGAGAACCTGTAGAAATTTGGACAGTGATGACTGCGTAAGTTGCAGAGCTACATTTTGTCTTAAAGATAAAGGCTGTTAACGGTATTCTGTCTGCCGCTTCACTTTAACATGCAATTCTTAACAATTAACATATTTATCCCGCACATGTAAACGATCATCAACTAAAAGGGAAAACAGCTTCAAAAAAGCTTTGTCTTGGCGCTTGTCGTTTGTCATGCCAAAAGTTCTCACTGCTGTACAATATTCCTACGGTGAACCCTTGTTTATCATTGCCTTTGTTCTTTTCAATGTTATCCATCTTCTGCTTTAGTTCTCAGCATGTGAATCTGGATGCCAGTGTCCCAGTGGCCTTGTTGATGACGGCAAAGGTTCATGTGTGAAAGAGCAGGACTGTCCATGCCACCATGATGGGTTTCTCTATGCTTCAGGAAGACAAGTCCCAGTTCAGTGCAATACATGGTACCAATTTTAAATTGTCTCATCTCATGTCTGCTATGCAGTTCAATATTCAATAATTCAATAATATTATTTATGGAAGTGGTCATTACAAACACTGGGTATGACTGATAATAAAATACATTTAGAAATACTTTAAGTCTTCGTTACTTTGTTTTACTCCCCCAGTACTTGCAAGAGAGGGAAATGGGAATGTACAGAAAATGAATGCCCTGGAACCTGCATTATTTATGGAGGTGGTCATTACAATACCTTTGATCAGAAAAAATATGGGTTTCAAGGAGAGTGTGCCTATGTTGCTATGCAGGTAAATAATTCCCTTCTGCAACTATACAAATACATTAACCTTCAGTTATAACGAGTTCCTTAAAAGGTTATCAGTGTGTTTTGAAATGTGTAACATCTTTTGCACATGCATTTGCATGCATAGATTCATGTGTATTTTTTTTTTTTACCTCAAATGTGCAAAAGAACAAATGTGGTAACAGAACTAATTTGGACAATTTCGGAGTAATCACAGAAAATATACCATGTGGAACTTCAGGCACCACATGTTCCAAGTCAGTCAGGATTCAATTGGGGGTAAGAACCTTTTTTACTATTGCAGGTTTCTTTTGCTTATTCTTACAATAATACATATTTATCATTATCATTTTCCATATCGTTACTAATATCATAGAGAACAGAAATCAAGCTGGCCAAGGGCACATACGAAGAAGTGGACCTTGGTGTTGGCTCAGAAACCAAGTACAAAGTGAGGAGGATTGGCCTCTACCTGGCCATAGAGTCAGATATTGGGCTTGTCGTATTGTGGGATCGCAAAACAACAATCCGCATCATCTTGGAACCAAACCACAGAGTAAGTCAATCTTGGACGACATTGCACCCAAGATCAGTGACCATCAATTGGTGACTTTCAAAATAACCATATTTTTAGTACTCTCTCTCTGTTTAAATTTTATTTTGAATGTGCTGTATCGTAAAGTATGTTTTTGGCCATATAGGGGCAGGTCTGTGGTCTGTGTGGGGATTTTAATGGGGATGGTCAGAATGACTTCACCACTCAAGGTCAGCTGGTGGTGAGCAATGCTCTTGAGTTTGCAAACAGCTGGAAAGTCGACAGCAAGTGTCCAGACGCCGAAAACAATAATGACCCTTGCGGAGCGAAGCCTAATCGGCACAACTGGGCTAAGGTGCAATGTAGCCTTATCATAGGGCCCACTTTCAAAAATTGCCACAAAAAGGTACAACTTTGTTTCAAATTCAATGATGGTTGATTGCAAAATGTGACATTAATGCTTTCAAAATGACTAATTACTTTTAGAGAAATGCACAAAATATGTTTCATGATTCTTTAACAGGTAGATCCTCTGCCATTCTATGAGAACTGTGTGAGGGATTCATGTGCTTGTGACAGTGGGGGAGATTGTGAATGTTTCTGCACAGCAGTTGCAGCTTATGCTCAAGCTTGCAATGAAGCTGAAGTGTGTGTTGCTTGGAGAACACCAGACATTTGTCGTAAGTTCACAAAGAGTTTACAATTCTTGAAAACCCATGAAATTAGAGTTCTAATCTTTGTAAAAAAAATCCTATCCAAATTCGTTGTTTTAGCTACAATACGTTGTAAGCTATTCACATTCAAATATTATGATACTCCTGAATAATACATGAATAGTTTAATTGCCAAAACAATTTTTTTTTGGCTCAAGCTCATTTCTAAATGAGTAAAAGCTAGCAAACACTGAAGTTGAATAACCCCTACTTAGTATAATAAGCCTTAGCAACAGATCCTTATAATCTTCATGCATTTGTCAGACAATTTAGAATGTGGCTCTTCTTGCGCTAGTGGTAGAGACATAAAAAATGTATTAATTTGTTTAACTTAGTATGTGGTTCAAAAGCTTGTTTCCCCAGAAGTTGGTTAACCCTAACATCTGGAATACTAAAGGATTTATCGATATTATATTTAGAAATAAATAACGTAATAATTGTTACTCTATTAGAGTTTTAATAATTTTGATAACTCAACATTTAAAAAATAAAAAAAATAAAAATTTGAAATGTATGCTAATTCACGACTATTGACCCACAAAAATATATAATTTTATATCTCTTTGTCAAGTTTAAAAAGGTATGTTTAGGTAAATGTCTTTTTTGTTTCCCGATTTAGCTGTCTTTTGTGACTATTACAATGCACCAGAGGAATGCAACTGGCACTACAGCCCGTGCCACACACCTTGCTACAAGACTTGTCTGAACCCACAAGGAATCTGCAGTAATCCTATACCAAACCTGGAGGGTGAGAAACCTTGACTGTTCATTCAATCGGAAGGATAATTAACCTTGATGTGGTTCATCTTTCACATTCTTTTGTCATATAATGCTACTAATTGTATTTATTGTGTTAATATGGTTAGGCCTAAGTTCCATGAACATATTTATGATATGTGTGCTGTGATTTACGTAAGTCAATCATATTGTCCAATTTGGTAAGACTTGTTATTTCCTGTGCTCAGCCTTACCTTGTATAAGTGGATTCTGTCTCTCCCATTTCTGTTTGATTTGATCACTTGATCGGTGACTCACATTAGCTCAGTGAGGGACTAAGAAGGGCTTCTAATGAGACTACTAAATAATGAAATCTATTCATTTCAGGATGTTACCCTGTATGCCCTGAAGACAAGCCCATATTCGATGAAAAGAACAAGACATGTGTTGAGAAGTGTGATGGATGCTTTTACAATGGAACTGCATACGAAGAACACGAGGTTATTTATAATGTGACAGACAACTTGGGGATGTGCTATTATGCAATTTGCAAAAACACAACTGTAATATTTGGCAATGAAACCTGCCCGACAACTTCACCACCAACACCTTCACCGGGTCCAACATCTACAACAACACAATCTACACCAACTTCTACTGTTGAGACATCAACACCTGCACCACCAACAGAGCCAACACCAACTCCCACGGTTGTGACAACAACCACTACACCTCCAACACCTTCACCAGGTCTAACATCTACAACAACAAAATCTACACCAACATCTACTGTTGAGACTTCAACACCTGCACCACCGACAGAGCCAACACCAACTCCCACGGTTGTGACAACAACCACTACACCACCAACACCTTCACCAGGTCCAACATCTACAACAACAAAATCTACACCAACATCTACTGTTGAGACTTCAACACCTGCACCACCGACAGAGCCAACACCAACTCCCACGGTTGTGACAACAACCACTACACCAACAACACCTTCACCAGGTCCAACATCTACAACAACAAAATCTACACCAACTTCTACTGTTGAGACATCAACACCTGCACCACCAACAGAGCCAACACCAACTCCCACGGTTGTGACAACAACCACTACACCACCAACACCTTCACCAGGTCCAACATCTACAACAACACAATCTACACCAACTTCTACTGTTGAGAAATCAACACCTGTACAACCAACAGAGCCAACACCAACTCCCACGGTTGTGACAACAACCACTACACCACCAACACCTTCACCAGGTCCAACATCTACAACAACACAATCTACACCAACTTCTACTGTTGAAACATCAACACCTGCACCTCCCACAGAGCCAACACCAACTCCCACGGTTGTGACAACAACCACTACACCACCAACACCTTCAGCAAGTCCAACATCTACAACAACAAAATCTACACCAACATCTCCTGTTGAGACAACAACACCTGCACCACCGACAGAGCCAACACCAACTCCCACGGTTGTGACAACAACCACTACACCACCAACACCTTCACCAGGTCCAACATCTACAACAACAAAATCTACACCAACTTCTACCATTGAGACAACAACACCTGTACCTCCCACAGAACCAACACCAACTCCCACGGTTGTGACAACAACCACTACACCTCCAACACCTTCACCAGGTCTAACATCTACAACAACAAAATCTACACCAACATCTCCTGTTGAGACAACAACACCTGCACCACCGACAGAGCCAACACCAACTCCCACGGTTGTGACAACAACCACTACACCACCAACACCTTCACCAGGTCCAACATCTACTGTTGAGACATCAACACCTGCACCACCGACAGAGCCAACACCAACTCCCACGGTTGTGACAACAACCACTACACCACCAACACCTTCAGCAGGTCCAACATCTACAACTGCACAATCTACACCAACTTCTACTGTTGAGACATCAACACCTGCACCTCCCACAGAACCAACACCAACTCCCACGGTTGTGACAACAACCACTACACCACCAACACCTTCACCAGGTCCAACATCTACAACAACAAAATCTACACCAACTTCTACTGTTGAGAAATCAACACCTGTACAACCAACAGAGCCAACACCAACTCCCACGGTTGTGACAACAACCACTAAACCACCAACACCTTCAACCATACCAACAGGTCCAACATCTACTACGGGCATTACCACACCTATAGCCACAACTCCTTGTATCCCAACATGTGAGTGGTCAGAGTGGTATGATGAGGATGACAGTAAAGACCACAGTGACTGGGAAACATATACAAATATCACCGAAAGTGGTAAAGAAATTTGTCAAAATCGCGAAGACATTGAATGTAAACCATCTGATGAAGATATGAGTTTAGATGACTACATTGAAGAGACTGGTCAGGTCGTTCATTGTGATCTGGAATACGGTTTAGTGTGTCGGAAAGAAGATCAAAAAAGGCCACCAAGAAAGTGTTTCAACTATAAAATCAGAGTTTATTGTTGTGTCTATTGCACCTCGTCTCCAACAACTATTGCCGTTTCAACGGTGTCCACAACATTTGGATCAGTTGTCACAGGACCAGAACTGACAACGGTAATAATAACTGATTCACAGATATCTGGTGAGACATCACCACCAATTACTACAACAAGAAATCCAACATCTACAACACAATCTACACCAACTTCTACCGTTGAGACAACAACAGCTGTACAACCCACAGAACCAACACCAACTCCCACGGTTGTGACAACAACCACTACACCACCAACACCTTCACCAGGTCCAACATCTACAACAACAAAATCTACACCAACATCTCCTGTTGAGACAACAACACCTGTACCACCGACAGAGCCAACACCAACTCCCACGGTTGTGACAACAACCACTACACCAACAACACCTTCACCAGGTCCAACATCTACAACAACAAAATCTACACCAACATCTACTGTTGAGACTTCAACACCTGCACCACCGACAGAGCCAACACCAACTCCCACGGTTGTGACAACAACAACTACACCACCAACACCTTCACCAGGTCCAACATCTACAACAACAAAATCTACACCAACATCTCCTGTTGAGACAACAACACCTGCACCACCGACAGAGCCAACACCAACTCCCACGGTTGTGACAACAACCACTACACCACCAACACCTTCCCCAGGTCCAACATCTACAACAACAAAATCTACACCAACTTCTACTGTTGAGAAAACAACACCTGTACCACCAACAGAGCAAACACCAACTCCCACGGTTGTGACAACAACCACTACACCAACAACACCTTCACCAGGTCCAACATCTACAACAACAAAATCTACACCAACATCTACTGTTGAGACTTCAACACCTGCACCACCGACAGAGCCAACACCAACTCCCACGGTTGTGACAACAACAACTACACCACCAACACCTTCACCAGGTCCAACATCTACAACAACAAAATCTACACCAACATCTCCTGTTGAGACAACAACACCTGCACCACCGACAGAGCCAACACCAACTCCCACGGTTGTGACAACAACCACTACACCACCAACACCTTCACCAGGTCCATCATCTACAACAACACAATCTACACCAACTTCTACTGTTGAAACATCAACACCTGCACCTCCCACAGAGCCAACACCAACTCCCACGGTTGTGACAACAACCACTACACCAACAACACCTTCACCAGGTCCAACATCTACAACAACAAAATCTACACCAACTTCTACTGTTGAGACATCAACACCTGCACCACCAACAGAGCCAACACCAACTCCCACGGTTGTGACAACAACCACTACACCACCAACACCTTCCCCAGGTCCAACATCTACAACAACAAAATCTACACCAACTTCTACTGTTGAGAAAACAACACCTGTACCACCAACAGAGCAAACACCAACTCCCACGGTTGTGACAACAACCACTACACCACCAACACCTTCCCCAGGTCCAACATCTACAACAACAAAATCTACACCAACTTCTACTGTTGAGACAACAACACCTGTACCACCAACAGAGCAAACACCAACTCCCACGGTTGTGACAACAACCACTACACCACCAACACCTTCACCAGGTCCAACATCTACAACAACAAAATCTACACCAACTTCTACTGTTGAGACATCAACACCTGTACCACCAACAGAGCCAACACCAACTCCCACGGTTGTGACAACAACCACTACACCAACAACACCTTCACCAGGTCCAACATCTACAACAACAAAATCTACACCAACTTCTACTGTTGAGACATCAACACCTGTACCACCAACAGAGCCAACACCAACTCCCACAGTTGTGACAACAACCACTAAACCACCAACACCTTCACCAGGTCCAACATCTACTGTTGAGACATCAACACCTGCACCTCCCACAGAACCAACACCAACTCCCACGGTTGTGACAACAACCACTACACCACCAACACCTTCCCCAGGTCCAACATCTACAACAACAAAATCTACACCAACTTCTACTGTTGAGAAAACAACACCTGTACCACCAACAGAGCAAACACCAACTCCCACGGTTGTGACAACAACCACTACACCACCAACACCTTCCCCAGGTCCAACATCTACAACAACAAAATCTACACCAACTTCTACTGTTGAGACAACAACACCTGTACCACCAACAGAGCAAACACCAACTCCCACGGTTGTGACAACAACCACTAAACCACCAACACCTTCACCAGGTCCAACATCTACTGTTGAGACATCAACACCTGCACCTCCCACAGAACCAACACCAACTCCCACGGTTGTGACAACAACCACTACACCACCAACACCTTCACCAGGTCCAACATCTACAACAACAAAATCTACACCAACTTCTACTGTTGAGACATCAACACCTTTACCACCAACAGAGCCAACACCAACTCCCACGGTTGTGACAACAACCACTACACCAACAACACCTTCACCAGGTCCAACATCTACAACAACAAAATCTACACCAACTTCTACTGTTGAGACATCAACACCTGTACCACCAACAGAGCCAACACCAACTCCCACGGTTGTGACAACAACCACTAAACCACCAACACCTTCACCAGGTCCAACATCTACTGTTGAGACATCAACACCTGCACCTCCCACAGAACCAACACCAACTCCCACGGTTGTGACAACAACCACTACACCACCAACACCTTCCCCAGGTCCAACATCTACAACAACAAAATCTACACCAACTTCTACTGTTGAGAAAACAACACCTGTACCACCAACAGAGCAAACACCAACTCCCACGGTTGTGACAACAACCACTACACCACCAACACCTTCCCCAGGTCCAACATCTACAACAACAAAATCTACACCAACTTCTACTGTTGAGACAACAACACCTGTACCACCAACAGAGCAAACACCAACTCCCACGGTTGTGACAACAACCACTACACCACCAACACCTTCACCAGGTCCAACATCTACAACAACAAAATCTACACCAACTTCTACTGTTGAGACATCAACACCTGTACCACCAACAGAGCCAACACCAACTCCCACGGTTATGACAACAACCACTACACCAACAACACCTTCACCAGGTCCAACATCTACAACAACAAAATCTACACCAACTTCTACTGTTGAGACATCAACACCTGTACCACCAACAGAGCCAACACCAACTCCCACGGTTGTGACAACAACCACTAAACCACCAACACCTTCACCAGGTCCAACATCTACTGTTGAGACATCAACACCTGCACCTCCCACAGAGCCAACACCAACTCCCACGGTTGTGACAACAACCACTACACCACCAACACCTTCACCAGGTCCAACATCTACAACAACAAAATCTACACCAACTTCTACTGTTGAGACATCAACACCTGTACCACCAACAGAGCCAACACCAACTCCCACGGTTGTGACAACAACCACTAAACCACCAACACCTTCACCAGGTCCAACATCTACAACAACAAAATCTACACCAACTTCTACTGTTGAGACATCAACACCTGCACCACCAACAGAGCCAACACCAACTCCCACGGTTGTGACAACAACCACTACACCACCAACACCTTCACCAGGTCCAACATCTACAACAACAAAATCTACACCAACTTCTACTGTTGAGACATCAACACCTGTACCACCAACAGAGCCAACACCAACTCCCACGGTTGTGACAACAACCACTAAACCACCAACACCTTCACCAGGTCCAACATCTACAACAACAAAATCTACACCAACTTCTACTGTTGAGACATCAACACCTGCACCTCCCACAGAACCAACACCAACTCCCACGGTTGTGACAACAACCACTACACCACCAACACCTTCACCAGGTCCAACATCTACAACAACAAAATCTACACCAACTTCTACTGTTGAGACATCAACACCTTTACCACCAACAGAGCCAACACCAACTCCCACGGTTGTGACAACAACCACTACACCAACAACACCTTCACCAGGTCCAACATCTACAACAACAAAATCTACACCAACTTCTACTGTTGAGACATCAACACCTGTACCACCAACAGAGCCAACACCAACTCCCACGGTTGTGACAACAACCACTAAACCACCAACACCTTCACCAGGTCCAACATCTACAACAACAAAATCTACACCAACTTCTACTGTTGAGACATCAACACCTGCACCACCAACAGAGCCAACACCAACTCCCACGGTTGTGACAACAACCACTACACCACCAACACCTTCACCAGGTCCAACATCTACAACAACAAAATCTACACCAACTTCTACTGTTGAGACATCAACACCTGTACCACCAACAGAGCCAACACCAACTCCCACGGTTGTGACAACAACCACTACACCACCAACACCTTCACCAGGTCCAACATCTACAACAACAAAATCTACATCAACATCTACTGTTGAGACATCAACACCTGCACCACCAACAGAGCCAACACCAACTCCTACGGTTGTGACAACAACCATTACACCACCAACACCTTCACCAGGTCCAACATCTACAACAACAAAATCTACACCAACTTCTACCATTGAGACATCAACACCTGCACCACCGACAGAGCCAACACCAACTCCCACGGTTGTGACAACAACCACTACACCACCAACACCTTCACCAGGTCCAACATCTACAACAACAAAATCTACACCAACTTCTACTGTTGAGACATCAACACCTGCACCTCCCACAGAACCAACACCAACTCCCACAGTTGTGACAACAACCACTTCACCACCAACACCTTCAGCAGGTCCAACATCTACCACCACAAAACCATCACCAACACCCACAGTTGGGACATCACCAGGAACTACTGAATGCTTCTGCATCATTAATGGCACACATTATCGACCAGGTAAAGCAACCATTTTTTAACAATCAAATGTTTTCTTACTTCTTCTATTTCTTACTCCTCTCTGTTCAGATTCCTTCTTATTGAAAGGATAGATTAAGTTAGCTTGAGTTCAATTAAATGGCCTTTGTACAAAAAATACTACATTTTTTCCCCATTAGATCAATGTTACAGGATTCATTTCTTCACTTATTAAAGTGCAAGAAAGTCAAAAAAAAATTCTCTAACCATGTAACAATTACAAATACAACAATAAAAGTAAAAATGTGTTTAAACGTTAAATGTACAACTCTGATTCTAGAAAAGCTGATTGATTAATGGTAGACCTTGGTACTTTTCTTTTTTCTTACCTTCAGGAGAAACAATTTATGACCAGAAACACATTGGATCAGGTGTTTGTTTAACTATGATATGTTCTGGCATTTGTGAGATCCAGAACAGCACAGGGCCCTGTCCCTCACCAACCCCTCCTCCAATTACCTGTCCTGAGTGGGATAAAGTGGTAAGAACCTTTGCAACATAAGTATATTAGGCTATCATAAATCATTCATAACATATTATGTACAATTATGAACCAGGTGTTTATGTAATCAACCTTATTTTCTTGTTTGCTGAAATGCGTTCTTTTATTACATTTTTATCATCCATCAGCAAAATGAGACATTCTGGCTTTGCAACTGTACAATGGCCAGATGCATTGAGAATAATACCATTGAAATAATTCCATATGAATGCCCACCGCTTGAAGAAATCACTTGTGCCAATGAACAGAAGCCAGTTCTTGTGTATGATGAGTTCTACTGCTGCCAACATTATGTGTGTGACTGTGAGTTCCCCCTGCACAAGAGAATACATGAGCGGTCTCAGTTAATGACTAACAATATCTGATTGGTGACATAATATTGGAGACTTTAACATCCATGACTGTCTTTTCTTTTGTTGCAGGCATGTGTGAGGGCTGGGGAGACCCTCACTATATCACTTTTGATGGGCTCTTCTACAGTTACCAAGGAAACTGCACATATACACTGATGGAGGAGATTACTAGCCGCTATAACTTAAGGATTTACATTGACAATGTCCTCTGTGACCCGACTGAAGACGTATCTTGTCCCCGCTCAATCATTGTGTCCTATGGATCTCAAGTCATCACACTCAAAAATCACAACCTCATTGGTACTGCTCAGCTAGAGGTACAGGGTGTTAATGGTTCAAAGCACAGTTGTTTTTCAGTTTGTTAAACAAAAAAACGAACCAAAGCTTGTCGGACTCAAACTGATTGCACTTTTTTTTTTGTTTCATTCCTATGTTTAGGCTCAAGTTAATGGAGTCAGTCGGACACTACCCTTCTCACATAGTGGTGTTAAGGTTGTAACCTCGGGCATTACAATGGTTCTGGAGATCTCAAAACTTGAAGTTGTTGTGAAATTTGGAATCACTGGTTTTAGCGTCTACCTTCCATTCAAATACTTTGGCAACAACACGCAAGGACATTGTGGTAAGTATGTCTTATTTAGTTGTATATTTCAATCATTAATTTCTCCGCCCTACATAGTACCTTATTTATTGTAGTTCTTGAACTGAAACTTTGATCAGTGATGTAATCTGATAACTAATATTAAGTACTCATAGGCCTTAGAGCTTGATAGTTTAAAAATGTAACATTTTCAGATATTACCTATCAAAATTGCATAAGATATTTTTTAAATAAACAGGATGTCAGAATGATACCGTGAAGAGTATTAACACACCTAATGGTTTCACCATAATTTCCTGCTGTACAATATTTTCTTATTTAAAACGGATTCTCCCAAAGTGAACACTGTGCTACTACAGGAATTGAATCAAAAGTGTTTAGTGTGGATGAAATATCACATTACTTACCTCACGTGAAATGCCCTGAGAATCGATGCTGCTGTGTAAGCACAAACAGAAGATCACAGCAGTGTCACAAACAGAAGATCACAGCAGTGTCACAAACAGGATAATGCTTGAACACATTAACTATGATAATTAAGAGCAGTTCAATTAGCTAAAGTGTTTAAAATAATCATTGGTAATGAGATTACGTTAAATATTTTAAGTAATCTAACTGATTCAATGTGTTAGGGTTATGAGTCTTGTTATCTGGAATTGGTAGTTGATGAAGTTTTCCAAGTATTCTACCAAATGCAGTCCATTAATTATTGTTATATCTGAAATGGTCTATTCCTCCTGTTGTTGTTCCTTTAAAAATGAACAGTAGAGAGTTCTTGTGAATTTTTATAACACTGTTTTCTGTTTACTACTACAGGAACATGTAATAATAACCAAGCTGATGACTGCATGTTGCCTGGTGGTCAGTTGGTGCAAAGCTGTGCTGTAATGGCAGACTACTGGCCAGCTAAAGACCTGTACCAGCCGGACTGCCTTATACCATCAGTACTGCCAACCAGCTCACCTGTTTCGCCGCCTACAAAGGCACCGTGCAGGCCAGACTCTATTTGCAATCTTCTCAAGAGCAGGTATTGCTTTTACTGGTTTAAATTAAGATACATTTGGGGTGTTACAAGGATGCCCTTTGTCCTTGCTCAAGAACCTTCATCTCAAATGTTTTTCTTCTGACTTGCATTCAACAGTGTCTTCGAGGAGTGTCATCCTTTTGTCTCGCCAGACAAATTCTTCGAGGGTTGTGTTTTTGACAGCTGCCACATGACCAACCCCACTGTGGAGTGCACAAGCTTGCAGACGTATGCTTCTGTTTGTTCACTGTTTGGAGTTTGCCTTCATTGGAGGAACCACACCACATTGTGTCGTAAGCCTGCTGTTCTTTCTTTGAATGACTGACAAACAGAAAAGGAGAAAGCATTGACAGAGTCTATACACTAAACTAATACAGTCTTACTATATTGTAGGGCAATTTTTTAGTATTTTTCTAGCTACAGCATTGATGTCTTTGGATCCATATTATTCTGCCACACAGCCAGTGACTGCCCAGCAGACAAAGTATACAAGCCTTGCGGTCCGGCAGAACAGCCTACCTGCGAAGATGAGTACGTTTTTACGTTTTTGTATTAGAATTGGTGTGAATAATGTTTTATCTGCCTGTGTCAATCACTAATAATTTAAAAAACAAATCTGAGTTGTGACTTAAAATAATGCCAGGGAATGGAAACCAGATTTGTTTTTACTTACTGGAGAGCCTAAATCTTACAGTCCCAATCAATCTACTATGAACATCACAACTGAGGGATGCTTCTGTCCTGATGGGATGAAACTCTTCAACAAAGAGTCTGGCATATGTGTTAGCAAATGCGGTAGGTTCTGTTGTTGTCATAATAATTCATGTGTTCATGCATTGTAATGTTAGTGTCACTGCGATGATCCTGTGTTTGTGCTCACATAGGATGCATTGATCCTGAGGGCATCCCCCGCGAGGTAAACCACGTCATTTTATATTTCAACCACATTAAACACATTTGATTCATCTCTGCTAGTAACTCATAGTTCACTTTGGGAGAATCAATATTCTGTTTTGGGTCCCACCCACAGTTTGAGGAGCAGTTTGAGTACAAATGCCAAGACTGCATCTGTAAGGAGTCCACAAAAACGGTGACGTGCAAACCTAAGGTGTGCCCTGCACCCCCTGTGGAAACCTGCACTGGACCAGGGTTTGTCCTGACCAATCAGACGGATCCTACAGACCCCTGCTGTTCCTCTCATGTTTGCCGTAATATCCTCAGCCTTTCATTCACACTGCTCATGTTTTCATCTTACTAGTTATAAACTAAGGAATATTTACATGGCAGAAGTCTTTTATGAACACATATTAAATAGTTTAAAACAATTACGGAATGAGGTCTCCAAACCTCCATGTAAAAGTTCTCATCACATGTAGGTAAATGCCTGGATGCGTAACCAGTCAATTCTTTCTCCCTCCAGGATGTGACAGCAGCACTTGCCCACCCACCGACATGAACTGCCCAATTGGATACGTACCAGTGGTCAACACCCCTGTAGGAAAGTGCTGCCCTGAACGCACATGTGGTATGTTCATTTTACTCCAACCAATACCTGAGTGACTATATTGCTACAGCTACAGCTAAGATGCCATCTTCTCTGGTTTCTAGTGAAATGGGTGTTTGAATGTTTCTTTCTTTTATAGATCCTAAAAGAGTTTGCGTCCACAAAAATTTGGAATACCAGGTAGGATGATTCAAATGTTTCTCTTGTATACCATGTCAAAGTCTGGGCCCGCATATTGAATGGAGAAACACTAAACCATTTTTTTTGTTGTGATGCTTTTATGCATTTATAGCCTGGATCCTCAGTACCAGTGGTGGAGTGTCAGGATTGTACGTGTACCCACCAGGTGGAACCAGCAACTGGTTGGTTCAAGATAGTCTGCCAACTCCCACAGTGTGACACCACCTGTGAAACGGTAAGAACAGCGATTATTAACAAAAGAAACAAGGTAATTGATTTTGAGTCATATGTTTTGAGTCATATGTTTTGAGTCATATGTAGAATACTGCAGCAGACCTTTGCAGCCATTTCCTTTTATGAGCCAAAAAGGTTTTAACTGTCTTTGTTCTCCACGCGGTCTTTCAGGGATACGAGTATGTTGAAACAGACTCAGATGAATGTTGTGGCAAATGTGTCCAGACCCATTGTTTCATCAATATCAATCAAACCCAGCAGCTACTGAAGGTAAGGGCTAATATCTTCGCTGCCTATTACAATGTTTGTTATATCAACCACAGAGGTTCTTAGAAGTAGTACTGTTCCCATTTGTCCTTCAAAATCAACCAGGTCATAATAGTGTGTGCATGTGTGTGCTTGCCCCTTCAGCCTGGAGAGACCTGGTCACCACCTGGAAATAACTGTGAACGTTACAATTGTGTGAAGAATGGGGACTCTTACGTGACCTCAGGCTCAAGCACCGAGTGCCCACTTTTCCGGGAGAGCAACTGCGAAACGGCAAGTGCCGTATACTTTGAACCATACTTTGTATAATAGTGTTTTTTAGCGTAGTAAAATAGCATACCGAATTGTAATATAGTATTTTTGGTCCTCCTTTATAAAGTAATCCAATAAAAGTACTATTTTCTAAATTTGTTAACAATTATTTTTTCCACAGGACACAATTCAGACTGCGGCAAATGGCTGCTGTAAGATTTGTGAGTATGACACAAACTATTATTTGCCCTTTACAGCAATTATATAAAATCTGGGTGTGAAAATTAAGATCCAACCACAACATTTTCATAAAGGTCAAACTTGTGTTGCATTGTCTGACAGGTGTAGAGAAGAAGACGGGATGCAAACTGGGGACCATGAAGGCCCACATCCAGCAGCATAGCTGCCAGTCTGTAGAGGAGGTTGACATGCCATACTGTGAAGGAGCCTGCAACACATTCACCAAGTAAGACCACACTGCAAAAAATGCCACAGAAGAAATGACAAATAATGTATGAAATTTTAGAGATAAACGCAAACAACCAAGCTAAATTATCTGCCAATAGAACAAGGAAATGATATTGATAAGTATGTATATAAGTAATAAGTAATAAGTAATAAGTAAAATAATCCATCATCCACAATTTTTAGGGAGATAATTGATCTTATATTAAGAAATATTCTATATATTGGCTTGATACAAGATATTTGGTTTTGCTTAGATTTCATTTTTTTGCAGTGCAGAACCATTAGTGTATTATTACACGTTTATACTCCACTTGTGTTTAAATCATCAGGACACAACATACATATGAAATCACCTTGAAGACCTTGTCATCTGTGGAAGGTTTGGACAGGATATTGACTGTAAACCTCCTCTTTTCGTCTTCAGGTATTCCGAGCTGGCCTCTGTGATGCAGCATCACTGCTCCTGCTGCCAGGAGTCTCGCTCCAGCAACCGCACTGTCAACCTGAAGTGTCTGAACGGAGACATAGTGCCCTACACCTACATCCACGTGGAGGAGTGTAGCTGCAGCCATACAGACTGCACCAGATACAGAAGAGAGCCAGTGAAAAGTGGCCGAAGGCGACGCATGTTGGGACCTATCTAAATGGGACTCGTCTTTTGGCTTAAATAGAAGCTTTCCATATTCTTAGTTGTATTTAGATTCAAGTTTTACATTTGTTCGTGGGAATGTAAAAATCAAAGATTATTTATCAAATTAAAGACGCAACTCTATCCATGTCTCTGGTTTGTTTGTTTTAGTAACAATAATGTAGAAATACATTGAAGGATAATTTATGGTAATACATAAAAATATTTAGTATTTCGGTAATGAATTATTTGACAGATTGATTTGTAGAGTCTAATATCATATTTCATAGGATAACAAAGAGACAACTTGAAGCTTTCTACTGTAGAAGATATCAGCCAAAATAGTTACTTACGTTTACAAATATACTGCTCTTTCCTTTTCTGTTCTCTTGCAGTAGAACAAACCAAAACTGGATAACTAGACTTCACCCAAGTCAACATTTATCTTCAAGTAGTACACCCTAAAACATCCCTGAGGGGAATATCTTCAAGTGATTGACTTTAAGGAACTAAATGCAACTGACCATTACACCACAAAACCTTTTTGACCATTAAAGGTTTACTTCACTTGTGTGAGGGCAGCTTTGAAAGCTTTATTGGTAGTATATTTTAATTCAGCATGTAACATGTAAAAAACAAAGATTTTACATCCCATTGTTACCGACCAGTGATTGTGCAAAAAGGGTCCATGCATATGTTTCATTCATCTGTTAAATTAGGATTCAATAATATCCTTCACAAATAAATTAGTATTTAAAATCAATCGTAGCCAAGTATTAATAGCACCATCAAACAATATGATTAATACGACATGCTCAGTGGAAGTAAATGCTGCTTGTTTTATGATTTCCTCTTCATGTTAGGCTTTGAGCACATCTTCCACAATGGATCAACCATGTTTCTGGAGTCTTAGGGTGCTTGAACCCACAGTTCTCTCAATTAAATATCTCCATGGATTTATATTAGGCCATCAGTCCATTCGAAGAGAAAAAGAGAACTTTATTTACTGTATTTTAAAGGATGTTAAATAATGTACCGTAGCAGTGATTCTAAAAAATATACGTTTATACTGTAACATCTGCATATTCAGTACCAGTCCAAGTTTGAGTACACTTATTTGAAACCATTTTGCTGTTTTTTATAACAAAATATTAAATGATTATACATGTACAGACAATCATAGGTGAATTACATTAGAACATACCTTTGTGAAAATAAGACAGGAGACGTGTTCTTGAACCGGTATATTTGAGCTAGCCTTCCATGATTGTAAAATACATAAATATAATAAAATAGTTATTTACATCCAACTTTGCTGACATTAACAACTGTATGTACACAGAAGCCATGTGCTTTGCAGACAGCATCTTCATAGGTTACCAGTGCAATATGCGTCATATTCCTCCCCAGAACATGTAAAGAACAACGGTGTGAACAAGGAGCGTCACTTGTCAAACTCAAATTATGCCAAATTGGAATCTACAATGTGTCAAATGTAAACAAGTACAATGTGCTTCACATTCTAATGTCTAGCAAAATTAACTGCTATGTTTAGTGTTATGGCATCATCTTTGTAATGAGAGATTTTTAGACAAGTTTCTTAGAAACTACATGTCTTGGTTGACCCGCTACCAAGTACTTGATCACACACTAATAGTTTGAATAAATATGTGGGGTTAAAAAAAGCATTTGTATGCATAACTGAGGTATCCGTTTACACCCCAAATAAATCCTATGTAACTAAGTGCCAAAATTGTAAATCGCTGCAAATGGAAAAGCCATTTTAATTACTTCAAAAAGGAGACTTTCAATCAAATTATATACACACTTACAACCAATAACTTGCTAATTGTTTTCCTATTGCTATCCTATCCAATTTTCATCTGTAATGGTCATAATGACATTTAGCTGTCTACTGAATGCATCTACTGACCTATCACGGTAAACATCTTTATTTTGAGTTGGCAACAAAGGATTCTGTCAACTGATGGGCTTGTTATGGCAAATATAGAAATATAAAGCTGGCATGTTAGTAAATAAGAGGAGCCATTTTAACAGGAAATAAGCCTTGCCATGTGTTATGGGAAGCTAACCAAAAGCTGCGGGTGAAAAATACGTCTGGAACAAATTTAACCATACATATTAAACACATTTAATTTTCTGCCCTGGAGCGTTTTACATTTTATTTTAATCTGAAACCAATCTTTGAGCAAAGGTAAAATCGTTTTTTTAAATACTAGCACTGACCTGGCATTACATTTTAAAACCAGATTAACAGGAGAAGGAGGGTCCCAAGCACCCTGCAGGATAAAACGGTTGATATTACTGACATCAAAAAGGTCAGCCAATGCTAGACACATCCAAGTAGTTTGAAATGGCACTGTGTTGGCACCCAGTAAGAGGTTAACTAAAGAGCTTTAAAAGCCCCTTGATATGGCAAAATGAACACATGAAAACAAAATCTCCTTTCCCACACAATGATAAGGAATATACTGTAGAAATCATGTTCTTTTCTTTACACTTGAAAAGTAAAAAAAATAATAATAAACTTCAAAATATCATAAACCATTTTAAAGGAAGGTAACAACACTGTCCAGCAGACGTCAATTTTCAAGAGGCTTAACCAAAGCCCCTTGTTATTGAAAATGCATGCTCTGAGTGGAGAAATGAGGCTGGGAAGGGACAACCTTGGTCAGGAATTTGAAAAGGAAAGTTGTCTCCTTTCTGATCTCTTCCATAGGGAAAAGATTGTGCTAAAGTTGATTGAGACTCCTTAGAGAACCTAGAGGTCTAATAATATAGGGCTGCCACAGTGAGCACGCTATTGTAAAACGTGATAGTTGTTCAACTAAATCCGGAGTCCAATTTTCTTCAAGTAGTTCTTTAATAAAATCTGGGTCTTGAGTGGGTTGTTGACCCAGGGCTCCATAGGACAGGGCAAAGCCAAGGGCTTTAGCTCTGACTAAAGGATTGCATGCCAAGAAATATAATGAATTTTCTTGGAAGACCCTGTTAGTGTGGGAGCTTGAACATCACAGACAGAAGCTATAGCACTAGCTATAACAAAGGCAGCTTCCGAGTTAGAAAGATGCCCCCCTCATACACAAAAAGCTGCTGAAAAAAAAACAAGCCTCTGCGGATAGCAAGCCCACAGGAAAGGAAAGTAACGGTATTTCGAGTGTGCCCATCCATTTCTGAGAAATCCCCCAAATCCCACTGTACCGGCAATATCCACCCAGCAACACAAAAGCCTTGACTCAGCCCTGTCTAGATGAGAACATTTCACAGTGGAGTAGTAACAGTGCAGATACCTCATGTGGTACCTGATAGTTGGTGTGCTCTTGCATGCATATAGCAGTATAGGCGATGTATGTGTGCAGGTGACGGTGAAGACGTGAATTCCTCCGTCCCGTTCACTGTCCCGAGGCGTCCGTTTTTTCCTAAATGAGTCATCGAAACAGATTCCTCATGAGATTCAATTCAATGAGACCAAAGCTGCAATAAATAATTGGCACAGTGAAGAGGTAAAAAGACTGAATACACGTTCAGTCGTGTCAGTGAACATGGCCCAACTAGATAGATTTCTGTCCATCTCCTCATTGTATCCACAGTTCCAATGAACAACATTACCCTTACTGGCCTAGCCAGGGCAGCTATAATGGATTTGCATTCTCTGCTTTTTTTCAGTCCATCTTGTCCTCTCGCTTGCCATCCTGCCGGTTCAGTGCTGACGTACTTGCGCTGTCCAGGTTTTCCACCTCCTCCGCCTGACCCTCAGGGCTGACGTCCATCTCTCGGGGCTCTGTGGATTTGGCCCGCCGGGCGTCCAGGTAGCCGGCGATGAACTCAGAGTTCTGGTAGAGGAGCATCCCGGAGAGGGTGAGCACCACGCCGGCGCAGCTGAGGGCGGACAGCTCGCTGCCGAAGAGGAGCTGGGAAAGCAGCAGGTTGCCCACCACGTTCAGGTTGCCCAGGATGTGCAGGGTGACGGCAGAGGTGAGGGTGATGACGCAGCAGCTGGCCAGGTTGTACATGACGGAGCCCAGGCAACTGAGCAGGATGAAGAGCCACAGGTGGCAGTCGTAGTGGAGCGGGGACTCCAGCATGGCCCAGTTCTCCAGGGTTAGAGCCGCCACAGCCAGGATGCAGAAACTAGGAATGGACATCAGGTAGAGGAGAAACACAGAGTTGATCTTCTCTTCCTGAAGTAGGATACCTGATAAGAAAGACAATACATCACACACATACAGGAGATTTTCCACACATTTCAAAAGCAAGTGGCCTCTTACTGTATGTTAACTTTTCTTTGATTCATTCACGATTATATGTTGTCAACCAAGATAACTGCTTTTTGTTAGTATAGGCAGTTGTTAGTCCATATTCATGTATCGTCCTACCCTTTATTCACAAACGGCACTTTAGATAGAAACATTAACTGTTTGGGAGCCGATCACATGTTATTCAGAACAACAACACGTGTACAGCTAATGTGTGTCACACAAAAGTAGAAATCGGATGAGACCTTTACAACTACGGGGATGGAAATAAACATGCTGGAACTTGAGATGACAGGAGACTCAAACTAGCATTCCAGGGCAGTAGGTTGAAGCAAAGACAGATTCGGACCCTTAGTCATCAGCACAAAATGAAAAGTAACACCCATTGACCAATGACCACAACTCTCATCTTTCAGTCCTGGTATGAAGGATTTACCAACCAGGTACTCAAATTATTACAAAATCCAAGGAAGAAAACTTGCTTTGTGGGTTTGGATGCACACTATTGCATTATCCTTATTCCTGCCTCAGTTCCCTTTTCTCCACAAGTTAGGGTTTTATGAGAACGAATGACATCACAGGACCTAATCCATAGCACACAGTCTTCTGTCAGTGGAAAAACATAGTCAGGGAACACTACTAAAGCCCTTTATGACTCAGTGTCTCGCTGAACATCGCTATGTCTAAAGATTTGTAGAATTCCACTTAATGTAACATACTCCAGCTGAACTGAATAATTGAGAGTATAAAAATCCAAGCTGACTATAAAAAAAATCCCAAATTATACGTGGTAATCCACAGTGTATGTGTGAACAAATCAACAAACATCAAAAAACCTACTCTAGGCCACATTTCCAATATGTAGCTTTACTAGTGTGAAGAATGAGTCAGTGTTGGGAAAAAAGGGTGCAGGAATCTGTCTAGTGTTGCTTTTTATGAAACACTGAAATACATTCTGATGTCATGTCATAGACGAACAGGTAGGAGCAATACTTTCCAACCTAGACAAACTATATTTTACAAATATTAACAGAACATGGCAATAGTATGTATTACTAAGGACAAAGGTACAACATATTTTATAAGAAGTACTCACTCTGTTGGATGGTTTTGACGCCTCTCAACATAGTCGCAGCAAATACAAAGAAGCAGCCAGTCTGATCAAACTGAACTTCGCCCATGATGCTGAAGGATGCACCAAGGCATATGGGCATCATGGCTGTGTACTTGAGGATATGATGCTGCTTGCCTAGGATCAGTGTGGAGATTGCCAGCGTGAAAATTGGAGTGGTAGTGTATATCATTTGAGCAAAAGACAACTGGACATAGCTAAGACCCACGTTGCCGAAGGCGATACTGGCACAAAATGTCAAGCTCAATAGGAACACCTTGCATTTTGCGCTGGTTGTCAGGTGCTGCTCAACAGACCCTTTGCGGCGATTCATTCTAAGTTTTATCAGCCCATAGTCCACCACTATTGCAGTCAACATATGCAAGGCTGACAACAATAAGGGATACCTGAAATTGTACACTGCAAAAATCCATTTGTTAAGACTGGAGATGGTGGTTCCAGTCACCAGCCAGACAAAAACAGCAGACAAGAGGTGTAGCATCTCTGCCGGTGGCCTTTTCCCCGTCACAAGAGGAGTCGCCACGCATTTGGGGCGGCCATCGGTGTTGATCATGTTCGTCTCATCGTCGAATCTGTAAGGTACACACATCTTTGCTTCGTAACGGTCCCACACTTTCATCTATCCAAAGAACTAAAGTACTTGTATAACGCAATTCTCGAAAGTAAATATAAAACATTTAGTTATATTCTAATCTCTTTCACATTTCAATTTCAATGTATCATAGTAATCTAATAATTCTCAGTACAGTCTTAAAACACGTGTTATGTTTTGAAGACTGGCTGATACCAAACAAGTAAAACGAAAGACGCTCTACTTGAGAGAGTGCGCGCAGTGCAGCTGCGAGGTGTCAGCTGACTGGCAACCCAAAAGAGGATACAGGAGGAATAAACTTTCCTTAAGAAACGACTTGCCTCACTCCTCGTCAGGGATTTATGAGTCATGTATTTTGGTAACTTCGAATACTCACTGACCGTTTGAATCTAACAAACATATGCAATAATTATCAATGCCACGTTGTCATAGATTTAAACAAATGTCTTGGCCAACATGTGTAATATGTATCGTATAATATCAGCAAATTCAATCAATGTTCAATATTAAAAAATGCTGCAGCGTGCGTAACGCTTCAACATTGCGGAATGAACGTTATGTTCATTGCCAAGATTTCCACGTAAAAATAGCCCCTCCTGCGGCAGTGATATAGTTCATATCGATATTACATTGATAAGTATTAGCTAGTTAAAACGCTCTCTACAAGTTCATTTCAACTTTCAAGCAACAGTATTCGACAGAGAAGTCAAACGTTTGCCTTTTTACAAGCTAGAAGTTACTGTCACTCAATTTCAATGCCCGACTGGAAATGGTTTGGCCCCTTCTTCTAGTTCTAGATGTGGCCTGTTTGTTGTGATAATGTTGCTAACGTTAGCTAACTTTAGCTAACATAACATTATGTAACGTTACTAGTGTTGTTTGACTTTGTAACGTTAGAATCAAACAAAAACACTGGCATTCCATTCTTATCCAAAGCAATTATTTAGCTCATTCAAATCATTCACGTTACCTCGTTCTTTAATTTGTAGCTACTCCATCAGCCTGTTAGCATCACAGTAGTACAGTCCATCAGCGTCAGTCAAACTAGCTAAGACCGGTCAGTACGTTCGGACGGTGTTCAGTAGCACCTCGTTGACTCTCCTGCGGTCAACCGGTCATGCAACAGCCACTGTGCTCTTCCAGCTAACGATCGTTAGCCGCTAGCTAGCCTCCGCTCATCATGCCATGTTATGGTAGATGACATGATGTCACGTGCAGCCCCCTTATAAACAGTTGTGAGCATTATTTTACAATGAAGGTTGGTAATTTCTTCGGAGACGATTTTAAAGCACGGTTAAATTCACATGCATCTATTTAAGTTTGTGATTAACGTTACACTGTCGGTGTCCGCGAGGTTCGTTCTTGCTGTCCCTTTTGTCCTTACTGCAGCAGGCAGTAATTTATTTGCCATGTCCTACTGTTTGACATAATTTTACAAAATACATTTTCACATTACGAAGAGTTTAGCTACATTTTATTTCATATTTTAAAACGTGTGTACGTAGCTACAATTCACATAACCTCTGCCTCAGAATGCTCGACAATTGCATGTATTGAGAATGCCATGTGACATGTAATAAGCATTCAGGACACTCGAACAGATGGGCCTATCACACGTTCACTATTCTCCACCTCCTACTAAGTATGGGACATTCTGTTCCAATGGTAAATAAAAAAAACACGCCAAGTTATCTAGCCAAAGTACTTTATATCCCATTTCGTAGTGACTGGACTATATTCAGAAACGGTTATCAGTTAATATAATGTATAACTGTCTTATTACAATTATGGAACATCTATTGTATTCGTTTCAGATACTCAAATATTATCATAGATTATTATTGTACATTCAACTGTTTGCTACGTTCAATGGTAGTTAGGGTCATTACCTATAATAGACACTGCCACTGACCATTCCACCAATATAACCACAGGAATTGCTAGTGTCATCTGTTGAGGTGAACTGCAGTAAAATAAGATTAAATTACAACTAGGATTCCTACTGCGTGGTAATCACCTCTCTTTCCACAGTTGTCAACTTCACAAGGCATGATTACATTAGAACTTAATTCAGCACGTGGTCCATGATTGCTAAATAAAAATAACCACAGACAGTTACGATTTATTTTATTTGTGACCAAATATGTAAATTTCTGAGGTCCAATGGCACAAAAGGTGAGATATATCATGTTTGATGAGGGTCTAGAAATAATTTGCTAATTGATGAAATGTATCTAGACAGTGATTGGGCACTCTAAACCATGCATAGCTAACGTGGTGCCACACAATCCAGTGAGTTAATTGATGGTGCATGTTTAAATGCCTGCAGTCAAACGTAAAGATGTGCATTACTTTAACAACACATCAGTTGCACCATAAAAAACACAATTAAACATCCTATAATTTCCTTTTCTGGTTTGAGGTTCCAAACTGCTTGGGAATATACGATAGCATTGGGTACAATCTGTAATCTATGTCTGTACACAAATCATTCTTACAAAGACGACCCCCCCCCCCCCCCTAATGAAAATTCAAGTAATCTGAACACAATATCCAGGGAAGTATCACTGAAATAAATATCGACTAATATGTTTGACACCGTTTAAAATCCAAGAAGCCTACAGTATTACAATGCTAACCGGTCTGGGATTTTTCATGCAGTGCAAATCCAGTTTTGT
This sequence comes from Aplochiton taeniatus, assembly GCA_017639675.1. Classification (NCBI taxonomy): domain Eukaryota; kingdom Metazoa; phylum Chordata; class Actinopteri; order Galaxiiformes; family Galaxiidae; genus Aplochiton; species Aplochiton taeniatus. The sequence continues at coordinate 25,751,541 of CM030172.1, read as the reverse complement.
TTGTGAAAGGGAATCTTTTTACCAAGAAGTCTTTCAACATTGCAGTACAGTTCTTTGCCTGCAGTTACACAAACCAAGGGGAGCTTTACAGTAGCTACAATGATTTCCATGGGTTCAGTGTTGCTTCTTATATCATTCTCTTCATGTAAGTCTTTTAAATCACCAGCAGGAGGAACAGTTTGTTCCAAAACTAAAAAGAACAGGACATCCTAATGCTTGCTCTAAAAGCACATATTCCTTAACCCTTTCTCCTTATGCAATCCCTTTAACCTGCTCACCAAAAGGTTATGCATAAATTCATGTCCAAATGTCTTTCAAATAACATTTATAAAACAAATATCCTGGTACACCAGGTACCACCAAACAAACGGGTTCAATAAATAAGGATTTCCATGTGTAAATCTTTTCTCTCTTCTTAACGATATTGAGCATACTCTCTCTCTCCCTTACACACACGCACGCACACACACATAGACACACACGCACACACGCACACACACACACACACACACACACACACACACACACACACAGTGAGGCTATGATGGGGAATCACATAGGTGTTATAGTACATTGCATGTTTGATCAAAGTGTTACATATGCAAGGAGATAAAGGGGTAAATATATATTTCAGTCATTGGAGCTATGGCTATTATTAGCCAGTTTCTCAATGTATGGCTCGGCCACACAAAGTGTGATCCATCTTTACGTTTGTTTTTAGCATGTGGACCTTCCCCTCTTTTTGTCCAACAGCCATACAGTTGTGTCTTCCAGTGATGAGGTCAGAGTGATAGGGGTTGGGGAAACCTAGAAGATCTCAGGACACTGGCTCCAGTCCATTCTTTCTTTGGCCTCCCAGTACCCACCCCTATACACATAACTACTTTCTCCAGTCACATTGTCGGTCCTCCTTTCAAACCATTGTGGTTGGTAGACCTCGTTTTCTTGACCTACGAAGTCAGACACAAAAAACATGTACCGTAAGGTAGGTCGCATTATTACTACTAGTGAGGTGCTAGTGAGGCATTCAAATGTCTCACTTTCTATAGGGACATATTTAAACGTTTATTGAATCGACCGTCCTCTCCTCACCTTCTTCTAATGCGTGTGTAGCCAGCGCCTCCCTCCTCCTCCTGTCCAGCCTTTGGCGCTCCTCAATGCGCTGCTTCTGGGCATTGGCTTCGTCCCACAGCCCCTCCTCCATCAGCCGTTGGTCGGGCCTGAGGCGGCTGTCAGTGGGGGCCACGCCTTCCTCTGGCTCGTTCAGGGTCAGGGCCAGGGAGGAGAAGAAGTGCATGTTCTCAGCGTTTTCTCTTCAGAAAGGAATCGAAGGTGAGAGAACAATGTAGACAGAGAGAAAGGTCAGATAGGGTGTTGGAAAATGTAGGTAAGAAATATTTGATAATGAAACATGCTGACTGACACACACAACTATAACAAGTAATGGTAAAAAGATCAATACTCAGAAAGGCCGTTTGAAATTATACTGTAGTTTTGTACAGTTCCACTCGATGCAATCAGCTACCTCAACTATTTGTTGGCTAGGTAGGATTTAAATCACAAGTTTAGGTAAATAGCAAGCTAAAGGCCTAACGCATGATCCGGTAAGGGACAAGCTTAGAATTCCTAAGAAAAGAAAAGTGTGCTGTTGACAACAGATCGAGTGTCTTAAATAGTTGAGACTCTGTGTGAGAGAGATTAAAGATAGGCTAATCTTACGGGAGAGGGTATTTCTTCCACAGTAGTTTGGGTTGGAGGGTCTGGTAGACAGTCTTTTGTTTGCCCTCGGAACCTCCACAGCCCCGACTACTTTCCACTATTTTGGCACTCTCCATCTTCTCATCCCATGTTCCTGACAGGATGTAATGTGCTGTTCCCTCGCTGTCTTCCACCACACCCGTTACCTGTGGAGACACATAGAGAGTGCAGCAGAGCTCAATGCAGCGTTTGGTCAAATAGAGCCCACAGAGCCACTGGCCACAGGATACGTGCCCCCTGCCATCAGGAGGTCACCACTTCACTACCATGTCCCTTCATCGTCCCACCACTAAATGAAATAAATTGAATCAATCAATCAATGCAAATTGATTTAAAACGTTTACCCCCTAGTTGTGTATGAAAAATCATTGGGGTATTTGGCATATCAGGTTGGTTGTGAATTTCAGGTGAGTCCCGTGTGGAAATAGTCAGGGATAATTGTGTAGACTTGTTATTCTATCTATTCTTCCTGTCCTAATTCCATGAAGGGTGAACAGACTGACTTACCTTCCGCGGGGCATCTCTGGAGAAATAGCTGTACGGGGAAAACTTTAGGTGGCAGGTGTCCTTTGTCCGATGGTTGACCACATCAATATCCCCTGACTGGAGAGGAAATTAAGGAAAAAATGAACTTTTTTCTCTACAAAGTATATTTTAATACTTTCAAACTGGTCTGGTATAAAGAAAATAAGACATTTGTTTGAACTACATTGAATTAAACCATATTAAGTATTCATGTTAATTAGGGGCTTAGTTGAGATTTTGAATTGACTGTGTATACAGAAACAGATGGGACCAAACTGATATAACAGATTGGACTGGAGTTTTGGCCAACAGATTTGATTAGCCATGGTGAATATTATAATGAAAAGGCTGAGGCTAACTCTGGGACATCTTGTTTCTAACATAGGGAAACAAACAACACCTCACTGAACCTACAGACTTTGTTAACTGGCAGGTAGCACTGGCTGAGCACAATCCTTCTAGCTTGACTGCCAAATAGTTGCCAAAACTGTTCATCCAAAATCTCCTTAAGAACAGTAAGGATGTGTGATATTGTACACTGAATAGAAAACAGACACAGACCTGGTCGATCCATAGTTTGCCCACAATAATGTTGTGCACTGTGGAGGTGACTTTACTCCACACATAGTGACTCCCACAGGAGTGGAACTGCAAATGGATGTTGCCTGGAAACAGAATTGACTACAGTAAAAATGAAAAAAGAACCGCGATGACTTGCAAAGAAAAGGCCTTTCCTTTTCCACATGTGGTGTTTCCGTGATCGTATTTTTGAAATCAGTGCTTTTACGTGGAGCTAGGCAGAGCGTGGGCAGGACTCTCACCTAATGGCATGATGGAGATGTACTTCCCGCGGAACTTGCTGTCAATGGTTATCTCTTGCCATAGTGTCCAGCCTCGCTGTGACGTCACGTAGTGGGCGGCAGCCGGAGGGTGGTGACTCACCTGGAGGAGTGAGTTACTTAGCATGTGTGTTTTCGTGTACTGCATATATACACAGTACCAGTCAAAGGTTTGGACACACTTTCCCAATCACTTTAATGAGAATGTGTGTCCAAACCTTTGACTGGCACTATATGTGTGTGTGTGTGTGTACGGTATGTGTGGGGGTGTGTGTGTGTGTGTGTGAGACCAACCTGCTCGCAGATGGAACGGTAGCCATACTCATCCAGGCGGTCCAGCTCGTAGGTCTCCCCCAGCAGGGGGTTGAAGGGCTTGGCCGTGCGGTGCACGGTGGTGGAGTAGGAGGAGACGGAGAAGGCGGCCACCAGGCACATCTGCTCCAGGGAGGATTCGCAGCGCGCCGCCCGGTCCAGCAGCTCGCTGTACTCCAGGTCCTCCGTCAGGCGCTGCAGCATGGACAGGGGCTCGTTGAAGTTCACCTGCACGGGGTCACACACACACACACAAAAAACACACCAGAAAGACAGAAAGAGTGTAAGAAAAACACACATAAAACCAGCGAAAGAAAACGACACTCTACGTCCAAACATGGACAGGTGCAGCCACAATGGTGCATAGCGCCCACACAGACAATATGGAAGCAGAATACCGGCGTAACAAAAGGTTAGAAGGGATAGCTTTACAGGCATGGGGATCTTGGACAGCTCTTTGCCGATGCAGTTCTTCATGATGCTCCACAGGTTGAGGGAGTAGTTGGGTTTGTCGGGGATGCGGCTGCGCCTCGGCCTGCGCAGCTCCAGGTGGTTGGAGCCGGACGAGTCCTGGGCACAAAAACACCATGGCTCGGTGAGCACCGAGGGTTGCGTACGTTCAGACGGGATGAAGGGGAGGGGCTCGGGATCGGGAGGTTTTTGATCGGGATCAGCGTCACACTCACATTGTGGTTGTGGCTCCAGTCACTGGGCAGTCCTCCACTCATCATGCTCTGGCTACCGCTGGAATACCTGACAGGGCAAGAACACGTGGGGGTCAGTGGAGCCCGTCAACGTTAGGAAGCCCAGTGGACGTTTGCAAAATCAAAACACCGGGTGGGTATGACGTGCCTTTATGGGTACACAACGTGGCCTTTAGATCCAAACGTCTTACTTGCGCTGTGAGTGGTCACTGGCGGTCACAGTGATGAAGGCAGGGGAGTCTTCCACGGCATCAAAAAATTCGGTGTCCTCATTTTCATCACTGGTGTCGACCTCGTCAGTCCTCTCAACCCCCTCAGCTAGAAATGCAAGAGAGGGGATCGTGTTCAACGCGTGTGTTCTTAAGAATTCAAAGACCACGTGTCAAGAACCTAAGTGGCTACAGTGCTGCTGTTCCAAAAGACTAAAATCTCCATTAGCTTTTGCGTAGTTTACAGTATTCAGCTGCAAGGACTTGTGTTGTGATGTTACATTATATCATTGAGCATCTAAAATATGCAGTACATAGTATACAATCTATACATCGGCGTGTGTGCGTGCCTATGACCTGTGTGTGTGCTGGGCGCCTCCCTCCAGGCTCTCTCCAGGCTGTTGTGCTGCTTGGCTAGCTGCTCAATGGTCTCCTCCAGGTGGTGGCGCTGTTCTCTCTCATAGTGCAGGGCCCTCTGCCACCTCCGACTGTGAGTTTCAGCGACGTCTAGAAAGTCCCGGCAGGCCTGCGGTGTCCACAACGTGACAACGGATCAATGCTAAGCAGCCCATCGGCGACACGGCTCAATAGAACAGCGCTCATCGACTCCCACATTACAGCACCGCTATCGGTTGTATCGATCACACCGCTGCCCCTGGCCAGCCCGTACTCAAATGAAGAGCCAGGCCACTCACATTTATCATAGCATTGGAGGTGATGCGGAACAGCGTGGCTCGCTCGTTGACGGCCTTGAGCTTGTCCGTGCCGTCGGTGGGGCCGCGCAGGTCCTCGAGCTCGCTGAGGGAACGCTGCAGGGCGGCGCCGTGCTTGCCGATCAGCTCGTTGCAGGTGTTCAGGTCGTCCAGTTTGCTGGCCAGGGTCTTGAGGGCTCCCTGGGACAGCGAGCGGTCCTGCTGGGGCACGGGACCCTCGTCTCCGGAGTCATCTGCAGAGGGCCGGAGGGAAAAGACGTTCAGGGCAGGTCTGGACAATACGTAAGCAATAATCCACGGTATCCTTTCTTTATTTCTGGAACAGGGATTTAGTGATGACCAAGTCTGTAACCGAACGACGTAAATATTTATTTTAGTGCAGTGTAAGTTACTTGTTAAACATTCTGATCCACATCTACAACATTATTATGTTGGACTGGGTGAGAGTTAATGGTATTTGTGGTCAAATGAAGTCACATAAGGGTGGGTGAATTGAAAAAGCAAGCGAAATTACAACACAACACAATGATTCCCCCACCCCTCCCTGTCAGCGAAGAAATCTGTGAATGAACACGGTTGCCTTGGAAACACAGTCCCACGCAACTGGGAGACTGGGTTATTTTTAGCATCGATGGGATAAAAAAAATAAAACGAATAACACACTCCAATTTCCCATTCGCTCCTTCCCAGCTTGGCAGGAGCGAGGCTGTCAGCCTCTGTTTCAGAGGATAGAGGGAAGGAAAGGGGATAAATAGACAAGCCCTGTGGAAAACAGAGAGAGAGAGAGAGAGAGAGGGGGGGTGATCCTGATCGCATGCACCGTGAAGACCAGACAGACACTAACAGTATCAGATTCTGCCACCTGCTTCTACAGAGCATCCTGGAAGACTCAGACTGACACCTCGACAATCTGATTCAGAATTACAGACAGCTTAAAAACAATACATTTATGATCACATGTCACTGTCCAATAGATCACAGGACAAATTTGTGTCAGTGGTGTCTAACTCTAGGGATCTAATTGCCACTAAATGTTTAACAACATTGTACATTTGCTACCACCATCAACAAAATATAAAAATAAATCATAGCATTTAGCTTGAATGCCCTTATAAAGCACACAAGCATTTACCCTGCAATATGACAAGCTTAATCTAGGCCAGTGTTAGCAGCATTGCCTTGGAGCGCCACAACAGACTTCTTTACTTTGTTAATGCGAAAATCTATCAGGGCAAAGTGAATTAAGTAACTCTCAGGAGAGGACGGTTGAATGAAGAGAGTGAAAACGACTTCAGGCATGTACAATCCTCTGTTGACCCATATACAGTATATATATATATATATATATATATATATATATATATATATATATATATATATATATATATATATATATATATAAACAGAGAGAGAAAAAGAGAGAGCAGGCAAGAGACAGAGAAATCACAGTTGGTGTTCAAGCTGCGATAAGGCATGTAGAAAATACCTGATTCCATTGTTCTTCAAACCCACTCACAGCAGTCTACAATTTAATATTAAGCATGGCCCAACAGTCCCAAACAGCTATATAATCTCTGTGGGTTCAGTCGTACTGAGTAAAACATGTTAGCCGTGTGTGGGTGTCAGCTCAAAAGGAGATCTATGGAGTGTGTGAGTTCCTCCTGGCCCTAGCTGAGGAGTGTCTGACTCATCACTGAGCCCCTCCCACAGGTGAAAGAGAGGGCACTGTAATTCAAAGACAAAATATATACCATACAGTTCTGACAGGTGATCTGTTGAAGTCCAATTCAACCATGCAACGGCCCCAGTTATTATCTCCTATAATCTCATTGTCAAAGCGTTGTAAGTAGCTGTAATCTCGTTACACAGACACACGCAAAACATGTATATAATACTTGTCACAGTGTAGGAATTGGATGATGACGAAGGGATTAGAGCACATAATCTTGGATACAATGTAGTACCAGCAGAATGACACATTTAGGTGTGTAATACACTTTGAGTGTGAGGACTACTGTTGTTTCTGTGCAGTAAGTTTTCTTTCCCGAGTTTTACACAAGAGCAAATTGCTCTTACTTTGATTAGCCTGGGTTAATGATCTAAGTTAACTTGAAATATATGCACAAACCTTTGAGAGTTTTTATTACAGCACTTTTGAGATGGCGAGCCTTAAATGTGAACCACTGTGTAATAGCTGAGACTGTTTATTTTTATTTATTAAGATAAATGTATTTTCTTACATTTCTAAGTAAATAAATCGGCAGGACAGTAAGACTGAGCACATATTTCCAATAAAGACCATGATATGGCAATAGGGCAGCACACACTATTTATCTTCAATAGCTGAGCACTTGCTACAACCATCATATACTTCGGTCATGTACCTGAAGGACAAAGAGAAATCCTGGAGGCTTACGTACCCTAACCCACACACAAAGATGATTGGCTACTTTGACGTTACTATAGGTACAAGTAACAATTATACTTACAAATGAAATCGCATTTGAAAGGTGGCACCTAAATCCCCCTCTTGTCTTTTCAACAATATAAGCAGAGATAAAATGCACTGAATGAAAATCTGTAGCTACACTCCCTCTCTCATGCTGCCTCTGTCTCTTTCACCCTCTCCCCTGCCTTCTCCCTGTTCCTCTCTCTTTCCCTCCAGTTACCCAGAGATGGGGGAGGAGTCAAAATGCTGGAAGGTAATTTCATTCAGCTCTCACTGCCGTCATACTCTACAGGAAGGAGGGAGAAAGAAGGGGGAGCAGAGCAAGAGAACTGGTGTGAAAAGGAGGATGGAAATACGGATTGAAAAATGATTGAACAAGCATGAACCAAAGAACAGATCAGAAGCAGAGGGAGAGAGAGAGAGAGAGAGAGAGAGAGAGAGAGAGAGAGAGAGAGAGAGAGAGAGAGAGAGAGAGAGAGAGAGAGAGAGAGAGAGAGAGAGAGAGAGAGAGAGAGAGAGAGAGAGAGGGAGAGGGAGAGGGAGAGGGAGAGGGAGAGAGAGAAACAGAGGGTGTGACAGATGAATTAGGGAGGGAACCGGAACGACTCTCAATAGCACACAGCGCCATCTTTCACTGTCATTCGGATTTCCACACGCTGCCAAAGTGCAAATTAGATGGTAGTAGATGGTGTCAACCAGTAAATGTCAACAGGAGACAGGACAGTACGTCAAAGCTCAGTCACAAGGACACAGAGGGCTGCAGCATTCTGACACTGACAGATTCGAGGCGAGTAAAGCCTGGTTGTGGGTTGTAAATACCTGAGAAAAGCAAATAGACATAGGTGCCATTGATAACACCACCCTCTTGTGGCCAATAGTTACCAACACTATAAGAAGAAATATTTTCCTGTTATTGCCGATGTGATTTGTCTATAACCTTGAAGTATAGGATAACTGTACAAAGGACACTTACACGTAAAAACATATTTCTTTGAAGGCAGTGATTACAGCCACAAACAGACCAGAGTAACAAACAACCCTTTATGATGATCGGTTGCTCTGACCTTCAGAAAAAATAAACAATCTCTGAGTAGTGCCAGTTCTTATAATTGGGTTGGCGATAGAAAATGTCTAACCTTTAACATTACCACTGAATGCAATTTATCCTTGAGATAGTAGTGTCATAACTAGATGGAACAAGTTCCAAATTCACTAACCTATTTGGACAGAATTTTTGGGTACAGTTTTACTATTGAGTCTATCTAATGGGTGCCAGCATTTTTAACACATTGCCTTGTACTAGATGCCCCTGATGCCGTCACTGTAGGCGTGCATCCTAGACTCTTGGTATGAACAAGACCAGCTGCACTCATCATCTGACTCTTACCTGATTGGTGCATAAGGTGAGTGACATTGGCCTTTGCCTGCTTAAGAGCTGAAACCCAGCGTTGACACTCTCCATCAGAAGTTGCCTTCAGGTGGTAGCTCCGCCCCCCACTGGTCAACACAAAGTGGCAAGTGTCCCCCACCTCGATGTGCGTCGTTGCCAGCGTGATTGTGCCGCGGCAAGTATGAGCCATCTCTGCCTGAGTCCTAAGGTACACACACACGTCAGAAGAGACTGAAAGCTAAATTTAGTCCAAGACAGGCATGCATGACACAGCATTTGTGCACAGCATGCAGATGACTGACACGTACACACACAAAGTTCTTTTTGAGGTTCTTAGTGCACCTAGATGCCATGTGAGCCAACTCGTATTATGACTCATTGTATGAAAGCTTGTGTGCACAAAGTGGACCATTTTGATTCTACAATTGAATGCTAAATCTGAAAAATATACATGATTTACCCATGTCACAAGGAGGTAAGTCAAGATATATGATACTAATTAAACAGCATACACTTGCAGGTAGGCTATGTAGGCTATGTAGGCTATGCAGGCTATGCATAGGCATGTACATGCACTCCCCCCACCTTGTTCATTTGTTATTGGGTGTGCGTAAGTAGCAACAAGAAAGTGCTCATGCCTTAGTTTCTGAAATCTGCCAGTTTTGCAGAAGAGCTCAAAATGTCAAGCAAGCTCAAAATCTCAGCTTAAGTCCTTAGCTCACTCAGTCTTTTTCCATCACAACCCCTTTTTTCTCAACATGATTAAAATGCAATAGTATTGCTAAGGAAAAAATAGGGCAATCAACATTAATAACGGTTAAGGAAAAAGTCCTAATTCTTGCCAGTTAAACGATATTCATCTCCATCAGGTGCACTACTAGCAAAGTGGATACATGCCCAGCTAGCTAGCCTTCTATTCCTCGTAATCTTTTTTACACTCGTTATTGAGTAGCAAGCAATGTCAGCTAACACAATCCACATTAGATGGTACAGCGACTCTTGTAGATTTCATTGGATTATAAATGTATGCCCCCCACTGGGAATTACGTTAGCCATACTAACGATAGCTTACTAGCAATAAACTAACTATAGCTAACGTTACCTGTAATAGGACAGGAGGCCGTTGCTAAGGACGAACCATCGGCGTTGGTAGCCCTTCAAGTAGTTGGTCCATTTAAATAGCCAACCTTTGTATGTGTCCAAACCAGGACTTTGTACCCCTGAAAGAGTTGGGGAGGGCAAACTCTTCACTAGCTCACTCATTTGCGTAGAGAGGCCAGCTTTCGCTGGACGGGTAATGATGGAGTCTGTTCAGTCACTGTAGCTAACCAACGCTGGAGGAGGATGCTGCTAGCTGGCGTTCCGATGTGGATCTACAATGCTGCACCCATGATGACATGAGTGGCCAGGACTGAGGAGCTCGCAATCAACACCAAGTCAAGTATACCTAATGTATACTTGCGCGAGTGAAAATACAGGCAACACTGTCATCGCTAAGGCTCGGCAAGGTTTCACGAGCGCTGATTGAGACAGAGCAAGACTGAGACCATCCGGTCCAGTGTGAGACACAGGCACGATGACGAAGAAGTATAGCTCTTCCAGGCGGCATCCGGCAACACACAAGGAATCAGCATCAGCATCAGTTAATGGCTCAGTCATCTTGATACATCCGTTGGCGCCCGCAGATGTCGCTATTCATAATTTCGAACCGTAAACACCACAACCCATATAGGTTAAAAACTCACACGCTGTATGTAACTGGCCTTTCCATGGAATTAATGCAGCATTGGTGTATTCATATTTTGGAGTCAATATGATAGTTTTCGAAATCTGCAATATGCGGTTTTAGCTTGATGTGGTCCTACGCAAAACTGCTCACAAGGGGAAAAATAGTAGTAGCCTAAGAGGTATTGAAAAAGCTCCACAATCTACAGTGGTTGTTACTGTATGGGACAACGCCTATATAGTAGGCTTATTCCTAAATCCACGAAACAATAAAAACAAAATACAAAAAAAATCATTTGACAATTACAGCATGATAATCTGCTCACATTACATGTTTTTGTTACAAGTTCACAAACAGCGCCAGGGCAATATTTCCACATTAACACAATAAAGTGGTTAATCAAATAACTAGACATTCAAATATAACACATATATTACTAAGGAGCCGACATATATTCCCACCATAAATTATATTAATTCACAGATCAAATTTAAGGTCAGAAATGTGTCTATGACAATTAACGGTGAAATATGTGTAAAATGTTTGACTTTCCGAGACCTATAAATTCTCAAACATGTATAGGCTTACTTACACTTGCATATACGTGAACATCTTCAAATAAAAATCCCAAGATCTAATGAGCTTTGAGTGGATCTGGATTGTTACTTGTTTAATCTGATAAACATATGGCTTTAATCACTTTTATCACTGACTATAAAATAAGTACTTTGATAATGTTCATCTCACTCAACAGCCATGTTTTATGATAGGCAATCTTAAGTCAATAATTGTATGTGCTCTATGTGTAAGAAAATACAAATCAATAATGGATACTTTTAAACAAAGCATAGATTCTTTATTTGCTGGCATTTTTGCAACCCTTATTTAATACATCCCTCAAAATCGGGTTTGTTTTCTTAGATACACAAATGTAATCAAAATCTTGCCAAGCTACACTTAGGCTTCTCATTCATATCTACACTTACCTCTATTCATCACAGGGCATTTTGAAAATTATACATTTACGTCATGAAGTAAATGCATATTGATATAAAATGATATGATCCCAAGATGTATTTTTTTCTTTTTCATTTTGCATTATCACAGTCATTATGTGAACTGTTTAAATGTACCATAATTTATGCATTGCTCTGAGAAAGTGCTGTGTAACAATGCAATAACAAACTTTTCCTTTTGTTTATCATTTATCAGAGAAAACTACAGCCCAACATTTTGTCATTGTGGAAAAACTGCACACCCTTTAGAAGTGTTATTATGTCATTATAAGTTTGAAACTCTTATGGCACTAGAAAAAAACAGAATGCCTGATGCATCCTCTTGGATACTCAGTACAATGTCTTGTATATAACACTTTCCCCTTTACACATGACTCAGGTTAAATAGTTTGTTATAAATATCAAGATATACCTAAGAAGTAAAAACCTAAAGCAAGTAATTGGAAACGTTTTAAATTCACACATTGGAAGTAAGTGGCTTATGTACAGTATGTGAAGCAAGCCACCAAGAAGCAAAATCATAGCCAGACTTTGATACAAAACGACAACGCTATTTTAGATGTTGTCTCGATATGGTCGATTGATATAAGGCAGTCTGTGCAGCCAGAAGTAAAAAAATTGTCATTGTGAAAAACAAAGCTACAGTCGTTCCACACAACAACATTCAATTTAAATGTATTGTGTGGAGGGTTTGTTGTCATCGTCACAGTGTGCCTTATTCAATCTTTTAGCATCCTTCCTGGTAATAAAGTGTTTCCATTCAAATGCAGTGAGTCAGAATCAATGTGGTCACAGTAAGCCATCCTGTTCAAAAACGGAGGGTAGAAGGGAGAAGTCAAAGGGGACAAACTTCACACCGGTTCCATGGTAGAATTTGTTCTGGAACTCCACCCTAAAATGCAAGTAGGCATCAGTTTTGTGCATTCACATAGCATCAATATTTATTACAGTGCAGTTGGAGTTGAGCTTACCAATGGAGGCGGAGAGCATGAAGGAATGCAGACAAGCCCTCCATAATTAGCAAGATAGATACAGTAAGCAGGGCAAACAGGCCAAACACAGGCACCAAAAACAGAACCCCTATTCTGGTAGTTATCCTTAGACCCAGGCGCATCACCATGGCCCACAGCACCTCTGAAAGCTCTGAAATACACATACACAAACACACCGTTCTGTATAGGGGCTACACATACACATACAGATGGAAACAGTCTTATTGTGTAAACTTTCTACTTACGAGCATGGGCCAGGCTGAGAGCCCAGAGACGCAGGTAAGAAGCTGTGTTGGAGATGCAGCCCAAACAGTACTCAATGGTATGAATGGCTTGGTGCAAAAAGACATCCGCAAAGTCAAACTGCCAGAAAAAGAAAAGGTGTACTCCTTGGATGCCAATATAAGTCATGGATATTTTGGCTGTTCAAATGGCCTTTTAAAGTGCTTAAACAAGAGGCAAAACATTATATACCAACGTGGAGATGCTGACCTGCTTAGGGACAGCTTCTCTGCTGGTCATGAGGTCGTCAAGTCCCTCCTCTTCGTCATCGTCATCGTATGTTGGTGCTTGCGACATGTCCTCCTCGCTCACTCGCCTAACTCTTTCGTAGCCCTGCTGTAGGAAACAACACAAACCGGCAATGATTTAACGGTACACACAAACAACAGGCGTCACTATAGCCAGAACACTCACCATGCGTCCACGCAGACCCTTGCCTCCACGATGAAACCAATAGAGGTAGAGAGGTTTTCCTAACAGCAGCACGGGTACCGACAGCACAGCCACGATCACAAGAAATATCTGGAGCCCCGTCTGTGGATAAACACACACATACAGACTCATTCAGAACCGAATCCATGCAGTGATGCACTACGGCACACAGCAGCTGGTGAGTTCCACTCCATATATTTCGACCCACCTGTCCTGGGTAGAGAGGAGTGATGTCCCCTCCCTGCATGAGAAACATGTTGATGAAGTGGATGAGGATACTAGGGGCAAGGCGGGAATCACGAGCACCGAAGGCAACCCACTTGTAGAGGATCATGCACACCAAGTAGCCAAAAAGGCAAAGCAGGAACAGAAGCTCAGGCAGGAACAGCAAGTAGATGTTAAACTTCTGTCGGAAGTGCCTGTGAGGGCAGAATCAGAAAGGGATCTAAATTATCAAAAAGACTCAACACGCAACAAATTAAACTTTTAACATGAGGTACTCATCGGTCTTTGTTGTGTGTCTATGACTGGAGTAGGTTGACACTTATCAAGTATCGTATAGTTATACAGTATCATATAGATATTACAGTAGTAGCAAGGCAGTGAGACAATGCACTCCATACTGTCACTCACAGATGGTTGAAGACGCTTAGAACTACACCAAAGCTCATGTGCACCACTCCTATTATGACGGACATCTTCATCTTGTAGGAGTTTAGGAAGGATAGACGATTCACTGCCAAGTTCCATATCTGTCGGTGTAGTAGGTCAAATATATGAACGAACATAATCATAAATCCAAAGGTAAAACTTTGAGAGGCAGCTCTAGTTGGTGTTACAGGACACTGGCATTAAAATGCATGTACTCACTGGATCAATGCCAAAAGGGTAGGGTCCCTTGAACACACCACTGACATTGGGGTCAAGAGTAAGCAAAGTATTTGTTTGAAGGGTTTCATTTCTGCAGAAAAGGAAAATAAAACATGAGACACACACACACAAAATAATGTTTGTTTCAAAATACACAGGATACGGTGTTATAATATCCATTAGGCCTTCATTCAAGATGAGCATATGTATACAGGTCCGGCCTCAAACTTCTAGTCCTCCTCAATTAATTGGGTTTATGTGTGTCAAGGGCAAGCAGCCAAAGCTTGTTAGCCATAACTTAAGCATGGGGTGAATAAAGCAAAGGCTAATCTACCTGACATCTATATATATATATATATATATATATATATGTAGAATTCAGTTTTTGAAAGAAGAAATCTTCCCAAATGGTAAACATTTTTGGAACGAAACAACAACTTTGGCTGCACATCTGTACAGTTGTACAACTTAAGCTCCCTCTATACACAACCAAACTCCCAAACTGTATCCATATCTATACAGTACATATTAACGTATAGGCTACAGTCTGGGTGTTTTCATTGATTACTCACGTCCACTGCTGATCTGTAAACATAGCTTTAACACTCCAGCCTGAGCCAAATATATTGAGTGACTTGGAGAAGCAGTCGTTGTAAATCAACCCGGTGTATACAGAAAACAGCCCCATCATGAGGATGATATATCTCCCCTCAAAGAACATAATCCAGATCTGAGGACAGAAAGTAGGGTAGCAGTCAGGAAACAATACAAGTCAAAAACAGTTGGAAAAACTTAAAGATAAAGAAAAACAACTCTTCTAGCACCTCATTACTGGATCGCTTAATCTTTTGGCTCTTCTCAGTCAGCACCATCCACAGGGCAAAGAAAGTCATGACCGCACCATGGCCAAGGTCCCCAAACATGACCGCAAACAGGAAGGGAAACGTGATGATTGTGTAGGGAGCTGCCAATTATACCAGAGTATTAATGCCAAAGACAGTTGTTCAAATTACTGTACATTTTCTGTCAAACTTCAATGAGCTACTCACAAGTATTATAACCTCAGAAGCAAAAACATAACAAGCTACTCCAGTTCTAACCCTGGCCATGAGTCACCTGGACTGGCCTCCCTGTAGTCTCCGACCCCATACGCCTCCACGATGCTCTGAAATCCCGAAGTGAACTTGTTTGTTCTTAACAGGGTGGGTGGCGTTTCATTGCTTGGTATACGGTTCACAAAGGATGGCACTGTAGCATCGCCTTTCCTCTAATCAAGCAATAAATAAAAATAAACAATAAATACGAAAAATTATCAAAATGGCAACAGACATTCAAACCGAGAAGAGATTGATGTTTTTCCTACGAAAATGGTAAAATACCCTCCAAGACAACCCTTTATCGTAATTTTAGACTTGTGTTCACACACATGTCTGCACATGTATTATAAGAAACTAAATTACATATACAGTCTACAATTCCTAACAATGAACTGGAAACCTACAGTAGGCTATTAAAATAAAACAATGTTATACTGATGAAGACTGATGGAGGACTTCATCACAAACATAAAAATATGTAGGCATGTACGTCTGTAGTGACCTATATTTAGGGAAAACTGTCTATGTTCAGGCCTCCTGTTAGCTCCTTTGTCTTTTCCTTGAAAAATGGGCTGCTTAATGGGAAATGTATGACCGTTCACAATCTACTTAACAATAACAGCTTTATCCAAACGCTTTTACTGTGCACATAGCTTTTCAGTCTTCTCAGTCTTTTCAGTAGATAACACAGGGTACACCAGAATAACATTCTCTTTTTCTGCAGCATCTTTGTTGGCTTGATATTGACAAGTTTCAAAAAGACAGTGTTTTGAAAAACAACACTCAGTTGATAATTTAATCAAGGGACTATTACATTTATAGCACATTATAGGACATTAAGACTTCTGAAATTACCCAAGTTGTGAACCTGTTTACACTTTATTTCACATACAAAAACATAATAAATAAAAATTCTTTGAGAAAAATAAGCATTGGCTGCCTCTAGTAACCACATTCTCGAGGGGTTGCATTTGATTTGATAAATTTTGATTTCAATGCTGCTAACTCACCGATCCTTCCTCTAGTGCTCCACGAAGGTTGGCCAGATCACTGACCGGGCACCAAACCTCCGCTATCAGACACTTGTTTGTGACGTCAAAACTGCACAGGTTCAGGATGTGGTAGATGGCCTTCATCTTCTTGACCTGCACCACCCAGGTAAAGGCGGACTCTGAGGCTTTCTGCAGTACTTGCTTCAAGTACTCCTCTGTGCGGTGTAGCACCTAATAGGGTAAACAAAGGAATGTTCTAACTTTAGTTTCACTGTATATAATTGCTTTATTATCATTATTGACAGAACATATTGTTGTATTTTGCTTGTTAGTACACTATCCTATAATAGTGAATTGTTTAGGTTTGAGGTGTCACTATTAAGCACTGTTGAATTTTAACGCTAAACTATGGTTGTGTCTCTATTTGTTAAGATTATAGTGACATGACACTCTGCAGCTTCTCTTTGTTCCAGATAGGGAATATTTTGTTATAATTTGGGCTATGTTATGATTAAAGGTTTCGATCTTGAAAATGATTGTAGACCCACACATACATTGTTCAGGTCCTGGATACGTGTTCTCAGGCTGTCCATAACGTCGGCTCTCTCTTCGTCATTCTCAGGGTGGGGGTAAAGGTGACAGTGGTAACTGAAAAACAACACAATCACGTTCAGCCTCAAGCTGAGGTCAAACACATTGGTTCCCATGCTCGAGTTTCCTTTAATGAATGATTAGGTCAGTCTGAATAAGGACAAAGGTATTCTTACCAGTCACAGATCTTCTGGACTTTTTGCCCAATCTGGTCACCCCAGAATGAGATGAGAAACACGACACTTTTGTTGATCTCACCCTGTGAGAAGCATTGTCTGTTATGTTTGAGTTTTGACGATACAATGGGAGAGCAAGGACATACTGCAGTGGTTTATAATCACCTTGTTGATAACTCACCGTGTCTAGATCGGCAAGGCTTTCGTCTGTTTCGGCGTAGCTGAGTATGGTGTAACCCTTGCACACTCTCCACAGCATGCGCTCAAAGGCTTCCACTTTGACCCGCTGTATCAGGCCGGACACAAACCTGGAGCCAGGGGACAAAGCTTGAGACACGGGCTCTGTTCCCCGAGGTGAACTATAAAAGTCCTACGCTAATAAACATCAGGTTTGTGAGATATGTTTGAACTTACCCCAGCTTGGCTCCCAGCCTCTGCATACCAGTGCATCCTGATACGGTGTCCGTTTCCACAGTGGGAAACTCCTCATACTGCGGGCCTAAGGCGTCGTGCTTCACACAAAAACAAACCATTGACTCGTTACAATGCATCAACGGCAGCTGACGGGCTACAAGCAAACAGCATATTACCCTGGTGGATCAGGCAAGGGATGGGATCACAGTACTTTCCTGGCAGCAAAGCCGTTGTTTACAAAAAGTCTAAGAGTGTGCGGCAAGAATGCTTAGCAACACAACAGAGCCTGTGAGGAGTCCGCTGGTCCTCCTAATACCTATGTTGTGACTGTGTCATTAATTAGAGTCCGCTCGGCTCCTCACACCCCAGGATGCGAAACACAAAGACAGGAAAACAGGACACATAATATACATTGAAGCCCAGGGTAATATCTGAAAGAGCGTCTGATGAGAGTCTATGAAGACAGTTTCCTTCTAGAGCAGCTTGGCCTAAGTCTTCCAAATGAACGCAGCGTGTCCTGTTCGAATACGCTCACCCGAGAGCGGCTGTGCACAAAGGTGCGTGTGATCCTCAGCATGTGTGTGTACTCGGTGAGCTCCAGCAGGTTCCTCTGCAGCTTCTCTTTGTTCCTAGCCACCTCGCTGAGCTCCACCTCCAGCCTCTGAAGCTGCTCCTGGGGACCACAGCAGAGGAAGCCCAGTTTGTGGCTACTTCTCCATACCCTCCATAACACACACCAACCCTTCTCATTCACTTCAATCAGCACCAAAGCCATTCATTACATAATGGTATTGCTTGTAAACCAGCACTAATACATTTACAACACCGGTATCTTAATAGACCACAGCTAAAAATGCAATTTAAATTCTCATTTTAACATTTTGTCAATTTGTGGACCCTCTGTTCCTCATTCAGCAGACTGACCATGATTTCAAGGACTTGTTTCGGGAGAGGGGCAACTGGACTTTCTTCATCTTCTGGGACAGCAATATTGGCATTTCGGATCTCCCTCAGAAGGTACCCTGTCCGTAAAATGTTACATTGAAAACAGACAAGATGCTTTTAGGTCCCTGTCTGGGATCTTTAGGCCAGGTGTTTATCCCAATGGTCCATCCCAGCTGTCTTACCCAGAATCCTCTCCATCTCCTCACACCTCTTGATTTCGCTGACAAAGCGGCGCTGGAACGAGCTGACACTGGGATTGAGCTGAAACCAGAGGAGGACGAGGGTGAGGTGACTGTTAAGGTGAATCACTGTGCACCATCATTCCTGAAGCTATTAACAAAGAGAATATTAATTCTTTACAATTGTAAAATTCAGTGAACTGGGAGATGTTTTTCATTGCGATGTGTTTTTCACAGGGTGAATAAGGACAGCCCAATCTAGTCTCCCAATATTATATGAACAACTGCAGTGGTTCTAACTAAACTGGTTGCTTAAATCTGTTTGTTCTACTTTTTGCCAATAGATTACAGTGCGGGAAATTACCAGGACTTATTGGCAATTATCTTTGGGTCCTCTGTGCACACGAACACACTAACACACACACACACACACACACACACACACACACACACACACACACACACACAGGCGTACACACAGGTTAGCTTATTGCATTCCTCAGAAACGACCAGCGCCACAGATGATTTAGAATGAGCCTGTAATGAGATTTAGCCTATTTATGATCATGCAGGAATAGCTACTTACATCTCGAAACTCGACCAGTCCCATTTCTCCGAGCTCGCTAATGCAGTCATATGCCGAGCCGGACTGCAGAAACAATTGCGCCAAGCACATCTCTTCACTTCGGAACACCATCTTATTTGCCACCTTGCTGATGAAATCTCCTTCCTCCGGCCTTATTCTGTCTATGACAAGCGGTAAATCAAAAACGCAAATGCGACATGACGGAACTAAATCTATAAGAGCCTAACCACTTTGTAAATTGCTGGTTGCTCACCAATTTGAGCTCAGCTGATTGCTCATGGAAATTGTTGATTAAAATGTTAAATATAGCAAGTGTGCCACCCTCGATCAGAAGCTGTCATAACAGGACAACGCGCATCAAACAGGTCGTAGCCAGCTAGCCTAGCTGCATAATTGTGATAGGACTGAAACGATCTTACCCAAATCAGTCCCAGAACTGTAAACGTTAACGTTCCTTCATTGAACGAGCTTCATGTTAAAATCAATATGCTGTGCTGGCTGTAAGGAACCTTAATATAGCATTATGTTATCTGTCACAATATCGAAACGATTAACAGATGTCGCACTGCAGTTTAAATTCTAAAATATAAAATTCTACATTAAGGAAACGAATAAAAAATGATGTAAGTGTAGTCTACGCCCAAAGCTTAATGATTAAACAGCAGACACAGCCGAGCTGTCTTTATTAGCACCACACCAACCCACGGCAATCCAGTTGACACAGATTGCATCTAATGGTTGCCAGATATGTTTTTGCCAGCAATTGGCGGATTCATTTTTTTTCATACAGCAATAAGGTGTAATAATATTGCAGCAGGCCCGTGGTAACTCAGATAATACTCAGCCAATAATATTATTCAATAAAACATTGCTGGGCCACATTTCTAAATAATAAACCAAATAAAGGTCTGATGGCCTGCGCTAGTTTACGGCACTCCCCTTTGTTAAACATGCGGTGCTAGACAAAATTATGGGTTGAATGTATTATTGGTTGATTCCCATTCATTTAATTTATTATTTGATAGAAAACCACCGCTTTATTTCTGACTTAAATATTTTGTATAGTGGCAAAGAGGGGCATAATGAAGGAATCTGGCAACCAGCACATCCCCTCATTTATTCTGCTCTACCATTGAAATAGGGCCGACCATCTGCCTCTTGTGCTTATCAGCAAAATACTGTTTATTTACAAAAGTGAGGGAATAAATGGGGTGCCATGTGTGGGGGAAAAAAGATATACAATTGTGTTTCATTAAGATATACTGATGAATAAATTACATATTACCGGAATAACAGCAGCTGATCTAATAATGAATAATAATCATACAATTGCAAGTGTAATATGGTTCTTTGCTTTTATTAAGTATTTTCATAATGTAATTATAAAATATGTAGGCTGTACTAGGTCATTCGTTTAGCACAAAAATATCGAACCAACGGCAACACATTTTTCTTACTCATTAAAATGGCACGGTGTCTGTGTCTATTCATTGTTAACTATACAAAGAGGCAAACAGTCAGGCTTGAATAAATAAGTCTTCCATAAATATAGCTCTGACTGTCCATGAGCAGTGACCACAGTCCTCTTACCCCTGCCCCCCAAACACATTGCAAAGGCTGGTATCATCTCAGACTTTGAGCCAGCTTGTTGAGCTCCTGTGAAAGACTTGTGACTGTGTCCAGGATCCTTTGCTTGTCCTTTTCTTCCAGCCGAGTGCCACAGCGTTGGGCAAATTTATCTGGGTGCCACAGGGCCTGCTGTCGCTTGAGAAGTTTACGAAACACTGGGATATCTTTACGGTCAGAGCCGTGCAGCATCACGTCCACCATCTCTTGCACTGTACCCCTCGGGGCTGGCCAGGGGATGTCAGCATAACCTAACTTTATGCTGGCCACTGAAGAGTCACTTTGGAAAGTAGCTGCACATCTCTGTTCGTAATGTAGTTTCTTTCCCTGGCGGGTTTCTTCCTCTTTCCGGGCTGCTCGAGCCAGGTATTCTTCATGCTCTCTCTGCAGCCTCTGGTGCAATTCCCTGTGGCTTTGCTCCTCCTGTTCTGCTTCTTTCTTAGTCTTTCTCTTCCTCCCACCAACAGCTGAAGCTGCCAGTCTTTGTGCCTCAGCATGCCGTCTAGAGATGTATTCATGTCGAATCCGTTCTGCCCAATCTCCAAAGTCCTCCTCATCCTCATCAACGGTAAGAAAATCATCATCTGTAAATCAAAGACAAAAGTATTAGGATCCAAGTGGATTTTGGAAACAGCCAATACATCAAAATAACATTGAAGACCTTGAAAACTCACTATCATATTGAGCAAACGTTTCAAAGAACTCATCCTGGCATTCACCAAACAGTTTCTCCTGCCACTCCTTCTCAGCATCAGCTTGTGGCGTGTCCTTGATGTTTGTCTGAGGCTACAAGGCCAAAACATGATAGTAAGAGAATTATATATTCCTTTGTTCAAAGAGTTAACAGGTGTACATTCAATCAGATCTTAACAGGACAGCTTAACATTTTATACCTCATCATGTCTCATCCATTGCAACAGGTCCTGGGGTGTAATTCCAGCTTTATTTGATGCAGTCATAGCTTGTTGACAATTATTTCGCAGTGGCACTACGAGATCATCATAAACTGAAGAGTAAGAAATATATATTATTTTATACAATATATAAGATACAAGATATTCGAGTTTACAAGAACCGTTAAATTAGATAGCAAAAACACCCTACCTCTTTTTCCATATTTCAGAGCTTTGTTAGCTGCTATGTGTAAAGGAGTATCCCCTTTATGATCCTTCTGAAGAACGTCCGCTCCATGTTGCAACAAAAGTTGGAGGATGGCGTCATCCTTTGAAGAACAAGCAATATGCAAGGGACTTCTCTGCTTTTTACCGTGAGAGAAGTTGATATCGAGGTCTGAGTGTTTCCGTAAGTAGGACTTCAGCTTCAACAGACTACCGTCTTCTACATATCTCAAAACTCTTTTTTGATGACGAGACACCATAATTCCTGCTATGTTATTGTTGACTTTGCTATTGTATCTTCACTTTACTACGACTTCATTTAGAGCCTTAAGTATTACTATTCCACTAATCTAATGAATCGTTAGTTAGTACTCAAACGTTGGTCTAGTTGACGTTAGCTCTGCATATGGCTATAGCATGTGACTGGCTAACGCCATTGACAGTATGTGGCTAACGCTGATTAAATTACTCCGAAGTGCAGGCTAACGTGAACGATAGTACCTAACGTTACAGTAGCTAGTCTTAATTCAACCAAATCATAGTTGTTTTACTATAACTTGTTGCAATAATAAAAGCAACGTTGTAAATGTAAGTAGCATTAACGATTAGGCTAATAGCCTGAACTATTTGGACGGAAGAACATCCTAGTAACACTGTCCATTCTTTAAATATTTCCGTCCAGGACACTGTTATAAAATAAGGTTCCGGAAAAGTGCTTCTCTTTCGGTTCATTCACTAGATGGCAGCATTTTACTGATCAGCACAGAATCTCATGGGTTCAATTTTTACAACCTCCTTTCGTATGAGGGTTTAAAGTAAAAATGACTATATGAATAAAACTGAGGTAATGCAAATACAGATCACACGACAAAACTGAGTGATGCAAAATCATTTAAAAGATGGTTGATCAATCAAACTGATGCGAATTTTCTTTTAATTGGGGAACAATTATAATTGCCGACAAAATAAAGGGGTTTAGAATAATCAATGTCTTCTGTGCCCCCTCAAAGAATACTTTTTATGATCTACATGAGACAAAACATGTCTATTAGATAAAACCTGGACCACCTGTATCATCATTAAAAATGACTATTTTTGTAATTTAGGCTCATACAGCCAAATGTCAGTCAAAAGCCACATGGTGGCCGTATAGTCTTTGCAAACGCAAAGCTTGTTTAAAATGGCGCAACACCAATTCTACTGATTGCCTACAGTAACAAACAGTACAATGAAACAGAAAGAGAAGATGAAGATATATTATATAGGGGAAGTCAAAAATACTAAAAACATCTTCTGTTTGTGTTTTCTTTTCCTTTGTCCAACTCTGTTCTGACGATAAAGAACCTCTTTATGGAGAATATCAACTAATGACATGACTGTGTTGAAGACATTGGCTAACTTCTGATTTTCTAAATACCTATTTCCGATGATATTTCTGTTATTTACCTGTATATCTTATCATCGTTACTGTTACTGAATTTGTCATCGTATTTTTTAGGCTACTGCATGTTGTTAAGAAAAGTGCCTAATACCTCATTTATATTAATAATTATTGCATTATGCATTGTTATTATTATTATTATATTATTTTAATTAAAACTATGTTGGTAAATTATGAGCGTTTATGTGTGTGTTTGTCTTCAAAATGCTGCTGTTGTTTAACACCCTATGTCAAACCAAGGTCCAAAAGTAGCCTGTACGTTTAGACAGGGCTTATAATAATGCCAAGCAATTTTCTATATAAAACACCATCTCAACACCAATGTGCAACTGTTAAATTGTGAACTTGTCATCTCACCACTGATGTGTGTGCTGTCACTGAGAGCCCCTTAAAGCCCCTTATGGTGCTTATACCCACACAAAGTGAGACATCGTCAGACAAAATCATGAGCCATGAAACGAGAAATAAAAAGAGACGGAAAAAGATGTAAAAACAAATGGCCAGAAAATAAATAAGGGACAATCCATTAGTTTAAAGCAGGGACAACAGGGAGAGAGAAGAACGAATGGGAGAGAGGAGATAGTTTAGTGCTATCAGTGTTACGGGAAGTCTTCAACAACACAATTAATAAAATGAGTAATCCTAAGTATGACGCACGCAGCACATTGACGATTAAAGAACCTATGGAGCTCTCAGCTTCTCTCTCAGATTTGCTTCAAGGCTCAGAGGTCAGCAGCACCACAACACTACAACAATGGAATGCATATTTTCCCCTTTTGACTTAACATCGTAACCTAGCTTGCCAGTTTGATTTGACCAAATGCTAATAATTGTTCATATAATGAGCAGTTGAGCCTGGATCTGCACCTGAATCTCTGATGAGTTTAGCCCTGCAGTTCAGGGTCCAGTGCTTGTGGCTGCTATGGCTGTACCTGTGATGTTTACCAGAGTGCAGCTGAAGCTTTGAAATGACTTAGAGTGAGGGCTCATTACAGGGGCTCTATTTAGTTCTACCGTGGGCCTGGGGGTGGGTGAGGGACTCTGTGGACAGCGCAGCCTCCACTCACAATAGAGAGGATAGTGGAGGCTATCAAGGGACCGTTTGTCCTCCGGGGATGATGGCACACTCTCCAGAGATCCGGAGTGGCCCAAAGTGTTGCTACTTCCACCCCCTTGGCTGTCGGAAACGACGTGCCGTCCCTAACGATGTCTCTCTTGTGTGAACGCCTTTGAAATGCCAGCCATTTCCAAAGGGAGACAGAAAGCTCTTTTTTGTCACCTCAGGTGTCTGTGCCACATGCTAACGCCAACACCCAGGGGCTGGGAGGTTTCATTCGTTAGCCCTGTTAGCTTTTCAGTCTCGTTTCCACAGTCCACTGGTCTTCAACTTCTGAGTTATGGTCAAATCATATAGTGCACCAGAGGCTAAGGCTGGCGGTCCTTAGTTTCTCCCATGGGGCCAGGTGGGGCAGTACTGTCTTGTACCAGGGTGCCGAGTTGAATGATGCTGCTGAAAGACAGGATTTCCCCAGACAGGAACTCTTTCCTTGCCCAGGCTCCCTTTTGTCCTTCCTGCCTGGCCGGCTGACTCTATCCTGTCAATGAAGTCCACCACTTTCCAGAGAGAAAGGGAGGGGGGGTGCCAGCAAGAAGCTGAAGCAGGAAGCCAGGGGTCCCCCAAGACGTTCCAGAGGTCATCTCCTCATCCCGCGCAGCACAGGCCGGACCTAAGGTTTTTTGTGGTTCGCTGACCATTCCCCATTGTTCTGAGAGAGGAGAAACGTGGACACACTTCCTCAGAGTCTTATTTTGGACTGACGTGGTTTATACTGCTCTGTTATATGATAGTTGAAGAGGCAACATGCCTGTAGTCAAGACTTCCTATTTGCTGCAGATAAAAAGGTATAGAAAAGCTTGAGAAAGGATCTTAGTAAGCTAAACAAATACGTTCTGTTATGGGGAAGACTATAAATGATCTAGATAAAAAGTATATATTGTTTGTTAAAAGAAAACCTTGGAACTTATATCAGTAAAAATCAGGAAATATAGACTTGATCTTAAAATTTTAATTGAAAATGGAATATACGCTGCCAATAAGAATGGATCATTTCAACAATCAGATTACATAATTTTAGGACAAGCAGGGTATCCATTTGAAAGCTATAAGAGACTTGCTGGAATACTTTAAAATCTGCAGTAACCCTAAGTGGGTTTCTTGAAAGTGGGACCCACAGCTTCATTGATGACATTCTGGGCCTCCTCAAAGAGGTGCACACTGTATGAACAAACAGAACATCCATGTAACAAAGGAAGTCGAATATAGCATGTCATAGCACAAGGGTTTTGTAGGCCTAGGGTGTGGAAACTGTTTAGCATGGTAAACAGGGTGTGTCCTCATTTCCATGTAGCTAACCATTAACATTAAAAGATTACATTGAAGCCTAATTATTTTCATGCATTTTCAAGTGGAATTTTGAAGAATTTAAGAAGAATTTTTGTCCGTCCATCTATCCATCTATCCATCTATCTGTCTAGTTGTTTTGTCAGCATGTTTGTTATGTCTTTCAGAAGCAAATTGAAGTGTTCTAGGGGATTTCCCAGTTGTTTGCCAGATCAGACACACTTTAATGTCTCTCTCAGTTATCACAGATAAATAATGATAGACCGTATCTATCTATCTATCTATCTATCTATCTATCTATCTATCTATCTATCTATCTATCTATCTATCTATCTATCTATCTATCTATCTATCTATCTATCTATCTATCTATCTATCTATCTATCTATATATTGATATTGATATTGATATTTGTTTCTCCTTAAAATCTAATAAGTGATTTGGTCTTCAGTGCCTTTGACAAACATGTGAGAAAAAGTAAGGAATCAAATAGAAAATATTTCTCTGGCCACTATTTAAGACACTTCCGCTTTTAAACTCAAAGAAAATATCCTGGACAAATGCAAGCATTAAGGTTTACATACCGTGAAATTTTTGTAATGTGATATCATTAGACTCATAAAACCTGAAAGAAAACCAATGAACATAATCCATGAAGGTTCTCTTTCACTCTATTGTGACTGACTTTGCTGCAGACAGCAGATTGAAGATATGGGAGCCTAATTCGTGTGACCAATATATTGGTCATGTACTGACAATACTCTGTCATACTATTAAAAAGTTTGTGTGTGTGTGTGTGTGTGTGTGTGTGTGTGTGTGTGTGTGTAAACACACTATCGAAGTTCCTCATTATAATGTTTGGTTTGAAACCAGTCTTATTATATTGAGTGTTAACCTCACTCAGTAAACTCTGAGAAAGCTCAACATTCAGGCTTTCCAGAGAATTCTGTTTTGGTTTTTATTCTACTGAAATGCTCTCTCATCACTTTTCTATCCTTTTCCTTACCTTGTAATATAAATATTTATACTTAAAACGGCTTATTGGATTATATGTTCGACATTTTATAAAACCCGAACAGTAAATAAAGGTGGAAGGCAGATCTGTGTAATGCATTATAATCAGTCTTACATTCTTGTTTGTTCTTTTAAAAACAAAGTGGTTCCACTTCAAACCCTGTAATAATGAGATTGAATGAATAGAGAAGGCAATAAGGTTTTAAAATTGGGTGGACTGTTTTTTTGTTTTGTTTTGTTTTGTTTGTTTAGGATTAGGAACCCACCCCTCCTGTCTCCCCTGCTGTCACTAATTGTGTCCCAAAATAAAGCTCATTACTGCCCAATCAACATTGGAGGCTAACCTAAAGGTCAACAGCCTGCTTTTTAGCACTGCATTTTTATGTAACACATTCAATTAGTTGTTAGTTTAAATTGATCACTTTTACATAGTCCGGTAAAGCATATCATTTATGCCTATAGCTGATGATGTTTTACAAGTTTCTTTCATACTGCTAGGATAACTTACTATTTACTGATGGTAAAAACTGATATTAGAAACTTGTTTTAGAAATGTAGTACTAAGTAACTACTAATTAAACAAAATCATGCTATCTTTCATTTTTAGCTTAGTAAATAAAATTTGACATTTAGCATTTTAGTCAATCGCTAAGAGAAAGAACGTATCCCCGTTTGAGGAGCTAAGAGTCAGGCAAACAGGGTGGAGGATGGAAATAGAACATGCATTTCCTGTCGACTCTTGCTTTGACTGGCCCTATGGAACACAATGGAAAGGAGACTGCATCCCTTTACCACTGTGCTAACAGGAAAAAGCAAGTTCACTGAAAGGCAAAGACATTCCAACACTAGATCTGTGGAAAGCAAGCAACAGGGTGACAACATTATGTGAAGTTGAAAAGTTTTTATTCAAAAAGAATCAGCATTGACATGAGACTATTGCACAGTGTGTATTAACATTTCAATCGTCAATTTGAGAATGTACTCTTTCAATTAGCGTACACACACAAACTCACATGCACACACACAAACACACGTTATCTGTCAAAGCAGCCACCTTTTATGTAGGCACAGCTACCCCCCTTATACATTGTCAGCTGCCATCTGTCTGTCTGGGACCTCCACCCCCCTACTTTATGCCCCCCTCTCGTCTTACAACAATCAAATCAAGCTGCAACGCCTCTTGCAGACTATCACCCGTCTCGTCTTCCCAGGCACACACAAACACACACACACACACACACACACACACACACCCACCCCTTGACAGGCTGGTGCAGATAACGTTCTAGAGGGTGGTCAGTATATCACACCTCAAGTGCTCTGAAAAGAAAACAACAACAGCATAACGGCATGGGATAAATGCATGAACAATACAATCCCCTCCAGCACACAGAGAGGACAGAGCTTTAGATTTCCAGGCTTCACAGTTTGCCTCAAGTCCACAAGATATGAGGGGTAAAACCTGGGCACCTTGTCTATTTCATTGTCATTCCACTCTGTCTGGAATTGTCTGGCCTTCACAATCCTTGCAGCATGGTCCCTTGTGCAAAGCTGTTTGCATTTTTACAAGTTTCCCCACGAAGGAGATCGAACATGGAGGATGTCAGTGGCCCTGACAAACAACGAAAGGCTGAGTTTATCGGTCTCCTCAATCTCACAGGGCTCTTGGTTCACTTGGCGGCACTTTAAACCCAGTCCGAACAGACGAAACAATCCCCCAAAGTGTTATCGCAAGGGCAACAAGACCAATGCCTCAATGATTTACCTGCACTGTTCAGAACACGGCAGCCTGTCAGCTGCTTGCCTGTGGGGCCGTGGCCCAGCGTCACAGCTTGGTGGCCAGGGACTGAGCCTCCGTCTTCTGCGACGACAGGGAGTTGGCAGGGCTGGCATGCAGGGCCTTCTTCAGGTTGAGCAGGCACAGACATTGCGAGCGGAAGCGCAGGTCGAAGAAGGCGTACAGCACCGGGTTGAGGCAGCTGTTGACGTAGGCCAGGCAGGTGGCGTAAGGGTGGGCCAGGGACAGGAAGCGCAGGAAGGCGCAGGAGTCCGGCGCCAGGCTCAGGTAGGACAGGGCGTCGGCGCTCTTCAGCACGTGGAAGGGGATCCAGCAGGCGGCGAACACCACCACCAGCGTGGTGATGATCTTCAGCAGCCTCCTCTTGCGCTGGTCCTCCTTGCGCAGGCTGTTGAAGTGGCGGGTGACGGTGCAGCCGATGAAGCCGTAGCACACCATCATGGCCAGGAAGGGCAGCAGGAAGCCCAGCAGCGAGGAGGACATGCTGAGGCCCGCCACCCACAGGTTCTCCTGCTGCTTGTCCGCCGCCACCAGGCTGAAGTCCATGCCGCACAGGGTGCGGTTGGTGCTCTTCTCCTCCTTGGTGGTGCGGAAGACGAGAGTGGGGCCGGCCAGGAGGCCAGACAGCAGCCAGATGGCCGTCAGGGAAGTCATCATGTGGCCCCGGGTGCGCAGCTGGTTGCTGGTCAGCGAGTGGACGATGGCCAGGTAGCGGTCGAAGCTCATGCAGGTGAGGCAGAAGACGCTGGCGTACATGTTAAGCAGCACCACGTAGCTGCTGATCTTGCAGAGGGCCACGCCGAAGGGCCAGTGGTAGCCCATGGCCGTGTAGACGGCCCACAGGGGGAGAGTCACCACAAAAGTCAGGTCTGCCAGGGCCAGGTTACCTATGTAGACGTCGGCGGCTCGCCGTTTGCCCTGGGACCTCCAAACAGTGAAGATGACAATACCATTACCAGAGAGACCCAGGATGAAGATGAGCATGTAGAGGACCGGGATGACGGAGTAGGAAGGCTCCCACTCGGAGTAGTCACACATGGTGGAGTTCTCCATCTCCTCGTAGTCATAGTAGTCATAGCTTTCAGTTGTGAGCAACCCAGCCATTTTTTGCTCTCTCACTGTATTCTTTAAAGTGAAGTCTGAATGACCTGGTCACTAAAACAGTTGTGACAGAATAGCCCCAGACAGCTTTGTAAACTCTGAAAAGTATTCTCCCATCCTAGAACTGTGCCTTTTTATACCCAGTAGTTCTTGCCCCCTAGTCCCCTCCCAGATACCCCCTCCCCCTTCTCGATACAAACGCAATAGCTCACTCATCCACGCCCCTTATTCACTCCTTGGAAATGTGTCTCGTCTTCTCAAGGGCACGAATTGAATTTTAAATCACCAAAGAAAAGTAAAAAATAAAATAAGAAACAAATTGATCAGGTACATTTTGGGGTCTTACTGATAAAGTGCAATATTTATGCTTTGATTCTATGCGATTATTGCATGATAAAATGTATTTCCATGTTAGATTATATCCTTTACATTTGAAAGCAAAAGGAAACTCCTAAATGTTATGTCCTTAATGAAATTGTTTGCTGTTAGCACTTTAAAAATAGATCCTGTTCAGGTTGCGTTTATGACGTTTTTTGACAAGCCAAACTAGGTCTAAACATGCCAAGACTACTCACCGGTCTAGTGTTTGCCAATTATAATGATAATGTAGCCGTTGGCATTCAAAGTGTACCCGACAGTCATTTTTAAATGCGACATTTCTATGCAAATTTGTTGGTTCCGCGGGCATGTAAAAACAACGCACCTGGGCATTACGTCAAAAATGAACGCCAGTTAATCTATACGATTTAATTGAATGATAAATAGTCAATATTTTGGATAGAAAAAAAAGGGTAATTATTTTGTTAATCACAGGGCATTATCAAGCTGCTTAGCCGAGGTCAACACAGGCTTCTTTAACATGATTTTGAACTGTAGTAATAATTATACCAAATATGAAAAAAATATATTTTTTGAGAGCCGTTAAATTATTTAATTTGTTATTCTTCATGATATAACTTTTATCTGTGTGCATGTGGGAGATTGTGTTTGATGTTGTGCGAAGACCAGGTGGAACCGCTCTTTCTTAGGCCTGCTTGCTATGTCTCTCAGCACAGTAGCAGCAGTGGCGCCTGGGCACTGACCCTCTTAGACACAACTATCACTCAACAATCTCCTCGGCGGATTCCGCACTTCATCTAACTCAATCTGAACAGCCTCTGTCCATCACTTTGCCCTTTCTCCACCCAACTATTCACTCCTCTGATGACGAGCCAGGGCCGGGAAGGCCGGAAATATGACTCAAGCTGTTTATATTCACAAACGTCACTTATCCTTATTGACCTGTTTGTTTTGGTCACTTATAAGGATGTTGCAGGATGGTGATTAAACTGATGAAATTCTGTTACTGCTTGAAACCAGGCTCTTTCCACTCACTTCCTTTGTCCTCCCCTGAGCTGTCCGGAGTTTTATACTGAAACATTTGGCAGCACCAGAAGAAGTGAGTGGCTTGAGTCAAATGAGCCAATCTTCCTGTTCTAATGGAACTCTTAGTTATTGTTGTTAGTTGTTAGTTAGTATTGTTTCACTGTTTTAGAACAGACTTATTCTATTGTTTAGAATATATAATACTAGGCATTGTTGATGTATTTTGCACAATTATTATTATATTGTGTACAATTATTAGCTAAATTATTGTTCTTGTTAAGTTTCTAAGTAATTGGTCAAATTATGACAGGTGACATGGTGGATAGAAAAGATATACAAGCTTCAATTAATGACATCTCAATGTTTTCTAATGTTAGAAGCCAACGTCTCAAACTCAAGACTACCAGCCGCTCTGTTTGTTTCAACTGTTGAGCAGTCCACTCCCCAGCACTCATTCCCATCTCAATTATCCACCTGTGTTTTAAAATGGTTGTTGTTTGTGTGCTTTGACGACCCTCTTCTTACCTCTCCTGTGCAGCCCTGTGGTGGAAATCACAAATAGCCTCAACAGTAAGGAGCTTTTTTTCATACTCAAAGTTTCAAATCCAATTGTTTTTGCCAACATTATATTTTAGTCATTATCACAAGATATAAGCAGGTGTTGTACCTAAAGACAAGTTGAGAAATAGGACCACACACACACGTACACAAACACATTACTAACCCATACACAAACACAACCCAAAGTGCCGGGTACAGTGACAGACAGCGGGACCTCATCTGTCTGTGGGGCAGCTGAGACCCGCTTTGATCCTCTCTCCTGTCATCACATGACCTTGTGTGTTAGATTGTTTCTAACCCTGTTTTTTTTCTGTAGTGCCTGTTGCACCTAATGAGAATTTTCACGCAATTTGCTTTAGTAAGATGTGCATGGCTGTTTGTGCGTGTGTGTGATAGAGAGAAAGCGTTGGAGAGGGTGTCCACCAGTTGTTTAATGTGTATGTTAAGCTGCCAGGGACCACATGCATTGGCCCCCCTGCTCTGTTGCAGCTGGCTCCACAGCTCTTGATTTGCGAGCCGAGCCGAACCACACTGGTCTGGAGTCAGTCCGAACTGCCACTGGGGATATCATTTCATGGTCTGATATCAACCCTTGACTACAGCATCAGAAGGTAAGTAACAAAAGGTGACCCCAGGAGAACTACTGACACCCCACCTATCAGCAGAATTGCCAGTTTGACTAAATTAGATGGATGTGTTGATGTCTTGAATACTCTTGCCAGCCACCAAAACAAACACCCTTATATAGCCTGAACATTTGGGCATCTTTATGGAGACCCACCCCCAACTTCTTTGTTCCATCCCCGTAAACAAGGACGCTCAAATGATTGACACCAGCCTGCTAAGGGTCGATGCCACCAGGTTAGACGATTGTAACACCTCCCATGAACTCCCATGTCTCGGGCCCCCCTCACCAAACGACCTCCAACACATTGCCCTCAGCTGACGACTGTTCATACGACAGACAGTGTTGCTTTGGGAACTTAAACATGCCTTTTGTGGCTGTACGGCACATGCCTCTGCATGCCTCTGAGTCAGAACAACAAGAATTGACATTACATTACACATTATTTCACTTTAAAAGTCCATATATAAATAAGAATTCTGCTTTCATAAGCTAGAAGAAAACTAGAGATATAGGTTTTAAAGTTGTCTCAAACACTATTGCTCTTTCAAAGTTTTGTTTTCTTTTTTACTGAGACAGATATCTATTACGGTTCTGTTCAGAATACACACCAAGTAAATCCACTTAAACGGCATTATTCCTTTGTGCCTTACAAAGTCTAAAAGCAGGATTTCCATTTCAGCTTTCTCCAACCAGCCTTTCCTGTGTCTTCCTTGCTGAGGGGAAAGTGGATCGTGCACATACACCGCTGCAAACCCCAGGACACACACGTACAGGCCGGATGACTGTACACACCCACATCTACAACTCAGCACTTCCCTGATGAACGAACACACACTAATGACAAACAAAAGTTTGGATTGGGACTTCCTCTGACCAATTAGATGAGCTGAAAGATGAGGAGCATGCTGCTCCTGTGTTGGCCCACTGCCCTCTGTTTGTTTAAGGTTCCTTATCAGCGTCAGTCGCAGGCTCTCGGGCCCTCACAGTATTATTTTACACAGCAGAACAAAACTCTACTTCCCTGGCCATAGGCAATAGGTGCTGTGTATGCTGTGCAGTGTAAACCAGAATATTCTGTGCTAGCAGGGTACTGGTACAGTCAGGTCAGGACTGTGGTCTGAAAACACCATAAGGGACGGGTGAACGCTTTGCTTACAGAAATGTGTCCTTTTTTGTGTGGTATTCCACGTGCAAATACAACATCCAAATGGGGTCGAAAGATAAGCCTCTCCATGATGTCATTATCACTATTTTCTAAAACCTAGGCTTGACTGTAGGTATAATTGACAATAGGGAACAGTCAACAGGGAGCAGAGAAAAAAAGTAAATATGTGCATGAAAGACTCAATAATCCAATATGTATTTCTTTAAAATTAATTTAAAACCGATCATGCAAGATTTTATATAATTTGGGGGGATTTGGTAACACACCTCTAAAATATCATTTTCAAGCTACCTCTTTTTCATGTCAGCTTGGGCCCGCACATGTGCCCTAAGCATCCTGGGGCCCCTTCTGAAGGCGCAGGAAGCAACCAGTATGGGTTTATTGAGATTATATTGTTAGTAGTAGCTGTTCAGCCTCTTCAGCCCCGTCAGGAACAGGGACTCACAAGGTGTTCTGGTGACCCGATGACCTTTCTGACCCCCATCTTTTCCCTCAGACATCCATAACAGCAGGACCTGATGTTGCAGTGTCCCGTCTCTAGATCAGTCCCAAGCATACTACTGTGATCCTGAGCTACATCACCCCCCTTGTTGTTGTCTTGTCAAAGAAGGACTATTGAATATAAATATTTAACTTCAATACAAACATTGAGACAAGAGTGGAAAATCCCAATCCTAATGTTTTCATGTTGGGATAGAAATAGCGTAGAGCTATGCTGGAGGTTAGCCGAAAAAAGTGCTCAAAAGTTGGGCGTCTCGCAGTCTCTTCCACAGAAGAGCGCTTCATGTGGTGGTCAGCGTTTCATTCCTGCTTGATACAGGACAAGGACCAGTGACGGACCTCTTAAGTCAAACAACAATACTTGCCTGCTGAACAAGGTATCGATAACCATACAACCTTTTGCCTTGACAGAATGTTGAGGCCAGCTTAACATTGTATTAATCCTTTGTATATAGCCAGAGAAGCTACATTATAGGAAGGCCATGGTTGTTGTCTACTAAAATTGTGTAATTTGCATTAATATGCCTAATTAAATGAAACACTATCAGGGGTGTCACACCCAGTCCCACAGCTGGGGTACGTGCCCCCTCAATAGTTTGAGACAATGGTTTGAAATCAAATCCATAGTATACAGTGGGGCCAAAAAGTATTTAGTCAGCCACTGATTGTGCAAGTTCTCCTACTTAGAAAGATGAGAGAGGTCTGTAATTTGCATCATAGGTACACTTCAACTATGAGAGACAAAAATGAGGGGGAAAAATCCAAGAAATCACATTGTAGGATTTTTAAATAATTTATTTGTAAATTATGGTGGAAAATAAGTATTTGGTCACCCACAAACAAGCAAGATTTCTGGCTCTCACAGACCTGTAACTTCTTCTTTAAGAAGCTCTTCTGTCCTCCACTCGTTACCTGTATTAATGGAACCAAGACCATTGATAATCTCCCTCGATCTGGGGCCCCACGCAAGATCTCATCCCGTGGGGTCAAAATGATCATGAGAACGGTGAGCAAAAATCCCAGAACTACACGGAGGGACCTGATGAATGACCTGCAGAGAGCTGGGACCAAAGTAACAAAGGCTACCATCAGTAACACACTACGCCGAGAGGGACTCAAATCCTGCAGTGCCCCCTGCTTAAGCCAGTACATGTCCAGGCCCGTCTGAAGTTTGCCAGAGAGCATATGGATGATCCAGAAGAGGATTGGCAGAATATCATGTGGTCACATGAAACCAAAATAGAACTTTTTGGTAAAAACTCAACTCGTCGTGTTTGGAGGAAGAAGAATGCTGAGTTGCATCCCAAGAACATCATACCTACTGTGAAGCATGGGGGTGGAAACATCATGCTTTGGGGCTGTTTTACTGCAAAGGAGACAGGACGACTGATCCGTGTTAACGGAAGAATGAACGGGGGCCATGTATCGTGAGATTTTAAGCCAAAACCTCCTTCCATTAGTGAGAGCATTGAAGATGGAACGTGGCTGGGTCTTCCAATGATCCCAAAGACACCGCTCAGGCAACGGAGTGGCTCCGTAAAAAGCATTTCAAGGTCCTGGAGTGGCCTAGCCAGTCTCCAGACCTCAACCCCATAGAATATTTGTGGAGGGAGTTGAAAGTCTGTGTTTCCCAGCAACAGCCCCAAAACATGACTGCTCTAAGGGAGATCTGCATGGAGGAATGGGCCAAAATACCAGCTACAGTGTGTGCAAACCTGGTGAAGACTTACAGGAAACGTTTGACCTCTGTCATTGCCAACAAAGGTTATGTTACAAAGTATTGAGTTGAACTTTTGTTATTGACCAAATACTTATTTTCCACCATCATTTACAAATAAATTCTTTGAAAAGCCTACAATGTGATTTCCTGGATTTTTTTTTCTCATTTTTGTCTCTCATAGTTGAAGTGTACCTATGATGAAAATTACAGACCTCTCTCATCTTTCTAAGTAGGAGAACTTGCACAATCAGTGGCTGACTAAATACTTTTTGGCCCCACTGTATATGCTAAAGCAGCAGGCAGTGGGACATTGCAGAAATAGCTGTCACAGAAAGAGCTCACCCTCTTGTACTTGGTGCAGTTTAACTGACCAAATGAAGGATGGACATCAGATCATTTTTTTTCAAAAGACTGTAAGTCTTAAAATATTTGTTATAAGTGGCCTGGCATTACAGCTGTCCAGTGTCAGTGTAAACTTGTCCTACTTGACCTGTTTGCTTGCTGACTCGAATAAATAGTACATGGAGTTGTGAAACGGTGCCCCCTTCTAATAATTGGGTACATTACGCTCCAGGACATCATTATTCTGTTTAAGGTTCAGACTAGATGCCCTCTTTCCCGCGGGATAAGGACCATAAGTCATTTGCTGGTCGTTCTAAGTTGTTCGGGAGTCTAAAGATAAGGTCTGGAACCGTGGCCCCCTGCTATCTTCAACAACAACACAGCAGGCAAAATAAAACCAGTACCCGATTTGTCCTCTTCCTGTGGGGCATATCTGAATGGCACGCCTTCCTCCTGTTAGCCTTCTCCTGGTTTAACACTGGCATTGTTCACACGCAATGTGGAACGGTGTCTAAGTAAGAAAGAGAGAGAAGGAATTCCAAAATCTGAATAGGATTATATGAAGTGTACGGTAGGATTAAGAGCTTTCTGGAGTTGTATCACTCACATGTAACATGAGGATTGCTACGGCGGTATGGATTTTATGGCTATCCAGGTTGGACAGCCTTTATGAAATACTACCCTCCTCGGAAACTTACCCATTCAAAGTACAACGTTCTCTTTCTCTCTCTCTCTCTCTCTCTCTCTCTCTCTCTCTCTCTCTCTCTCTCTCTCTCTCTCTCTCTCTCTCTCTCTCTCTCTCCCTCTATGCTTCACACACACACACACACACACACACACACACACACACACACACACACACACACCAATACACTGTTTGTAATACTGATGACTACACCGGTTGGAATACAATAAGGCATTGTAACCCCAGACCAAAGGTTCACCACCCATATGGTTTTGTCATTATTCTCAATTAAAGCAGGGCTCTGAGGTCATACAGTACTCTGCCTATGGCACTCTGTGTATAAATCAACACATTCATTCCTCTCAGTTACACTGTTAGTCACACTCACCCACACACACACACACACACACCAACAGTGTATATTCGATGTTTTGGGTTTGTTGAAGTTTGTTATAGCCTACTTTGTACAAAACAGAATGCTTGGACATATCTACTCCGGGAAAGTACCGTTGGGAACTTGGCGGTCTCTCACTGTGTCTGTGTATGTATCTGTGAATGTATCTGTCTACCCACCTCTTATCACCCCCTGCCTTGCTGGTTGTCACTATATCAGCATCAGTCAGGCCTAGCTGTCTCGGGGCACATGTTCTATGGTGCCACACATACATAAACAAACATAGCCGCATCACTCTGTGTGTCCCCTCAGCTGCTGAGCCTGCTGCAGAAAGAGAGAGAGAGAGGACTGGATGGACAGGATGAGAGGAGACAGTGGGGATGTGACCCAACAAAGGCAGGAAGTGACTTCAGATCAATGCAGATTAGGGAAAAACACACTAAACAGCTTACAAACTTCCTTTGGGAACAGATAATCAAGACAACGCTCCTTTTGCCAGATATTTTAAACAACTTTGTGTTGTAGTGCTGCAAAATCCTCCTGAACAGATTATAAGATTTCTTCTCCCAAGCTGATGAAAATAACGTCTAAGCACCAACAGATGGACTGCAAACAACTGAGCAGATAGATAGTATTGTACTCAAAGTACTCTCCTTTATTACAAGTAAAAACCCTTGGGAACCTTACACTGGGCCAGCCTTTCTACTGGCAAAAACTATCCTCTTACCAGGGCATCCTCTTAACCTAAACTTATAATTGGACAATGTGTGAATACTCCATTTAATGTCTGAGTAAATGCCTCTTGGTTAATTACTGTACTCATCCAAATTATAGCAAATTGCTATAATTAACTAAGCCAATTTGAGAACCGTAACTCCAGCACAACATATTTTGCACGACATAGTTTGACATACACAATATCCTTTTGAGATCAATGTTATGATAATTGGTAGCAGACAACACTTTTAATTATTGAGGTGATTCCAGCACTCAACAAATCTCTTAAACATGGGGCCAATACAGCAGTAAGTTAACCTACTGACGTTATCCCGAGTGTACAATAAAGAAGCACAAACACTTCCTGTCTACTGTCCAGCGTAAAAGCATCTGTCTGACCCCTGACCCCTGCTACTCCTGCCTCAGCTTCCTGTCCCACACGTGCAGGAGGTGACCGCTGGAATCTATTCATCAAAGCCGTCTTCCCGAGGTATGACCACATTGCAAAGACCAAAAACTCCAGAGGACCCATCTTCATGGCTCCAAGGTGCCCACACACTTGGGTTAATTTCAATTTCACATACACCCACACCCACACCCACACACACACGCACACACACACACGCGCGCACACACACACAAACGGGTGGTCAGATGTTGCTTAATAGGGTTGTTTTATCAGACTGAAAAAAAAATATGATAGTAATATATAATAATTAGGAAGCAACCACAAATAATACCAGTGTAAGCGTCTTTTCTCTTTATGTCCTTTGAACATGCACCCAATACAAGTGTCTGTGAAGGAGTTCACTGGACCAGTTACAATGGGTCAGGAAAGACACTCAGTTAGCCAAACCAAAAAGCTTTAGAGGAGCTTTACAGAGCTCATGGAGCCAGACTGTAATCTCCCAGACGCTTCACACATATGGCCCCAGGAGATCATCCTCTCTACTGGGGATATCCCCCCCCCCCCCCCCCCCCTTAATACGGTACTGCACACACTCACACAAACATGCACAAATACAGACACCAACTAGAAATATGTAGATACTGTTTTTGTATTATTGTTTCTAAAGCATTAGTAACGCCATACTGTGTATGTAAGAATTTAATATGACCAAAACACCTTGTTGTGCCTTGAGGCTCCAGTCTTTGTAGGTTTGGCTGGCTTGTGTTGCGTGTCTGGGCATGTCTGGGTCGGTGCTTCCCTGCACAGATTAGCAGCGAGGCCGGGCACTGGGCTCCTCTTACACCGCCCCACGCCCTTTGAGGTGGGCCCCAGCCTAATGGATGTCACTGTGCACCAGCCAGGACAGGTGGAAGAGTTCCTATGGTTATTTACCACAGAAGTCACACAGGGGAAAGACCCATAAGAGAAGAAAAGTCTAATACAAAGTACCCAACTGACAGACAACCTCAGACAAAAGCAGCGATATACATAGACACAGAAACCATTATGGTCAGAGAATGTGACACCGTGCTACCTCCCATCCCAGCTTTATCTCCCTGTGGAAGATAGGGGATCAAGTTCTTAGGTGTAATAAATACAATTATTTTCCTTCATCTCCACCATTGAGCCAATTCACAGGGGCCTTGGGACGTCTTCTTTTCCAAAGGTTCGGAAGTGTGGGGACAGCGTGAAATGATGAAAAGGCATATCTTTGACCAAAATCTCCTTGTTGGATATTGAAACTAGAGTGGAACTAATGTTAGGCGTACACTTCATGGCGAACAGTTTTCGCAAAGTGTCCTTTGCAGCATTTAAATAGTAAAGAAAATGTTCAGAGCTTGTGTATAATAGCATTAAGTGGAGCAGTGCACTGTGGTTTTTCTTGACTTCTCTAAGAACGCCTCTATAAATGCAACAGACATCATTAAGGCTAAATAGTTTGGACGAGGCACTTAGTAGGGAATCTTCCCTCTTTGAGATGCAAATTTCCCAGAGCTGAAAGACCCAGAGAAACAGGTGTCTGAGGAAGTGCATGACTACTGTGTGTGTGTAGGGGGCCTGGGTGACTACACTGGTGCATAGAAACACACTCTTTTAGTCCTTCCTGGCATCTCTGTTCCATGATGCTTCTTTTTTGCTATAGCGAGGGTGCTGACATTAAATACAAGGGACTAAAAAAGGACACATATATACAACAGTATCAAATTGGATTTATGGCAATACGACCTCGTTTCATACAAAAACAGCATGTAGATACAAGATGCTTGAAATTCTCTGATTACATTTTTTAAAACCAAAGACAATACTGCATTCACTAGCATTGCTGGCAATTACAGGCAAGTTGAAAAGTCATGAGCATTGTGCAGCGTGGTGAAGTAACTCGCATAAAATAACATTGAAATTATCAATAGACGGCCAGGCAAAGAACTCTTGACTAAATCCTATCATTGGCCTAGCCCTTCTTTGAAATCTCCCAAAAAGCGCCACAAAAAAAAAATACAAACAAATGCTTGTTTGTCATGCATTTCCTAATCAGTACACATAGGGCCATCTAAGGCCCATTAGAGTAGAGCTCAGGCAGCGAAAAGTCCATCAACACGTGAATGGATGGAGAATGATAATCCTGTAGCGCAATGGCACCACCTACATAGCAGCAGAATTGACTCTACTATATAAAAAGTGTTTGACAAACGTGGTGTA
This sequence comes from Aplochiton taeniatus, assembly GCA_017639675.1. NCBI lineage: Eukaryota > Metazoa > Chordata > Actinopteri > Galaxiiformes > Galaxiidae > Aplochiton > Aplochiton taeniatus. The sequence goes on along the minus strand of CM030172.1, from coordinate 25,711,117 downwards.
CGAACTAAGAATTAGAATGCACAGAGCCCTCCTCACAATTAATTAGCAAGTGATAATTAAATAGCAGCCAAGCATAATTTCTGTTACGTTGTCTAAATTCGGGTTAAATATTTCTGAAGACGTAGTCAAAAATCACACAATTACATTATAGTGCAATGTGAAGTACTTTCTGCCTTTGCTTAGGCATTACAAAGTAAATGCTAGCTGTCCAATGACAAACACAGACAAATCTTTCTGAACGTGGTGCACATAGTGTACCAAATGCAAATATTTGCCTTGCAAATGTAATGCCTTTCTTTTGCTTCGAATGATTCTTCAAAGGTCATGACAAATTCAAAAAAGTGCATTATCATTTACAGAAATAAGTCTTCTGCTTAAGTTTTTTTTTCTATCAGTGTGTAAAGCAGGACAATGCCTTACATAACTGAAACCAAACGGAATTTACCCTAGCAAGAGATCCCTGGAAAGTACATATTGAATTGTATACGACCAAGCACAATTCTGGTTAATATTGCACCAAAAAAGTACAGACATAGACAGATGATTACAAATAGCTTAACTTTTACACTTGGCTAATACACAGTAACGTAAAGCCATTGCGTGGTTCACTACAGTTCCTTCATTTGGCATTCTTTCAAGTTTCATTTAAGAACTACATACTCTGGGATTTAGTCAGTCAGGGCAGAATCCAATATAAAGAAACAGAACATAATAACGAGAGAAACCGTTTTTCACTGATAGTGAGAGCAGAACATTGGCCCTAAGGCACCCTCTAGTGGTAAAGATTGCCTGTAGTAAGATATAGACGCACTGTGCAAGTTCAAAGACCATCCTGACCCTTGAACATGTATGCACACTAAAGACAACAAAACCTTAATCTTTGTTGCAATATTTGCAACCCACGTGACACACGCCAATTACTTCAGCCACTAGTTAACAAAACAGTCTAGCCTGTCTAAGCCGGATGAGTGTGTGAGTTTTTATGCAGAAAACTAAGGGCGCCATAAGCATTGATTCCTAATTGGGTTAAGTAATCTGAATCGATCCACCCAATCCTCTCAACAGTTTTACAATCCTTTATGAATTATAATTTGAGATTCTAAGCAGTTCAAGTTGGTTTTTAAGCATACCCAAAATGGCATGAGTTTTATTGAAGAAATGCTTTCAAAAGAATGTGTTTGTTGCTAGTGTCAATTAAGATTACATAAAATAATCAGTATACATTTAATTCCCCCCATCCACCACTTTAGAAGACATCGGCTGAAAAGATCTGTCACAACCCTTTTGCGTTTGTATGAACAGTAATGTATGCAGGCATTGCTTTTGGTCAGGCTCCTAGTTTCAACTACGCGATTGTCTGGTCTGCAAGAACTGAAATAGATGCCTTACTGTGTTCCACCAGAAGACCAGATTGTAGTTAAATAGGTAATATTTCCCAGAGATATTTATTTTTAGTTAGGGGCTAGTGTTTTCTTTCACTGCGGTTCAAAGTATGAGTTTGTAAAAAGATGCAACTGTCTCCCAACTTTTTAAAGCTCCCATATGTCAGTGCAAAACAGAACATCCCATGGCATTTAGATCCCTCTTCCATACTTAAAGAAAACAGGACTCGGCTGTGTACATGTGCTAATGGAATGATAACATGTTATAAGAGTTGGTCATTAAGTGTAGTGTTGATTTGTCAGGAGAGTGCAGTCCGGTAGTGTTGGGAGGCGGCTGGTTAGAGCCAATCAGAATAGAGTAATGCAGGGATCTGTAAACTGGGCTTTTCTCTCCCCCTCCTACAGGTAGGTGTCATGCTCTGTGCTGCTCAGGCTTTGATTGGACGCCAGGAGAGGTGTGTCTTTGAGGAATGTGCCGGAGCCAATGGGAGCAGGGCAGGGCTCGGCTGCGTCCGGTGGCGAAGAGGGCGGTGTCTTCGTCCTCTTCTTGCCCTCTTTGGTCTTTTTGCCCTCCCCTTCACTCTTTGATGACGGGGGCGACCCTACGATGATGGTGGGGTTCTGTTTCAGCTCGTGTTGGCTGGGGGGATCGGCGGCCATGATGGCCCTGGCGCCGTGCATCCGTGGCGGGGACTTGCAGTGGACCTCCTGGTGGGTCTCCTTCCAGCGGCGCAGCTGGCTGAGGTGCTCCTTCTCAATGTCCCGCTCTGACAACGGCAACTCAATGATCTAGAACACACGGGATAAATGTGGGCTCGAAAACGCAATATTTAATGCTTAAAAGCGTAAAAGGGAGAAACCCAGTCCATTTTATTCTAACATAACTTTCACTATTAGGACCTTTCCTACATTTCCTTCTGGAATAGGACCACATTTGGCTTCAGTTTGTTTTATTAAACCTGAAGATGAAAAAATAAATAAATATGCACTGGCAGGAAAATAATTTCATCCTTGGTCAGTATTTTTTATAATGACCAATGGGGACTTCCACAAGTACTCAAGGAATGTGCAATTTAGTGGCACATAAGATCTTTGGATTCCTCAATATGCTGTTAGGATCATGTAATTTCTTTTATAAATTTGACATGGTTTTCACAAATATGAAATATGTGCTGGGCAAAGTGCCACAAGAGGGTGTCCAGTCCATCTTTAATCAACCCTTGTAAAACCTCACTAGCACATAAAGCCATAACAAGTTACATTGTTATTTACAGTTCGTATGGCCGAAGTCCACCGTCCCCACCCTGAGCATGACACTGAGCTGCCTTTGTGTGACGTCGGCCTGGAGCCAGTCACATGGTGTGTGGAGGTTTACCTCATGCACCAGGAAGCTCTCCTGCATGTAGCGTGGCTGGATGGCCCTGAGCAGCTCCATGGTCTCATACAGGCCCTGGCACTTCTTCAGCTTCTCCTGGGAGCCAAGCATGCACTTGAGCAGCACCAGGCCCACACGAAAGATGATCTTCACTCCTACGGAGAGCAACACCGTGTGAGAAAACACTTAATAGGCTCGGTGAACAGCAAATCCAAAGTGTTGGAAATAATCATCTTAGTATGATTCTTTATCTATTAGCACTTGGTTATCCAAAGTTCCAAGTGCTGTGTACAGTAATGCAAATAATTAATCAAATAATTGTTTTACGCAACTGTTTCGTTCACGAACGTGTACGCTTGAACTGGAGCAGAAACGAACTGAAAAAACTGTGATTGAGTGTGGATGCTGTGTATGTGTGGCCTCACCCTCACAGAAGAACATGTCCCAGACCCGCAGCACAGAGGCCCAGGGCAGCGTCCTGGAGAAGGCACACATGAACCACTCGGTCATGTAAAGGATTGGCTCCATCTTGTGCTTTTTCAGGTGGCGGTGGGCCACTGGAGACACGTGCTTTAGCAAAGCAAACAGGATCTCCCCATCTAACTGGATGGCCTCCTTGGAGAGGAGAGGAGAGGAGAGGAGAGGAGAGGAGAGGAGAGGAGAGGAGAGAGTGAGTCCTTTGTCTATTTAATCTAATTGTCTCTTATCTGACCTGGTCAGTGGCTCTGGTTCATTAAGTCATTAGTCTGGCAAGGTCAAACTGGTCGGAAGGACACAGCTAGAAATACCAGTCACAGCGGCATAGCCCAAGTTCAGTCCATATCCTGCCAGTAGGGTTCACAGGCTGACAACTAAATACAATAGATTCCATTTTTCTCGACCATAATGATTAACATGCCGTGCCTGTGAATGTATAACCTCACGTTCTTTATCATAGCTCTTCTCTGTATTTTTGGTCTTGCTTAACGCCTTTTCTCAGATCAGTCAGCATGGTTTTCAGCTCAGTCAGCATGGTTTTCTATTACACATAGCCTCTTTACCAAACCCCTGACCAATTCTCCATGCTCATTTCGTGTTAAGCACTCCACTGGGTGATGACGAGGGGGGACTGGTCTGAGGGCAGCCTTACCAGGCCAGCACTGTAGTATCCAGGGAGGTACTTCTCACAGATCTGGACCAGGCCCCAGAACGCATCCTGAACAAAACAAAAAAAACAGGTGCCTTTTTACATAAAGGTAAATATACGAGAGTATCCTCTTGCTGCATGGGCAATGCATACACAGTGTGTGTGTGTGTGTGTGTGTGTGTGTGTGTATAGTGTACGAGTGTGTGCTCACCTCGGCAGGCATGTGCATAAGGAGCACTGCAGCAATAGGAGCCTGGGCCTGGCAGTAGCCCTCTTCTGGCCGATGGAGAGTGTAAGCCTTCAGCACCCGGAACAGGTCCTGCTGCCTACAACACAAACACAACACAAACACAGCTGAAGAGCCTAACGTGAACACGAGGAATACGTCAAAAAGCTTCCACGGCTTTAGAAAAGCAGCATACCCATGTCCGCCTCGGGCCACAAACATCTCGTGAAAGGGGAACTGTCGATGGAGGTCCCTTTCAATCACGTCCAGCCACTTAGGATCTCCTGGCTGATTGTCCAGCTCCTACACACACACACACACACACACACACACACACACACACACACACACACACACACACACACACACACACACACACACACACACACACACACACACACACACACACACACACACACACACACACACACACACACACACACACACACACAGCAATTAGCAAAACCTCTTTGGGTGAGTGTGGGAGTCAATGTTTGGGAGGCCATGCTCTGTGTTTGAAGGGAGCAGTGACTGACCTGGAACTTGCCCTGGTTCTGCTCTCTCTTCACTTTGCCTCCGGAGAGGTAGAGCCATGCCCGGCCTCGCAGGGAAGGGGGGATTCCCTTCTGGCAGCGCAGCTTCACCTAGTGGTACACGTACACACACACGTACACGTACACGTACACACACACACACACACACACACACACACACACACACACACACACACACACGCGCGCGCACAGGTTGTTACTCATCAGCATAGGGCATTGGAGCAATAAGGGTATTGGCCGTTTAAGTGCCATAAAAGGGGTGGTAGAGAGAGAAAAAAGGTGCGTGCATGTGTGGGTATGCATGGGGGGGGGGGGGGGATGGAGGGGATATACGATATTCATTCTCATCCCAGCTAAGTAATTCCGAATGAGTTAGAGTAGGCTTGATCACAAGCAGCAGAACTCTTGTGTGACCGTAGTACAATGAGACCTAATGGGCGACAGTCAATTGACGGAATAGGTCCGTTGCAATGAGCAGCCAGAAGTAGGATAACGATTCAGTGACAGATGACTCAGTGAGATTCTGTGTGACAGAGGGGAACACCAAGACGCCTGCAGACCTTCTTGTGTCTCTTTGCCATCCACTTGTCCCAGTTGTTGAGCATGTCCAGCCACTTGGCCTCGCGCTGTCTCAGCACCGCATGAGGGATGTCTTCAGCCCTGTGTGGACGGGCACACAGACAGGGTTAGCCTACACACGCACACACCAGCACTGTCCTCAAATGTCAGCCATGAATTAATTTGAATGTTTTTGCAGTGTTTCCGTTTTATACATTTTGCAGCACCGGCCCTGGAGGAAGCACTGCTTTAGCAGTGAAAGCAAAAAGAAAATAGTACTAGTGATCTGGTTTAACAGTGAAGTTGAATGGACTCTGAGGTGAACTGTGACTGGGAATACCGATCACCCAAGATCAGCACCCCTCTTTAGGGGAAACCTAAAAAAAAAAAGCAATTTTATGAAGGAAGCCTACAAGTGAATAAATAGTCTTTTAGGCTAGGCTAGCCTTAATCCACATTTCTTATAAAAAGCAAATATGTATCTATCAAAGGAATGGAAATAAAAAGGAGAAAAGGACAACAGTGGTTATTGTACTCTTTCCGGGATATGGCCCTAAGAAGCTTTCCATCAGAGGGTGTTGTTGGACCTCTGGGATGCAGCATCTGATTACTGGCAATCCAGCCAAGATCAATTAAACCCAGTCTGGGGCAGTCTTCTTCAAAATAATAGGAGTTAGTTGTCGTCCTTAAAATAAATAGTCTTAGCAAGAGCAAAGAGTACACCTGTACGTTAGCAAATGGGAATTTTGCTGAGCTTGCAACTTGGCTCTGCCGCATAGACTATGATACTGCTGACAACTAGCCACAAACATGTCATTGGCACAAACAGAAGGAACTCACAACATATTTTTATAATGCCGTTATCTGCAAGATTCAAACAATACGGCATTGAATTTAAGAACAAACAAGCACTGTTCGTGTATAATTCTATTCAGTGCCTTCAGCCGTGGTCTAGCCAAGGGCCTAGCTCGTAAGGGCCATGTCCAGGTCAGACAAAAAAAAGTCAATAGAAATGAAGTGAAATGAGTGAGGGTTGCTCCTGCTTGACCTGCTTACAAGGGCAATCTAGATAAAGATCTGGCAAGTCTTCGTGGAGTGCAGCAAAACACTGATTACCCGTGGCTGAATTAGTAGCCTTTTTGATTACAGGTATATCAACCAGACATATCAGACAAATAGAGACAGGTGGGGTGGGAGAACAAGCCTATGAATGACAGCGTTGAACTGAAGACAATAAGAACAAAGCACCTATTACACATGGAAAATAAAAAGGGTTATTCATATTTAGAAATAGAACCCATTTGTTGTGCATCACTACTTGGCTTTGTTCATGTTAGGGACCTGTATTGGATGTGGGGAAAGGAAGGAGTCGTCACAGGAAATTCATCCTAAGACACAACCGTAGAACATGTGCCACCACCACCACCACAAAACCACACAAAACAGGAAGCTGGGAGATAACTTTCCCTTAGTTCTCGTTGCTGCCTACTGCCTCCCACTTCTGGTGAGCAACAGCATATCACTAGGGAACCATCCTACACACTGCTGTGAAATAAAACCAGAGCAGGCAGAAAGCAAATATATCAGTTTCATATTACTTTTTGCTCCTAGGTAGAAGGCAAAGCAATTGCATCCAAAAGGTTTCATGCTGGTCGACTTCATAAAAAATATGGGCCAGCCTCAATCACTAGAACAGACATGTCTATTTAAATCCAGTAATCCACTGTGGTCTTTTGGCAGACTAAAAAAAGCAAACAGAGGCCCGACGAACAAGTTAGGCCTATGCTAATTGAAGTGACAGAATTACAGCCTTTTAAGGTTTTGTCCCAAATATTCTGTATGATCTGCACTTAACAGCACTTCCCAGCTCGATGTAACTGAAGCCTACCTCGGCAGTAACCACTACCAGATAACAGAACCATTCCAGAGGCCAATTTAAAGGCAATAGGACTGTGCAGTAGAGCCAGCACTATTAGCCGGAATAGCACTGCAAAGCAATAATAGAAAATACACTTCTGGAATTTTCTCTTCAAGGCAGGAATTCTGTTATGCTTTGAGAGGAAGCAAACTACTTTGTAGCAACTGAGAATGGGAAAGGCCGTCTTTAAGTTCAGTGTCTTGGTCCAAAACAATCAATCAATTGATCACTATCAATTGATCATCAAAAAGCAAATCAAAAAATGTGAGTGCTGTGCTTTACTTAGTAAAATAAACTAGAGACAGAGGAGGCAACTTCCTGGCCACCCTTCAGATGATAAGATTTCCAGCTTATGGGGTACGTATGTAGGTAAGCCGCCCTACATATTACTGTCACATGAGTTAACCTGTGCAAACTACCATGATGCTGGAACTATTCAGACATAGTTGAACAATATGATTTGAAAGCCACACATCGCGAAAGGGAAACGGGGAGCTCCTAACTGCATGTACTTTTCTGGGTCAATCACCTGTACATTCTGTGTTGTTGTACCTTTTATGTAACTACCTTCCTTTTTACAACTTCCAAACACAACTAAGAATGAGGGATGGAAGGTCACACATCGTAAGTGTGAGATATTTCAGTTTCTTGAATGATTTCCAGACAAAAACTATACTCTTAGACGAACTAATTGAAAGGGATCAATATGCAAGACCATTTCCAGACATATTTGGTATGGCCCCCATTCTACCAACTAGGATTCAATGTTTTCAACTTGTCAACCATCCGACCAGCCAGGTGTCATGTCAATCACAACTAAGCAAGATACAGTTAACTAACGATCCTTCGATACTTACGACTCCCCGTAATACTGTTGAGCGCCGCCTATGAATCCATATTTGTCCGCCTGTTTTTCTTCAGAGTTGCCATCGCCATTTACATTCGAGTCAGAGCCAAAAGATGAGTTGCCTTCCCCAGCATTATCATCTGTCAGTGAGAGATTCCCTGTGGTGTCCCGCAAACTTCGACTTAACTCTGCTGACTGGAGACCATTTCCCTGCTGAATTCTCGCCATTTACTTATCTTGGTGACAGTTAACGGTATGTAGCATTAATACAAACAAATCCTCGCAGAATCATATTTTAGAAATCTCCCAAGAAAATCGTTCGCTATCTGTAAGGTAACATCAGCTGTTACTTAGTTTGAGCAAGCTTGTTTGCTGTTGTTGGCTCGGTCCAGTTTGCTAACTAACTAGCCAACTGGCAAGTAATGTAACAGGCGTTAAAGTTTGTAAAAAGTAACATCGCAAATAGAGCTAACGGTTAAATTGTAAGACACACAATCGCCCGTAAACCTAAGTTGTTGTAAAGCAATTTTTGGTTTAAAAAGTAGATATGAACGTACATAGCTAACGTCTTAGCCACCCAAGGTAGCTAGCTAACGCAACAACTAAAGCGCACCGCTAGCAAACCCAGCTGTCAGCTGACTAACAACCAAGACTCGCTGCTGTCAGCAAGTCCTGTTCTAAACTCTGCTGCCACCAACCGGCCTAGTTTAGTACTACTAGCATACTATGACCAGTAGTGGTGCATCTTCTCCTTTTACATTTTCTTTTTCTTTTTGGATTTCCGGGTCGATTGATTTGATCTAAGCTCACATAAATTACACTAAATACTAGAAACTAAATATATAATATGCAGAATAAGTGAACTGTACCTTCTAAGAAGTCAATCAAGTAAATTGAATGAAGGCCAGCAGCTGAACACAAACCAAAGTATGCAGTACAGCAATAACTCCACTGTCTCAAGCACTGAGGACAGAGGAATGAGATGGTAGAGATTGGCCTCATGATTGGGTGCACGACCTCACCTTTAGCATTTATTATGGCCATGGAAGTGATAATCGAGGCATCCAAATGGATGATTGGCAGCCCAAAGTTTAGTGTAGCGCCTTGCTTCCATCTGTAGATGATACGACAGTATTGACAAGAACTGCTCCTTGAAATAAAAGACTAATAAGAAAACCGAATGATAACCTCAAATGGGCTGGAATAATAATAATAATTATTATTATAAACTTTATTTATATAGAACCTTTCACAACAGGGTTACACGGTGCATTACATTAAGAAGAAAATGACAGTAAAATAATAGCACGATGTGTGAAGAGGTGGAATAAAATATAGTTGAGACACAGTAAAATCAGGTCAGAATGAAATGAAATAATAAAATATAATAACATAAGAACCAGAGCAGAGGATATATAATAAAATAATAATAATTGTAACAATACAATAAAAAGTAAAAGGCAGCTGTCAAGAGAAAGCTAAAGATAAAAGTGAGTTTTAAGAAGTGATTTAAAAGAGGAAACTGAGGTAGCCTGCTTGAGATCACCATGCAGGGAGTTCCAAAGCTTAGGGGCTCAGACAGCAAGGCCCGTTCACCCTTATTGTGGGGTTAACATGAGGCAAATATAAAGGTATATCAGTTGTTAAAGGAAAGATGAAGAACAAAATGTTCTTCATCGGTGAAGACCCGATTACTACCATCATTGAAAACCCTGCTAGAAGAGCCAGTACGTTGATCAATGCTTCTCTTATAGGTAGGGGATGTAAGGAAAGAATTGGACAAAATTATGGCCTTGAAGACACTGAGAAGTCTTGGGATGCCAGAAAAGCCAAGGGTTTAGTGGCCTAGAGTTTGTACCTCTACCCTGGCTCCAGTGGCCATTGACAGTACTTGACATACCAGTCACTAAAGTTGAAATGTAAGAAAGAAGAAGAATCTTTAACACTGGAAACTGACTAGGGGTGCCACTGTGTCTTCGTAGCCTGGCAATTAACAATTAACCCTAAGTGGACAATAGTCAATGCCCTGCCCATTGGATTAGAGGGCAAAGGTCATGATTTGGATATGTTAGCAGAAGTCAACAATTGAGACTTCCACCAGTAATTGCAACAACAAACTTTCAGGTAAGGGTGTAAAGGGACAAAGGTGTGGAGTTGTCTGTTTAGTAATTACAGACCAATCTCTTCTGTCTAAGGTTCTTGAAGAAGTCATTCTCAGTCAATTACTGCCCTACATACACCTAAATAATATCATGGAGAAACAACTAACCCTAACCCTTTTTAATATTGTTTTTAAGGGGCTAATTTTGGATTAAGGCACAATGGATATTATAGCACTTGGATAAACCCCCACAACATTCTAATTCCACAAGAAACAAGATCTCTTATTTCTAGTTGATATGGTGATATATTAACTACCCTGTAGTTCTAAAAACCACACTGAATGGCTGCCTTACCATGCATCGTCTGACATGTGACCACTAGCTCAGAGAAACCTTCTCATGTCGGTCTTCCACCTCTGATCAAAATATATAAAAAGTAAAATCCAGCAACATGGTGTTGTTACCCAACATGCATGCAATATCATTGATTGGGCACGATTGGGTTTATGAAAATGTTGGCATGTTTCTAAATAAAAAATATGGTGTTCAAATATCTTTTAACAGATTTATCGAGGTCAATCTTGTTTTCTGCAATTGCAACAAATTCAATTTGAACTCATCCTCACATCCAATCTATAAAGTTGCATGATCCCTTAACATTTGGTGATAGGAAAAAACAAGGCTTGAGGAAAACAAAAACATAAGTAGATGGTTAACAGAAAGGATATATCCTGTGGATGTAAAACGAATCAGAACTCAATTCAGATTTAGATATGGATATAATTAGGATCAGTCATGTTTTTATTTTTACCTAGGACTAAGGGGCCACACTTCTCTTACAAATTGGTTTCTTCTTATCGTTAACTTAAAAGCATACAGGCTCCTGAGTAATTACTGTGTGACTGCATACAAGGGACCCAAAGAGCAACAATTCATTATATTTCAATGTCACTTAGCAATCCAAAAAGTCACTTGGTGGATAGGAAGGTAGGATCCAGGATCTGGCTAAGAACTGCACTGATCATACTACTCAGTAAAAATATCAAAAGGCAAATTAACCTTTCTTCCTGTGTCACATTATTGTCAATACAATGTGTTTGCAAACAATTCACATGTCCAAGTGGTTAGTATAAATTCTATATTTATTTAAATGTATATGTAATAAATATTTAGCATTTTCCAAAACATATTTACAATTTTATTTCGTGCCTTATTACATTTTATGCAAAAGTCTAACTCTCAAACATAAAACATTTCTTGCTAAAAGGATAACAAACCTTGTATTTTCTGCAGGACAGGACAAGACATACAATACAGTACGATCTAAACCTTTAAAAAAATATACACTAAATATCACCACCATTACAAAACAAGTTTGTTTTGCCCTCGAACGCCTAGATCTGTACTAGTATATTTGTTAAGGCTGATTCTGTGCTTACCATCTGTCATTGAAAAGCACAACCTGCCTCAGCACTCTTACTTTGTGGAAAATTCAGGGCCATCATTAGCAACATAATTGTCTAGCCATTCCCTTCACTGGCATCTACTTTTGGTAAGGACCATGAATTTGCATAACTGTAACTAATAGTAATTGCAAAAAAGTGTTTTTAACAATACCCACAAGTGACAGGGACATAAGGTTGCAAATGAAAATAATGCTTAACATGTAGTGTTTTAATAATTGGGACAATCAATAGACACTCACTCACTCTCTCCCTACAGTAAAAATATTATTATTCATAATGTGAATAAAAATATCCAAAGAATCGTCAACCATCTAACCTTAAATGAGAACCTCATCACAATTTGTAAAGTCAAATAATTTTGATTGAATAATTTTTTTTACTGTGTAAAAGCGTTATATTGTGAAATAAAATATATTTAAAACTGGTTACTTTAACAGCCTAATCTAAAAACATGAACAATCAGAATCTAAGTTGTATTGATGACAACTCAAAGTGGTACAGCACAGCACAGTGGTGTGGTGCAATTATCTGGGATAAAGAAATGATAGATTTACACAACAGGCTGTCAATAAATTAATAACAAACAGTTTAATAATCACTACCACGACTGCTTGATCTTGAGGTTTTTTTTCAATTATTTGACTTAAAAACATATTGAAACATAGTTACATAATTGACAGATTTTTTTTTTTTAGACAACAGGGATTACATAATGGTGACGGCAGGGCTTATATGGTGTCAAGCATGGCTATATGGCTTTCCTTCTTTGGTTTTATACATTTGCTATGTAGTTGCTCACTGATAACCAGTCACATAAAACTAAATCCATGAATACCATCCAACACCTACCACTGCTCTAGTTGAATAGCTGTAGGCACAAATAACACACATTGGTGTGGTCTTCTGGCGTATTCACACCTTAATGATCTATGGTCACCAAACAGACACATGCCTCTCAATAATCAGATACAGTAACAATTCCAAGGAATTTAAATGTGTTATTGCAGCGTGTGTACCTTAATATCAGAGCAGAATGGTTACCCTGAAGACAGCAAAAACTTGTCTTTGGTGCACTAACTTAAAACTTCAGACATAAGCATGAAAGCAGAAAACCTTTTGTACATTTCAGCAAATTTGAACACGAGATGAATAGAACCACACAAAAATATCCAACACACCCTCACACTTTGTACAATCACCATGTTTACATAAATAACGTACAGACTCACACTTAATTACAAAATATAAAGCAGCAAATACTCATTTGGAGACAGAATTGCAGAGACAGAAAGGCAGAGTTTGTAGTTAACACCCAGCACACATTACTATATCCAATTCCATTCTACTAAAACTCTCGATACTTTCCACATAAAGAGTAATGCTTTAAATCCCAAATACCAGACGACATATCAATTGTTCTTATAATTTGAACAACTGAATAAGAAAGTTATAAAAATAAATATTTGTATAATTCATACCTGACCTATTGTTGCAGTAATAAGCATATCCATATGCTAGCCCCAGCTCTGCGACTGCAAGTATTGAGTAAACACAACCCACCCTACCCCCAGCCACCCAACCCTACACACACACGCACACACACAAACGATAGTGGGCATGCCCGCAAAAGCACGTCAATCTTAGCGAGTGTCCAAGTTCTTTCAGCCAGTGGAAGGAATTGAAACTATTTAGTCAAGATTGAGTGCATACATAAACACTCATAATTAATAACTTTAGCAGTGAATGTTAGTGTACATGGCAATACATGACCCGCTTGAACATAAAAGACAATATTTACATCCCATGAGGTGGTGTACATTCTCTTCTACAGTAAGCCTCAACCATTCAATTCTCAGATCGACTTATTACCTTTCCCCTGGTATTCCCTCTACATTGGGGATCTCTGTGACGGAAGAAAATACCCCATCCCCACAAAATCTACAGACAACAAGCTAACAAAAGAATTAAGACACGCTCTCTCTAGGGTGTCATCCACATACAGGGCAACAAAACGGAACACCCTAGCAGACAGCTGGAACAACAACAACAGACACCCAACTAGGTGACAAAAATGTAGCTTTCTGGAAAAACAATATCCTAGCTTAACTTTGTAAAGCAATTATTGATCATTGAGAAGTTAGTGCTACAAAGCCTCATTGTAGCCTAGTCCCAGTCAGTCAGGTCTAATCCTCCGGCCTTTAGGTCAAGTCCCTCAAGTCAAAGACCCAATACCACACACATCTCTGACATCATGTAATTGAGTCATGGACACGTGAAAGGCACCGCACCATTTACACATGAGCCACCAAACTTTTCCACTTGAATCGATATCAACACGAGTACAGTCCTAGCTAACCATCTGCTCTCTCAAACAGATACAGTACCATATGAACAGAATGCAGGAAACGGAGACATGGCTAGAGCCCAGGTCATCATGGCAATGGGGGAGGGGGGGTGACATGGCGCTTTGCCATCCCCTGGTCCACCCACAGGAAGCAGTGCATTGGTGAGGGCCGCGTGTGGAAGACTCAGGTGGTAGGAAGAAGGGCAAAAACAAAAACCCCAAGAAGCGCACGCACACACACACGCACGCACGCATGACGCACACACAGGCTGGAGGAAATTGTTAGTCTGTGTATTCTGCCACAATGGACAGCAGCACCGTGATATCATCTGGTTTCCCTCCTGTAGAAAACAAAGACATTAGTGAATCAGAGGCCACTGGAACAACAGAATTTCCTTTTAGATAGTTTAGAATAGAGGCGCGGTTTAGTAATGTATGTGTATAATGTATATTTTGTATATTGGGAAAAAATACAATCGTCATCTCCAACTTTCCATTTCAGGTGACTTGTAACAATTTTAACAAATACATGGTCATCTATACAGTGGGTTCAGAACGTTTCAGACCCAATCACCTCTTGCATACTTTATGTTTTTAAAGATTTGAAACGCAGAAAATGGGGATGGTAATAATTGAGGGAAAAATATTTGACGAAATACAGAAAACTTCTTAAAGAAAACCTGCTCCAGAGGGCACGCAACCTCAGGCCTGGGAGAGGGTTCACATTTTCGCACAAAGCATATATCCCAAACCATTGTACTGACCTCTTACATTCAGGCCATTGTCACAGGCAAACTGTGCAAAAGGGGACATGTAGTTTGGATCATAGGCAAGGTCGTGGGCTTGCTTTGCAATGCTCTGTGCAGTCTGCTGTATGCTGTCATAGTTGGTGCTCTAAAATAAATGACAGTTAAAGGAACAAAGTTAACGTTGATATATTTCAATAAAAAAAAAAAAGTGTCATCACAGCTCAATAAGAAGAACAGCATTTTTCTCAGGTCACGATGTAATGCACAACTGATTTTTGATAATCAATTAGAATTTGTATAGCTTTGTATCATGGAGGTCACTATTCAAAAAATTGAATTTCTTTCCATGCGTTCATGTGGAAGAGGTTGGTGCACTGAGCGATTACAATTTGCAGATAAATTATATGGTAGCTATTTATCTAGGAACAGGAGTTATCCTGTCCTGTATATTTATTTTCACATGTAGAAGCAAGGATGATGCCAGTCTGTTTTAGTGCCTGGTTCAATTGCTGCTACAACTGCTGGGCTAATACAGAGATGTAGTGGATCTACATCAACTACTGATCAACTACTGATCAATTAAATTCTTAACAGTAACTGACTGCTTCATAAATTCTTCTGTACCGTTATGGTTCCATGGCTAGGGGAAGTTTACAAATCAGTAAAGCAGCCTTCTTTTCATGTCAGCATGGGGTAATTAACATGAAAGAATGAATGTTCAAATGAGTGGCCTTTCTCATGACTGACCTTGAGTTTTTTGAGCTCCTGCAGGATCATGTAGTCTGGCATGTTGTCAAAAAGGCCGTCAGTGGCAGTCAGAATGATATCACCTAGCTGGACATCGAAGGAAGAACTGTCCGCTGCCTCTGGGCTGTGGCGCAAGAGACAGAGAGGGGGCATAGCAAAGTGAGTCCACCAGGAACATGCAGAGGGAGCCAATGAGCTGCTGCGGGCGGATTCACTGAACACAAGGAACTAGATCAGAGGTCAGCGAGCCCAGAGGGTTGGGGCGGGGTCAAACCGCTGACGCAAAGGAAAGTGGCCTCTTCCATCCCAGGTATCAGGTTGTTCTCCAAGGAGCTGGCTTTAACCCTATGGCCTTAATTCCCTGTTGGACAGTAGGTTTAATCCACTACCGTCTCTGTTTGGGCTGCCATGGGCTTTAGTCATTTATACATAGTTCCCATTTGAGAAGTCGCTTGTTTTAAACAAAATAAGAGCAGAAATTAGGTGATTAATCAGACACTGTCAATTAATCAACTCATTTCACCTGCATTTTGAATTATTTATTGTCCCTTTTCCAAACTAACAACTATTTAGCAACTTGGATGTCAATGTTCTTCCAACTTGGCACGTCTAGTCAGATTACTGCACACACGGCATGCACATTCCGGATTTGAACAGCAATGGTGGATGGTTAGTACTACTGTGAACTCCGGTCATGACCTTTTAAGAAGAACTGAGGATTGGGGAATCTGCTGGAATGGTCAAGTACAAACAAGACCTCTTTTTGTTTGATGAATATTTTGTTATCAAACGGAAAGCATAAAACATTTAGGGGGTAGTAAATGAGCTATATTACATCTCCCGTCAAGCAATGCCAAAGTGACAATCAAACAGTAAAAACTAGCTGTAAAGGTCTGTGGCGTACTGTTTCAGCAGTGCTGCTGGTACACTAACTGTGGCATAGCACAGTTACACTGCAAACTCTTTGTTTACACACAGCCGACTCGTTTGTCCAGCACCTGAGGACAACTATGAGGGAGTACATATAGTGTATATCAAGGTCTTCAAAAAGTCCAAAGGCACACCAAAAGGCTCATTAAAATAAAGAGACGCCAAACTATTTTTTGTCTCTCAAAATACTTACTTGACTGTACAGCCTTTTGAGGCTAACACTTAGCATACGGTGCCTGAGTGAGAATAGGCTTGCGTGTATGCGAGAGCAAGAATGTGCGTGAGAGGGCCGTGCGTCACCACCTCATGCTCTTGGCAGGCCAGCTGAAGAGAGGTGTGCCTGTCACATGGCCCTTTGGAAGCATGCTGGCCAGCCACCAGTCCACAGTGCATGTGCTCCTCGGGTCAGGTGGGAATTGGGGAAGCGTCGAAGTGATCAGGTCACACAATGGGGGGGAGGGTCACGGGTTTCTCGTCACACCTTTAGCGTTCAACGCAGCAACTAGGCGCCAGATATCTGCAAATCTTCTCTTGAGCCTCTGTAGTGCTGCATGGAGGTCAGGGAGCGCGAGGGTTACTGACCTGTCGCTAAGCACCACCCCTTCAGCCCCCGGGGGAGCGATAGACAGCTGGAACGGAGTGTTGAAGTAGTGCTGCTGTTCGTCCGAGCGGTGCACCACCTCTCCACCTCGCACCACCAGGAAACCCGAGTCCCCCAGGTTACACGTGTGAAGACGGTGACTGCGCCGGTCCAGGACCACAATGCAGGCTGTGCTACTCCCTTTAGAGGAGAGAGACAAGACAGGTTTAGGGCAAGCGTGGAGTTGGTTCCATTTGAGCAAGTCTTTTAAAGACTGCTGCCTCCAAGAACGCCTCTGAAAACGCCAATGGACACTATTATGCTTTGGAAAAAAACACTCTCAAGACTGTTATACAGCAGTTTTACAAAAAAGAGGCATATTTGGCCAATAATAAATTACAAATCTAGCAATTAATGGCCGAAATTCTTTAATGTGCGTGCTTTTCAAAATAAATTCCATCTACATCTGATTTACCATGCAGACATAAAAGCCTATTAAACTGTAAGCTGTTTCTTCCAACAGAATTACTTCCTTGGCTAGCGGGAAGGGGGATTGTTCCATTATTTGGGGGTAAAAATAGGAATTGGTCAACGTGTTAGTAGACGTGTTGCAGGACGTGTTGGTCCCCGTTTGGAAACTGGCCGATATATACAGCGGCACAGTGTAATGTTGGTTCCAGCACTGTTTTAGATGTTAAGTGATGGAAATCGAAGTTGCCGCTATGTCATAATATCGTCTCTGAAATACGACGCTTTTGCCCTTCTTGGCCACCATATATATATATAAATATATATAAATATATATATATATATATATATATATATTCCTACAGTGCACCACTTGGGGCAATAGTGAACAGGAGAGGAGACAAGCCCCTTTATCCCTTTCTTGTCCCTCAGGATAACTCCCACATCCCGCTGAAATCTTCACTGGAGACTCTACACCACAGACCTGACCCTATATTATTATTATTTTTTTAACACTGTGACTGGCCTCCAATGTCTGTAAATCATTCAAACCTCAGGTGTTTGAGGTGCATTGAAATAGAATAAAATCAAATAAACTATGGAAAACAATTGCGAAAATGACTTAAAATTGTATGTCAAGTCCACAGCCTAATTGAAGACTTAGTTTAACTTTTGAGCATCACACCCCACAAACCACATTTTTCCAAGACCTGTATATGGCCAAATACTTTGGAAAACCAGTGTTTTGACTACTTTGAGTCCAGAACAGGCACAACACTGAAGGGCTCTGACTCATCATACAGATATGTTATTTATTTCACTCCTCACGTGTTAAAATGTGAGTCAGAACACTGCATGACTCACGAGTCACTGACCTTGTATGTATTTTCTGCATTCTGTCTTTTGTCAGTGTGTGTGTGTGTGTGTGTGTGTGTGTGTGTGTGTGTGTGTGTATACTTACCCAACAGGGGGACTTTGTTCTGTAGGAGCTCATAGTAGCCAGAAGTGAGGATTCCCACAGGATTGCTGGGGGTGAAGCGACCCTCCTTTACCAACCGCTCACATGTCCGCATCAGGGTGGCCGAGAACTGGGAAGGATCCACGCCGTAGTCACGCCAACCCCCGACGCCATCTGCAACACCTGACGAGACAAAGAGGGAAAAAATTCTCATTGTCATGTCACTTTCAACATTTGGCATATTTCGTCAACAAAAGGCAAAAACGTAAATCCTATCCTGAAGCATTGTTAATGTTACGATTTAACGGTTGGCCGATAAATCGGTTGATATGGGCCTATCACAGATATATCGGTATCGGCAAAAAACTGCGTTTTTTCTGTTTTTAGTCCTTATTTTACCAAGCGAGTCCCATTGAGATGGACTTCTAAATTTACAATGGCACCCTGGCCAAGAAGAAAACATCAGCATAAAACATTAGAACAGACGTAAAACTATGAAACAAGCTACATCCACATCAAAACGATAAGCAATATATTTTTGTTGCAGGTGTATAATAACCACATTTGCGTTACAGTGACTATGCTGGAATGAATAGCATCATTCAACTTTTCATGGATGGGCACAATGTAAACTGGAAAGTGCAAGACATACTTTCCAGAAACATTGAGGAGACTGGTAGTAAGGTACTCAGTACAGCGAGTTGTGGACTAGGCCTACATATAATGCACCATGCTTTTGCAACTGGCAGCAAGTAAGTTAAATGGAACATTGAACACACACAAAGCAGTCTTTTCTGGCTCCTTAAAGATTATTCAGCAAAAGTAGAGATTCCAGCATCTTCCCCTTAAGGTACTGTCAACATAGATGGTTGGAAAACGTAAGGGTCATTGAGAGATCAGTTGAGATCTGGCAACAGGGCTAGACCTGCGTTTCCAGTGCCAAAGCAGGAAAAGCCCCACATCCAACAAAAGAGCCATTTGCTACTGTTGAGGAACGTTGTGCTGACCCACAGTTCTTTGTTAAGGCTAATATATTCGTCCTCATATCCCAGGAGTGCCAGCCTTAATATCAAACTGACAAGTTACCTTTTCTAATAAATAACCTATTCAACACGAGTGATGAAGAATGGAAACCCCTCAAAAGTTATTCACAGAAGACTTGACAGTGTATGGAAATCACAAAGATGCATCCATGGTCAGTAATGGATTTGTTGCTAACAAACTTCTCAAGGAGTTAACGTTTGGAGAAAAAAGGGTCTCAGAAAAAGAGATACTGACTGTCAAGACTGAAGCTATGACGTTTCTTCTCACAGCTGTGACCAACTTACTGGAAAAAAGTCCCTAAGCAGGTGAGGAACTTGGGTTGACTTGATCCAAACCAAACCTGCGAGTGTTGGGCAGTGTGAAAAGCAATTAAAGACGTGCCTCCAAATTATGTCAAATAATGGACAAGTGAGAGAAAATCTGAAGGCATCATCATTGATTTCCAATACTTTGCAACTTGTTCTCAGAACTTGAGATTATTTCTCATTGTTCAATGAAAATGACTCCAGGCTAGACCACTAGGCATTTTTCTGTTCTTTTCTTAATCTCTCAAGGTGTTTGTTTTAAAACAAAGTGAGAATTTGTTGGCACTTCTCATTCGTTTGTCAATGTATGTAACCTTAAAGTAATAACAATGCAATCTTTAGGGAAGTGTGTTCATTTAGAGATGGCATCCCTTGTATGAATTAATAAATATGTTCTAAATTTAGTAATCGAGCCCCGTGTAGTTCATGTTGAGATTTAATGAGTAAGTTAAAAGAGAGTTCATCCCATCAATAGTGTTCTTCTGTTCCCTGGATAAAACTGGGAGAGGTCTGTAGTAGGCATTACTGCACCTGTAGATGCCATAATATATTTAATGTTCCAAAAACATATCATAATCTCATTGGTGTACACTGTAGGCGTAGTATAAAAATCAAGGGATTAATACAAACCATCGGAGCAGTCTAGAAATGCAGGTCTGGAAAAGCCTGGAAATTGAAATAGAAAAATGTGCAGGAACCCTGTAGCTAGCTAACTGCTCACCAGATAGCAACATGGCTGCCTCCACGGGCAACCACATTGACCTTTCAAAGACAAAGCAGGGATTTCTAAAAAATCTCTTGAAAGGAGGTTTTGCTACATTGATTAGGCTAGTAACAATAATAATTGTAATGTAGCATCTGCATCATCAACTGCACCATTCACAAACTTGGTACCTTCAGACAGTGTTCTCCCAAAGCACGAATCTTTTCTAGGTGAAAGGTCGCTCACAATAATTTATTTTAACACCCTCACTTTCATATCTGAAAAACTGTCCAAGCACAAACGAAAATGCTAATCCCCATAGCGAATTTAACACATATTTAGGAAAAAACTAACCGGTTTGGAATTCTTCGATTTTGAAGTAAAGGTTATATCAGGTTAGGGGGTGAGGCTAAAGGGGCTTGTTATGTTTTCATTGTGGTACACGTGACACACACAGCCAGATGAAGGTCACGAAATAGAAATGGCCATGCAACTAAAGCTAACGTTTATAATTTTATTACAAGGTGCCGCAAAAGTGTAGTCTTACCTAACACATCTGCAAAAGTATGTCGTTCAATGAAACACGCATCATCACCGTAGCACATCCCTTTCTTCAATATCCCTTTACGAAAGTCTTTTCCAAATCCACAACTAGCCGTAACCAGACTGTAATCCCGACCATCTGCTTGAGAGAGTCCGCCAAGGACAGCCCTCGCGACCAGCCTGCCATAAGACAATACGGATAACATTCCCCAACAACGACTGCTTTTTTGGGTTTCTCTCCGAGCACAACCCCCACTTTTCACGTTTCTTGTCTACTCTGAAGACAAATTGTAGTATCGTTTTGCCACCATTCAGTGTCGATATCCTGTAAAAAATGTACTGCGACAGAAAATATCAGTGAAATGTAGATGTTCTTCAAGTTTTAATTAACCGAAAATATACAGGTACTCTGTCCAATGACATCCTGGTCGTCATGATTCCACGGACTGACCGGTCAGACAGAAGCACTGTATGGGTGCAACCAGATTTGGTCGCCATACGTAAGAACTGCGCGGGAGAGACTGCGCAAGCAAACTGCGGCGGCATGCGCTTGATTTTGGTCACCCAGCACACTTCCTTGCTTGCAATTTGTCGGGTGACGAATCGCTATCCAAAGCGTGCTCTCAAACATTGAATTAAAAACAAACGTACTAAGGTATGATTTGCCTAAGTACTTTACAGCTGCGATATCCGATTTTACTCACATTGTTACTTTTCATAGTTTATTCTTAAATCCTGATGCACATCTTGGCGTGTTGCAGTTCAGGTCACATTTGCTTTCAGAGCAAACACCCCCCACTAAACTGGAAGTTTCCGTATTCAAAAACCAACGCGCACCCCCACCCCATTTGCAATCTGCGAAGCCAGAGCCCTGTTGTTAAACGGCCTTCAACATAGCGGATAACGAACCGATAAACTGCTTTCATATAGATTGGCATTTAAACCTGCTACAAGAAACACAAACACGGTAAGATTTTGTTGATGCATTTATATACATTTTAAATTGACAGAGTGTTTGGCGTACCGTATTGCATATTCTATTTGTATAGAATATATAACCATTCCATATCGATAATTACTCATTCCCTAAAAATATTGCCAAGAGTAAGAGCATAGATGTTCTATCCTAATTAGAAACAGTCCTTCGGCTACATCATATTTGTTAGAGGGCCATTTGTGGAGGGATTACAAGAAATGACGCCCAATTCTTCTATGCTACAGTTGGGGCCGATTGTTGTTCAAGGAAAACTCTGATCAATGTCATACGCATTGTATGCGAACCAGGACTATGTAGTCTTCTACAATATATTATGAATAACTTCCAGCAAATGCATTTTCATACCAAGCCGTTGTTTACTCTTAGGCTGTAAAATAACAAGAAGGAACAATATATATATATATATATATATATATATATATATATATATATATATATATATATATTATATATATATATATATATATATATATAATAACTATGGGAAATTGGTTAGGTTATCTTATTTGAATTGTGTACATTGTGTTGAACGTTCTCTAAGAAGACATTACTTTCATCATTTCACAATTTCATTATAATGTGTGTGTGTGTGTGTGTGTGTGTGTGTGTGTGTGTGTGTGTGTGTGTGTACGTGTACGTGTGCAATATCATGTAATGTACATTATATGTACATTATCCTACAAGGTATTCTAGAGGTAACTTACCAAAGCGGTATTGTTGTAATAAAACATTTCACTCTTTTGCAGTGTCATAATGGGGAAGTTGTGTGAGTTGACTCTCGTGTCTCTCTTTATAATTGCTCTACTGAATACCAATTCTACATTGGCCAAAAAAAGTAGCAGCAGTGGAAAGAAATCTTCCACCAGCAGCAAGACTAGCACCTCGTCACAGAAGCCACCGAAAAACACCAACAGGAACCCAAACCCCTACCCAGCAGGAGGAAGTTACCCAGGGAGAGGGGGAACCAACCCTGGTGGGTATCCTAACCAAAACCCACAAGCAGGAGGATATCCAGCCGCAGGTGGGGCACCTAACCAGTATCCAGGTAGAGGCACCAACCCTGGGGGATACCCTAACCAAAACCCACCAGCAGGAGGATATCCAGCCGCAGGTGGGGCACCTAACCAGTATCCAGGTAGAGGCACCAACCCTGGGGGATACCCTAACCAAAACCCACCAGCAGGAGGATATCCAGCCGCAGGTGGGGCACCTAACCAGTATCCAGGTAGAGGCACCAACCCTGGGGGATACCCTAACCAAAACCCTGCAGGCGGCTATCCAGCTGCAGGTGGCTACCCAGCCGCGGGTGGCTATCCTAATCAGAATCCAGGCAGAGGGGGCTATCCAAATCAGAATCCTGCAGGTGGATACCCAGCTGCAGGTGGATACCCAGCTGCTGGGGGTTACCCAGCTGCTGGTGGCTATCCAGTTAGGGGAGGTAATACTGGACAGGGCTGGGGACAGCAAGGTGGATATCCAGGGGGAGGGTATGGAGGAATGGGAGGAGGATACCCCAACTGGAACCCAAATAATAAAATCCTCAGTCCACGCTATGGTGGAGGCTATGGACAGGGTGGAGGTGGTATGCAAGGCTCTCCCTTTTCACGTTCTGTTCAAGGTATGGGCTACAACCCTTCCTCTAACTCAAAGGGCTTTGCCAAGAAGGCTATCTTGGCTGCAGGGGTTGGGGCTGTGGCAGGCATGGCCGTGGGTTATGGGCTCGGGCGCTTCCCTCGGCCACACTTTAACTTCCGCAGCCCACAGGAAGAACAGTACTACAATAATTACATGTACCAACGCTATGGCTCACAGTCCACTGACAGCAAAGATTATGGCCGTGACTATGCATACCAACCTCCTCCCCGGGCTAAGGCCTACGACAGCTATATGGATGAGTGTATGAACAGGACGGATCTTCTCAAAGAACAGGATGTGGCCTCGCAGGTGCTGCCTAGCAACCAACAAATTTCACCGGGTAACAGCCCTCAACAGAGTGTCGGTGATAACAGTCAAACCATGACTTCGAAGCCTTTGACACCTGCCTCTAGTGACCTAGGTGGAGGTGGGCAGGAGGAGGATGACGGCACAGTGGGCATCGAAGAGATTGGCTACCCTGCCCTTGTGCAGCAACTTAAGGCCCGACGGTGTGTGGAGCTCTACATGAAATATTCAGAGAGTTTCCTTAAGAAACAGACAGCTCAGCGCAGCAGTGACATGCCATCGGGGCGGAGTAGCCCTCTTGGTCATGGGCTCATGCAGCTGTTCACTACGCTCCTCATGGTCCTAAGTAGCACACTCATGTTGCAGTGAGAGATCAGCGGTATACTATCTCCATCTACTATACTTTATCTTTATTTGTAGGCCCAACCTGTACGGTGGAACTCATCTAAATAGATGGAATAGGTTTGACAAAGATCGATATTGGCAAAGCCCTTCAAAAGGCCTCAGACTTATGCTATGTAATACTGAATATTCTAGTTAGATGTTTATTCAATTAATTCACAAAGCTTGTCAGACTGAATTTAGAAATAAATTCTAAGCTAAGAGATAAGCAAATGTAAATGCTCCTTGTATTTTATGAGACCATAAATTTGATCAAATACAACAATGCCCCCAAAATACACTGCTGCTAAATGATAAACTGTCAAACATTAGGTAGACTATGGCAGTGTTTGGCTAAAGTTATTCGGGTTGGAGTCGAAAGCATAGTCTGTCTCTTAGCATTCTCTTATTATTTTGAATGTTTGTATGTGTTTTAATGGTTTGCAGTATAACAATTGTCTACAACATGTAATGTATGTAACGAAAGGGTAAACCCTCCTGTTTTTTAACCGTCAATGCTGATTCACCGCCATTGAACTGTGATGAAATTAATCACGTCTTTGCATAGGGCTAACAACAAGCTAGAGTTACGAGAAAACGTGTGGTAAAGTTAGTTTCACGTTAGATATCCAACGGATATTCAACCAACAGGCTGAGAGAAGCTATTTACGAACCATTAACAAATTACCAAGGGAGATATTTTAAACCTCAATAGCATCTCTTTGGAAAGACCTATGGATCCAAATGCAACACAGAAGTACTCTGGAATGTGTCAAGTGATGCACATCTCTTACTTGTTTTATAAAGTGTAGTCATAATATAGTATGATATTAAATGTCCGTACAAATAATACATGCAATTTACTTAAAAAAAAGTAAAAGTATTTTTAATATTATATTCCCTTCAAAAAATATGTGACATTTCAATAGCTTTCAGGTTATGTGACCGAGAGACTCCAAAAAATACTAAAATATTCTGGAATATATCTCAAGTGACACACCTTTTATTTTTTTATGAAGTATTTGAGATATTTAAAAAAATCTATATTTCCAACATAATCATATAGACATTTGAATAGGTTCCAGGGCATTTGACCTAGAGACTCCGATCCAATACTAAATGATTCTGTTATATATCCCAAGTGAAGCAAATGTCTGAAACACTCCAGACCCTGCACAAAGCAGGGCTATATGGAAGCAATAAGAAAGTTATTGCTGGGGAAAAAATATTAAATACATTTTGGAGTTTACAGCAGAGATACAGCAGACAAATGGAAAACGGTTCTCTAGTCTGGTGGGACCAAAATGGAACTTTTGTAAAACGCTATGTGCAGTGCCAAGCTGAATGACTTAGAGTGGCTCCGTCCAAGCACAAACGTCCATCCAATTCAGAATTTGTGGCAAGACAAATTGCTGTTCACAGACAGTTCCAATCCAGCCAGATAGAGCAGGACGATTTTGTCAGAAATAGTAGGCAGAAAATTGCCACAAGTTTTGTGGATTTCTGGTAATTGGTTTTCTTGATGTTTACATTTTCTAGGACACATTTGTTTCAGATTCAGTGTGATGAGTGTGAAAGGTGATTCTACATTGGGCTAACCAAAAAGAATGTAAAGGATATTATGTTGAATTGTTATCTTAGTCATTGAGATAGTGTATTCAATGTAAACTGAGGACTTTTCTGATTACAAGACATCTCTTGTCTATGTTGTAGAAATTACATTTTTAATGTTTGGTTATTTTAAGCACACCGCTTAGTGCTCACAGGCTGTAATATTAAAGTTGAACATGTTCGGGTGGGAAAGCCTTCCGGCCATGGGTATTCTAAGATTGTTTGCAAGGAAAATAACAAAAATTAAACATGTTAAATACATAATCATTAAAATGACTGGTGTTCCCTTACTTGGGATCAAAAATCAAACGGAATGTTTCAAAGACATTTCGTGGTATCTTAGTATCATGACCCGGAAGCTATTGAAATTTAAGTATTATTTTCATGGAAATATAATATTATAAAATATGAAAAATACTTTGTTAAAGGAGGTGAGTGTCACTTTGGATATATCACAGAATAATTTAGTATTGGTTTGGAGTCTCTAGGTCACATGACCTTGAAGCTAGTGCAATGCAAATACTGTTTTGAGACAAATATAATATTATAAAATATAACAAATACATCACAAAAAAAATGTAAAAAGTGTGCGTCATGTTGAGGCCAGTACATGCCCTGCGTAAACGTAAAGTACGCGACTGCGACGCGAATGCAGACGTAATGTGTCGTTTCCCGGCCATACTTATAGACTGTATATAGTCTATGGTCATACTTGCATAATTGGGGGGGGTTCCCAAGGAACGCAGGTCGATTGCACGGTCGACCGTCCCCCACCACCAATTGCATGAACACGGTCAATACTTGACCATACAGCTAGAGGGCAATCAATCTTGCTGCCCATACATATTTCATTAAAGCTCACTACTTTATTTTGTATAAAATGGTTACATTTACTCCTATTTGCTTTGGCATCTATGAGTGCTCATTCTGTCTGTAGGGGAATCAACAACCGATTGTTTTTAGTTTTCATCATAGCCAATGAAATACCCATTTGATGAACATGATGGATTACCAGATTCGTTTACTAAAACGTGTGCGCATGACTACGCACGGTGAAACTAGTGGGGTGCACAGACTTTGGCTTAGGCTATGTTTGGAACCAGATACTTCAATATATAAGCAATGAGTGCACGCTCAATACGCTATACTGAAACCGAAATCTAGTATACTACTTTTTACCAAGTTTCGCTTAAACTGGAACATTTGACCAAACCCCTCACTTAGCTTAACTCACTACTTTTGTTTTATTCTGACAAAGCCAGAAAGAAGTTGGTCAGTGCATTTTGTGTCATAAAGCATCATCTAGCAACATCTGCCGAGTGGGCCTACTTAAAATATTTCCAAGCAGTTTATGTCATCCAGGAACTTTTTTCGTCCTCAAATTTCATAGAGTATGTACGTTCACGTACTGCATACACGTTTTACATTACATCTAGTATGTTAAAGATGCATAGGAGGCGATTCTGAACATAGCCTGAAGCAATAGCTTTCAAATAATATTACATACTTGCATATTATGACACTTATACTTGGTTGATCAGTTTAGACATGTTGTCTTTTTAGACAAACATTCACAAATGGATGAGGTTAAAGGGATAGTTTGGAAGTTTCGATGATGTACATTAGGGTATGTCAGTGTTTCTGCAGGATATCAGAACATCTCCAGGAAACACTGAGGTACTGCACAACATCAAAATCGAAAACCATCTCTTTGTTGCAAGTTGCAATTTTCTGACTTGAGCTAGTTATCAGTAGGCCTAAGTGGATAATTGAGGATTACAACACACTAGAACTGGAAAATAAGTCAAACAATCAGTACATCTAGACGGCATCACCACCTTACATTTTGAAGGGTTTGAACCCTTAGGCTGGGCCTGGTCTCATATAGCAATGCACCGCCCCTAATGGCTTTTTTTTTTTAACTAAATAAATCAGCCACTTTTTCCGAAGTTACATATATTTTTATGTTATACAACATTGAATTGCTACTTTTCCTTTAAATGCTTTAGGTATACAGGACATGGGGCATAAAGGTTTTTCGGGCTGCTGTAAAGTGTTATCCAGTTATGTACTGTATGTCAATACTGTAGTTGATACTGTAATTCAGCTGGTGATGTTTTTTCAATTGCATCCTAAAATGTGCACAAATGCCATGTCCATGTTAATTTGCACTGAATTGTTTTAATTTACTTATTTCAGTTTATTACTGAACATTGATGGATCTAAATGTGTCGTTCGTTTGATCATTTAGTTTGATAATAAGCTTTGGCCTACAGCTATAAAGTCAGTCTTTATCTTGCTATCTTTAGGCACTAACTGCACTGAAAAGTGTTTACTTTTCCCATTGAATTTTCAAGTTCTTTGATCTTATTTTTTCAGTCCTGTAAGCGTCACTAACCTAACTAGGCTAAAGAATCTGTCAATAATAAATTGCTAATATTTCTCTTTAAGACTAGGTATTCATATTGGCATTGTTCTCTGTAGTCAAGCATGCAGACATTGTTGCATTTGAACATTTCATTGTAACTTGGGCATTGAATAAAGAAAATGGCAAAATGATGTCTGTGGAATTGTCACCAAATTCCTGCTTGCTAGATGGATGACAGTTTATGTTTTACAAACCCTTTATAGGATTATTTCTTTATAAATGGGTAAGGAAGTAAAAGATTAATAAATAACCTGGACATCAATAGCTTAAACAGTATTGTGTTGCTCTTCTATGTATTTTTCTTTTATTATCTCCTGAGACAAAAACAACGACAAGAAGGATATTTAATTCAAATGAACTTTCAATTTCAAAATCAGTCAATTTGAAGGCCCATTTCAATGTCGGTCAACAAAAGGATTGTTTACAAAGGGAATAGGGTTTTCTCAAATGCCAATGCCAGTGATCCAAGTGTGAGGACCAGATTGCTCATGGATGCTGGGGCAGCTGAACTTTTGTAGAGGCGCCAGTTTGACTGGTTGAGTCCTTTACCTTCTTGAGAGGAGTCTCGAGTGTTAACGCTGGTGCGCCCATAACCCTGCCTTGGCCGACCCAGGGACCCCAGGCCGTATCCAATGGCAGCACCACCCAGTGCTCCAGCTGCCGCCGCCCCAGCCAGCTTCAGGCCTTGCTTGGAGGAACCTTGGCTCTGAGAGGTGGGGGCTTTGCCACCCAGCCCCATTCCCTTTATTTTCCCTAATCCACCTCCACGCTTGGACTGCACACCTGGGCACATTGCTGCCACCAGCAACATCCACGCCCACAGGATAAAAATCGTCTGCTTGCCAATCATGGTGGAATATCCCTTCAAACAACAAATCCAGTTATTCATTTGAAAGGATTGAATGCATTATAATGTGCAAAACATAACAAAAAGATTACTAAATAATGGGGCTATTGTTCCAAAGGATGGGTGATGTTGATTTACCGTAACCCTTTAAACCACAGAGGGAGTTCATTCTAATCTGTGTCATTTAGTCTGACATAGAACATTTTCATGCCTCAATGCACTTTTAAACCATTCACACGCTGCTCAACAAACAACACAAAGTGAATCTAGAACATGCACTGACACTACTGTTGCATCAGTCCACGAAGCTGACTATGAGCTCTATTCAGACCACCTAACCAAAACAAGTGACAGGGATCCGTCCCCATCTTTTCATGGAATGCAAAAGTGAAACACTATTCACGTCAGTGTATGCACCACACAATTGCTCTGACTTTGTTCTCGACTGATCACAATGTACACCTGACAATATTAGATTCTAAGGCTTTTGCATGTACTGTTGCAGCTACACAATTCTTTATCCTAAAATGCATGATGTGTACATTTGTGGCATATTTGAGAGATTAAATGTTAGATATATTATCATGATTGTTAATGACAGACATTTGTATCACACATTTACTGTATAGCGATGAGCATAGTATTATTTAGGATTCATCTTTACAAAATTATAATCTACGTGATGTGTTATCTTATTACTTGAATAATTACCTTAGTGGACAGTCACCAAGAAGGAACCTTTCCTGAGGATAAGCTTTGTTTTTTCCTAACAGAGCACATAGGACATTAAAAGCCTCACTAATGGTTACCCTACCCAAACTGTCATTCAGCTCCCAACATCACAATAATACACTATTAGAGGCATCCTAGCTCCTCCCAGACAAATCTGCCCAATCTGCTATTGGCTCAATACCAAGTAGTAGTTGAATGATTTATGCTGATGATTGTGTTCCAGTTGGAGAGTGCCTCTTTCCCTATTCGTTATTGCTAAATGCGAGGCCTTTATTGCAATCTGACCATGCGGTTTTCGAATGATACAGTATACTTTTGGCATTCACAAAATGCATTAAACACAAAAGAGATGCTAACTGTCCATTCACGCAGAATTCCTTTCTTTGATGGTTTGATATGGCTGCTCTTAGTGCAACAACAAATGATTTATGTGTTGAATGTCATTTTCGATATATTTAATTGTTTAATATATTATATTGATTCGTAATCATAGCTCTTCCTCAAACTTCTCCTATTGGCTGCCATCATGTTGCCGTGTCCTATTTAGTAACAAGAAGACAAACACATCAATGAATTTTGCACATCAGTTTACTGCAGTGGAATGCTTTCTTAATTCATTACAAACAATAAACCATTGACTTGGTCAGATTAAGAAAAATAAAAAATAGAACACACATGTACTCTGCAGTTGTATACCTGTAGGTTAAAGCAAGACATACTGTGTGTACAAACAGGGTAACAAAGTGTAAAGATTATAGCCATAAAGCCAATCACCAGAGAACAATGGGTTTTGTGTTTTTTTAAGACATTAACCCTTTATAGAGAGTCTATGTTTGATTTCATAGCTGCATGTCACACTCTTCTTAAGATTTCTATCAAACTGAGTCGAGTCACCATCTGGAGACATCTTATAATTATTTGTCAAAAATACATGAGTTTACAGGTAACAGGTAAATAGTAACTTGTTTTATTTTGTCTTGAGTTCTCCAATGAAGCTACTGTATGTACCTCACTATATATATATTATGTTGTTTCAAGACATTTTGGCATATTTTATGTTCCGCATGCCTAAAAACGTCTTTACAGTACTTATCCTGGTTATAGCCCCAAAACGAATGAAAACCTTACACCATTCGTTGCATAAAGTTATCATAATCATCAATACAAAATAATACATGAAAAGGCATTTAACAAAGTGTATAATCCCTGTGCATTAATTTCAGTGTGCTCATTATAAATGAAGGCTAAAAGAAGGAACACGATTATTGGTTGATAAAGCAGGTCCTCTGATACCTCTAATAATTGTCAGATGCTCTACTTCATGAGTAATCAAATGTGCCATGTGCACTGTCAGAAAAATCAATGCAAAAATATTTGTGGCAGAGATGGCAAAAGAGACTATCTTCTTCTCGGATAGCAGAATAGAATACTAGCTTCAATTTCAATTCATACTGCATAGAAGATAGTGCTCTATAATCAATATACTTGTATCCACTTGTATCTATTGGATGACTTGGACTGGGCCTTAGGATGATAGTTGTGGCTGGCCATTAGTTGTGGCTGGCCATGCCAACCATGATGCTAACATTCTCTCCAATACAGCAAAGGATTTGACAGGCTGCATCCATCTAACCCAACAGATGAAAGCACTCCAATGTACTTTATGAAAAATAAATGATTAGTGAAAGCTTTCACAGAAAACAATGTTAAAGGCATGCATTTACTTTTGTTTTAATATTGCAATGTAACTAATAATACATTAATTGGGATTGATTACAAGTTGATGCTTCTACGTGTAACTCCTCTTTACAACTGGGAAGACATGACCTTGTGATACGGTACCATCCGAACCAAAAGGAGGACACCAAACTGTTCCCTCCGAATGTGGCCCACGTTCTATATTCCCTCACTGATCTCACATGGGTCTAGCTGATCTAGCCAATATATGGCAAATATGAGTTTAATGAGCTCATTAGAATTAGTCTTAAAAATATTGGTTGGCCCTTCGCTCTTTACATTTTTTCCAGTCGCTTCGGCACTAATTTCAGAACCTTATTACAGCACTCACAACCGTCACAACTTGCAACACAGGTGTGTCGTGTGTTCAAAATCGTGCATTTTGCATTCGTATCCTCGACGAAACCTAGCAACTTCACAATCATTGGATCAAATCCCTAATTTATGATGAAATAACATAGAGACATTAGTTTAGATCACCCTCACACAACAAAGCCATGGTTTTACTGTTTAGTTGTTGGTACAATCCTATAATAATGAAATACAAAATACTTGATACATGTTTCAGCATGATTCTCAATGCATTTCTGTAAAAAGCGGAGTAGAGAGAAACAGTGGAATCATTGACCAAAATTTGAAATGTATTTACTGTATGAAATAAAATCACAAACTTAGGTCAAAACAAATTTAAGTACAGCTGCAAAGTGTCAAACAAAAATATCCTCCTCTGACTATCTTGAAATACTAAACCTTGTTCTTTGCCACCAAGTCCCTTCACACCACCTCCCACAGGAGGCCCAAGACACCTCTTAAAAGGGGTACGGACATTTCTTTCACCACTCCATCCTTTTCCTCCTCCTCCATGACCTGCCTGCTAGGCCTACATGCATTTGCTATCTTATATGTGAATATGGATTTCCAATTTTCAGCCTGGCCCAACACTTTGTCTAATGGTTAGACAGAGACCTGAGGAGGCCTACAAGTCACAGTGTCTCACACAAACTGTGACATTTGTTGGAGAATTGGTGATGATATGGGGGTGCTTCAGCAGGGCTGGAATCAGGCAGATTTGTCCTTGTGAAGCATGCATGTCCTGGTAGAAAGCTTGCTTCCTTCTGTGGTGACATTGTACCCCAACTCGTAGGATTGGTTTCTTTCCAGCAGGACAATGCTCCATGCCACACAGCCAGTTCAATCAAGGTGTGGATGGAGAACCACAGGATCCTGTCATGGCCAGCCCAATCTCCAGACCTGAACCCCATTGAAAACAGTTTGAACAGTTTGTAATTAAGAGGAAGATGGATGGTCAGAAGCCATTGAACATAGCTGAGATGCTTGAATTTGTGCGCCAGGAGTGGCATAAAGCCATCCAACAGCAATGTGAAAGACCGGTGGAGAGCATGTCAAGACATGTATGCTGTAATAGAAAATCAGGGTTATTCCATAAAATATGAATTTCTTAATTAATTTAAGTAAAAATATTAGTTTTCTGTTGTTTAAAAATGAACAGAAACTTGATTTCTTTGCATTATTTGAAGTGTGAAAATGCTACACTCCTGATTTATGAAAGATTTAGAGTGGTCTCTTAATTATATCCAGAGGTGTAACTTTATTAAAACCTAAAAACTGCAAAGCCGTTAGTTGTAGTCGGGATAAGACATTTTAATTTAGAAAACTTGAGTTTTAAGTCCACAGATCTTTATTGGCTTACAAAAATAAAAACATTAACATGAAAACAAATACTGCATAAAACCTGATAGTTTGACCATTAAATGTTAGTTTTCATGTACAGCTTTAAGTAGCACAAACGATGACCCATCAACTATTATATTATATGAAGGGGGTTTATCTCTGAAAAATTGTGCAACATTGATCCGTGGCCTTGTATTTCTTCATCTCTTTCAACAAACACACAAGAGGCTTCATCCACTGTTATTTTAGGAGTCACCGATGCCTTCAATTTCTAAATATGAAAAAAACTTCTGTCAATCACTAGCAGCCTATACACAGTATTGATTGTAAATACACACCTGTTGTTTCACTTGCCATCCAAAATGAGCCTTTTTGTCGGAGAAGCTCATGAATGGCACCAAGCGGGATCCACACAATAGTTAGCATAGTAATGAGCCAGGTAACACTTTCCGCCCAGGATGGATATTGATAAGTCTTACCATACTGCAGTGAGGTGTGCTGGACCAAACTTGTAATGAATATCACCTGCACATTGGAATGACAAAACATTCTGTCTGTTGTTGTAAGGAATGCTTCAATGTGACTGTAACACATCTAAGGAGAATTAGCAACAGCCTACCACAATTAACAGGGGAGAGATAACCAACCAGCAGGCCTTAAAGTAGATGCTTGGGGGCTTTCCTGCAGTTCTCTTTACCATTATGAATAGTTTCTTCACTCCTGATAGTATAAAATCGATGTCAACATTGTAAATAATATAAATGTGTATTACAAGGCAGAGACCAAAGCAGTAGAAAGCTAGTAGTAGTAGAAAGCAAGAAAGTTCTAAACAGAATTAGAGAATTCCTCGATAGATTTTTACAGAACGGCAGAAGCAGAAGGAAGGAACACATTCCTTTCTGATTCTGCAGATAGAGCACTTACCTAATATCCAGCAGAGGGCAACAACCTCTGACAGACATGTAAGCAACGCTGACATACCCACTGAATAGTCAAACAACTGGAAAATATAGACACCTCCCTTTCAAAACAAAGTAAATCACATTTAGGAAAAGTTGTTATGATCATCATCATCACCATCCTTATTATTATCAAGATGATCATCATTAAAATGCTTTAAAACACACACACACACACACACACACACACACACACACACACACACACACACACACACACACACACACACACACACACACACAAACACACCTGGGTAATGCAGGGAATGCCCAGAAGACAGATGAGCAGGCATAGTAAAAGAGAAATCAGCTCCCTTTTCTTCGGCACACAGAGAATCTTGGGTCCACAAGATTCCATTATGCTGGTGACTATGAGTTCCATGTGCCCAAACTAAATATTTACAGGAAAAAAAAATGACATAAATTAAAGTTGCTTTAATCCTGCACAAATTAAAGTTGCCCAAGTTTTCCCCATTTTAGATGTATTTGATCAATCTTTCGGGGTGTTCTGTGCAGGTTACATAATACCAGATACTACTACTACAACTGCAAAAGACAATACTTTGAGGCAGCGCAGGGTGTTCTCCCTGTTTAGGAAATTGTAAAATATATCTTTAATAATAATAATAATAATATGCCTTTATTTGTATAGCACTTTTCTTAGCATTTAACAAATGACAGTCAATCAGTCAGTAAGACGAAAATAAAATGGATTGCACAATCAATTTAGAATAACAAATAAAAAATCCAATTCAAATAAGAAAAAGTATAAAATAGATAAGATATGATCATTTAATAGCAAAAACAATAGCTAGAAACAAGTCAAAAGTATTGAAAACGTTTTTCTATACAATTAAATGCTAGTTTAAAAAAAGCTTGTGTGGTAGATTCGAAGAAATTGGATGGGATGGTGGTACGAGCGCGCCTCCACTCGTTCCCTTTATACCCTTGGAGTGGGGGAGTTACCCGAGAGCGCTCCCAGCTAGCAAACCGTCATGGTTTTTGATTTTCTGAAGACGGAATGTTCCCATAGTGGGGATGTCTCGTTCCCTACCTCCGAGAACAAAGGTTATACAGTAACCCACACATTTCAGAGTCCAACTGTTTGAGAGAGAGTCAGTAAAAGAGTTACATTTTACCTGACTATCCAAACCAAGGGTCAACAGCATCAAGAAGAAGAGGAATGCCCAAAGTTGTGGAATGGGCAAGGTGGAGAAGATCTCTGGATAGACAACGAACACCAGGCCAGGCCCTGGAACAGAAACCCATACTTACACCTCAGCTACTCAAGGAAATGTAAACGGTGTACCAGATGCCATTACTGTCTAACACGATTGCGCAGATAAGTAAAGAAACGCATGTATGCATGTATCCTCCTGTGTGCATGGAAGTACAGTACCTCCAATTGCGAGTTTCTCCACTTCAAGTCTCTGTGAATGGGCCATATACCCAATACCAGAGAATATGACCAGACCAGCAAAAATACTGGTGGCAGAGTTGGCTATGGTAACGAACAATGCGTCTCTGGAAATAAAAAATGTAATAATAATATAACAAATTAAACTAGCCACCATCATGACACCTTATTGTTACATAATAAGACACTTCTACCTGAGCATGTTGTTGTGGAATGTGTTATGGCTGGCCATGGAGAGCATAACTCCAAAGCCCACCCCCATTGAATAGAAGGTCTGACTGATGGCATCAACCCAGACCTGGGAAACAACAGACAAAGCCTATCATTTTGTTGTAACTAAGAAGAATCACACGCTAGGATTACTAAACATGACGTTTCAAGAAATAAAGTATGAAAAAGACGGAATTAACATTTTTTTTAAATGGAGAATTGTGGGATAAGGAATTGTGGCAGCAATATTGTTAGTCTTTTTTAAACCAAAATCCTGTACCACAAATCAGGCAGTGGAGCTGCAAGTGAATAGAAAATAAACCAAGAAGCATTAAGACTATTCACATGTTATGCATGTAATTGCATGTTATGTTAAATGACTGCATGGAGGTTAAGCGGTTTAAATCACACACGTTGTCCATCAATTAAGATTTGAGGATTTCCAAACAGCGTTTTGGGGAAGCAAATAAGTATTTTTCAGGATTCACTTACTTGGATACTGCCAAGCTTGCTCCATCTAGGTGTCAGATAAAACATGATGCCTTTACCAGCCCCAGGTAGTCTGACGTTGTTAAAAAATAGGATCAGTAAGATTACATATGGACACAGGGCTGTGAAATACACCACCTGTATGATCATAGAAAAACAGTATTACTTTTCATTTTTAACATTCTAAAGAGGTTTACTTGCACAGTTTCACAGCAGTGAGTCCACCTTGAATGTTGGTAATAACACTGGAACATTTTACAATTGTCTTTCATATTATGGTGTTAAAGTATCTTTGGGTTATGTGAGATACAATATAATGAAGCAAATGGGTTTGGTACAACCTTTCCAGTGGATTTGACTCCTTTGAAGATGCAAAAATATATTATGATCCAAACCAAAATGAGGATACCAAACAGTTCCCACCTAATTTGGCCAACGGTTTCTATTCCGTCAGTGATCTCCAGGACCCTGCGGCTAAACACAAAGTCCAAAATGGATCAGGATTCTAACGGGGTAATTCTGTTTTATAAAACAAATTAGAGCGACAGACTCTGGCAGAGTGGACATACTCAAAGAACTGCTGAGGAGCAGACTGTAGATGGCTGCCATTTTCAGTATTGGTGGAGCAGTTCTCTGGAATGTTCCAGGTGGCGTTGCAGAGCTGCCATGGCAAAGGGGTGCTGAACGAGTTGAACAGGTAATATAGGCCCCAGGTCATAACAGTATTGTTGTAGGTGGAGACGACAAACGACAAGATCAGTGTAGCAATACCCACTCCTGTAAATAAAAGAAGAAATGTGCTTACCAAGCAACCAAAACCTAATTGACTGCAGGAAAGTAGAGCTTCTGCATAATGACACTTGCAAGGCTAGTTGCTTTTCACAACACCTGGGAGTATTAGATTAATGTACTGTGAATCTGAAGGGAGAAGTGGGCGGCTAGGCGGCGAACATCTTAGAGCATAAAACATTAAACTTCATAGAACCCTCCAATCTGTTCTGCGTGTTTTGAAGCACAAGAGAAGTTCAACCCACCTTTCATTAAAGGACATATCTTATAAAAGGCTTGCACTGGTCCCAGTCTTGTGTACTGACCCAACACAAACTCCATAAACACCAGTGGCAGTGCACAAAGACACATCATGGTGATGTAAGGGATAAAGAATGCACCTGTGAAGAGATTGGGTTTAATTTGATGTGACAATACATCATAACTAAAGTTCTAATGTTGTCTTATCTTGGGAAGAAACACATTACAAAAGTGGTAGACACTTGAATCCCTTCTGAGGCAAAAAAAAACAAACATGGGATGACATGAAGTCATTCTCTCCCTACAGACTCAATGTACAGGTATATAAGCCATTATGGCCAACTAAGTTTCTATCCTCCTAAATGAACAGTCTGTTTTAGGCTACTTTACTCAATTGTAAAGCCAGCAATTTTCTTATATATCCTAAAGTAGGATATGTAATCAATTACTTAATTGTGTCAGTTGAGGTAGCAAGTCTTACCTCCACCATTTTTGAAGCACAGATAAGCAAAGCGCCATATATTTCCAAGTCCCACTGCATAACCCACCGATGCAAGGAGAAATTCCGCCCTGTTGGCCCATAAAGGTTTGTCACTATCCGTAGCCATCGTTTGTTTGGGCTTTGACCAATGGGCACTGAGATAAATTGTCAAGGTTGCGCTAGGAAGCTTGAGAATATGACCCAAGTGCAGACTAGAACTCAGCTAACGAAAATAATAGAGAAGGAAGGAACACGGGAGGCCAACTCTGATGCAAAACCTGTTCCAACAGAAGACATGACACTTTACTTGGAAGATTGCACAGCAATACCAGTAAAGCAAATAATCACAGACCAAATGAGGCAGGAACTTTAAATAGGCAAACATACTCAGGTGTGAACAGGGGCGAATAAATAGCTGAATCGTCAATGATCACTGAGCGCAAAGGCTAGACCAGGACTCTTGCCCTCTGGTGGCCGAAGTGGAGGACAGATCCTGACAGGACCCCCTTCTCAAGGCAAGTCTCCAGACGTGCCAAAAACAAACACCAGAGCCAGGATCAGAGGTTTTCCCCGAGGGCAGACAAAGCTGGTGCCACCTCTGAGGCCGGAGAACGCCCCCTTTGGGCGGACGTGGAGAGGGACCTCGGCGACGCACAGAGAGGCCTTGGTGATGTGCATAAGGGGCTTGGTGACATGGAGCCAAAGCTGAAACGTGAAGCCGGGGCTCGGATTTACCCCCTGAAGCAGCCTGAGACCGGGGCCGGGGAACTGACGCAGCCTGGGAGAGGAGCCGGGGCCGGGGAACTGACGCGGCCCTGGAAGGGAGCAAGGCCTGGGACGCCGCTGGGGTGACAGAGAGCTGGTGAGTCGACTCTAGAGCCGTAGGAGCCAGAGCAGCCAAAAGAGTTGACTTGGGAGCTGGGGCAGCCCTGGGAGTAGACTCGGGTACAGGGACAGACCCTGCAACAACATCGAACCTCGCTGGAACAGCCCCTGCCTGGACCGCGAGCTTCGAATGAACGGTGTGGGAAGGTTGACTGCGGGCTTACCTCCTGGTGACTAGAACCGGGGCTCAAGATTGCCGGTTGGAGAGAGGGGAGGCCGTGGACAAAGCAGGAGTTCCCAACTGGTCTGAGCTGCGTCGGAAGCTGTCATGAAAAGCATGGGGTTCGAACAATACAGTGGGTCACACCGCCATAGGTTGAGCGCCCACTCCCTTGTCTCGCCAGTCGCCCAGTAAGCCACATAATCATGAAGTCCACTTCAAGAAAGTCCGTTGAGAAATAGGCTGGGTATTGCCCAAATTCACTGCAGCACAGAATAAAAACTCCTGACACTTTCCCCTTTGTCCATTGAACCTGCAAAGCAGTAGTCCGTCTGCTGGATCGGAGGTATGATCTGTCATTCTATCACGGTTGCGCCAGGGAGCTGGAGAGTATGACCCAAGTGCAGACTAGAAGAACTCGGCTAACAAAACTAACACCTGGAGAAAACCCCCCCGAATAAAACAAAAGGAAGGATCTCAGGAGGCTAACGCTGATGCAAAACCTGCTCCAAAAAGAGACACGACACTTTACTCGAAAGATCGCACAGCAACACAAGTACAGCAAATAATGACAGACTAAGAGAAACAAAGGCTGGGATTTTAAATAGGCAAACAAACTAAAGGGCGAAAAGGTATAAATAATAATCGGAGTAAAGTTGGCTCCACGTTCGATATTTGCCAGATATTCAGCAAGGATGATCAGCTTGCTAAAATAACTTATTGTACAATGTAAAAAAGTTGTGAAGTCTCATTAAAACGCTGACATTAGAAGATAAATAGAGTGAATATACAGTATCTGATTTATCAAGTGACAGTGCACCTTCACAGGCGGTTCTGCGCCGTAGACATTTCAAAATAAATGTCATAAACACTGACACCTAACTATCTGGATTAAAATAGATATTTCGGGTGTAGGTTAGATAACACATAAGAAGCATTCCGTAATATAATCGGCAATGTGTGTAGTATTCAATAAGTTTGTTGAAATGTTTTATATCTAGTTATATCTAACTCATTTGTGAAAATAGATTATATGTCAGATTTCCTATATTTCTTTATTGGGAGACTACAGAAGAAATGCTTGGCCTTAGAGCTGTTTGAAGGATTTCACTGATAAGATTTACTGCTAAAACATGCTGGTAATTGTTACAGAGCCAAGCTGAAAAAGAAATGCCAGAGGCAGGCTTCCCTGATGAAATAACACTTTATTTGAAGTTACCATAAGTAACAACTCCCCCTACATTTCTATGGCATTTCTTGCATTCCACAAAATGTGTTTCAAAATCTCACAAGTACCAGACAAACATGCAGGTTCTTCATGCTACAGAATATGGCCAATTAACTGGATAAAAAAGAAACAGTACAGTCAAAAAAACTCTTCAAAACCAGTGGAAAAATAAGATCGGTGTCATGGCAAAAGCAATTTTATTTTGACAGTCTGGGATCCTTTCTGTGACATGTCAACTCATTCTGGATACGTGTACCTAGTCTCATCATATGAGGGTGTAATGAAACTAAAGGTAAAGTGCTGAGGGGCTTCTTATAGGAAGAAATACTGAGTCATGCCTATCTACTACGCAGTTGTGTAGAGGTCTAAATTACGTTTTCAAAGAGCTGCATGGAGGCCATTATATTTTCATCCTGTTGAGAAAACATACGAGAATGAGACAAAGGATTGGTATTCTGCCAGAATGTACATTTTTGTACAGTGTGGGATGAGTCCTGTCAGGGTACTGTAGAGATAAGCCTAGTTCTTCTTTAAAGAGTTAGTAAAGCAGTAACTAAGGTTTCTGGATAACAATCACGCACTCTTTTTCAGTTTACAAACAGCAGTGTGCAAACTCATACAGTGCTGCTCCAACACTGGTCCAGAAACTATTTTAAAACGGCCAGAAGGTTACAATTCAATCAGGATTGGATTTGCTCAGTTGGTATTGAATCATTTTATAGTCTCCCATTGATACGCTTAAAGTATGAAAAAGTATACTGTTGTGTAGCACATTGTCCGTCTATATGTTCACATTGTTTGGGACATTTCTACTTCTATTCCTTCTTCCCTTCTTTCTTAGTCTGGTGTTACATTCTCTTTACCTTTTGACAAGTCTCTATGAATTCCTCAATCGTCACAACCCCATCTCTGTTACGATCCATTTTCTAAAAGGTAAAAAGTAATAGTATAAACGTATTTGCTATTTGGGGCAGTACACACACAGTATATTGAGAGTTAGGAAGTCATTAAAACATGTTTCACAGAAACTTATGGATTAGTTGGCACAAGGTGAACTATGTGGCGCAAGCAATAAAAGGTTGCTCAGTACATTTTGTCAAGAGTTGATTCACACTCTAACACAAAAGAACAAGAAAGCAGGATTTGGGTGCATGTGGAATGCTAACCTGAAAGAATTTATCCACATGCTCAGAAGGTGCGTCCTCTCGCAGACAGGGAGAAGTACACCTGCCCATCATGTCATAAATAGATGTCATTATGGCCAACATCTCCTGTAAACACACAAACACACACATTAATAGTGTGGCAGACTTGCTTTCCATGACAAAGATAATTCCCAACTTGAGTGTTGGTCTGCACCTCTTTTGTGATGTAGCCATCCTTGTTGATATCATACAGGTTAAAGGCCCATCGCAGCTTCTCTGGCACAGAGCCT
Source organism: Aplochiton taeniatus (assembly GCA_017639675.1). NCBI lineage: Eukaryota > Metazoa > Chordata > Actinopteri > Galaxiiformes > Galaxiidae > Aplochiton > Aplochiton taeniatus. The sequence continues at coordinate 25,669,533 of CM030172.1, read as the reverse complement.
CTAAGCAGCACAGACAGTCCAATCACAAAGTCCTACAATTTCAAAATAAACAACAGGATATAGTATTATCATTTCCATTATGCCTTAATCCACCTTTAAAAAGGATTTGGGTTAAGAGCAGATATGTCATTGGGGTTTTCAAGTGGGCACCTTCCATCCCGGATGTTTTGTTAATTTGAGCCCACGACACTTCCAGAAGAATTAACTGTGAGCAATGCATCTCGGAACCACCCCCCTCTATATCTGCTCTCAGCATGGCCAGATAATCATAGAATAAATATCCTATACACATCTCCAACTGCTAGCTTGAAACATAGAACACTCAGACAGTTGGAAGATTAACCTTTGAAATTAAACCAAACTTCATGACTTAAATACCTTATACCAATACCCTATACAAACTCCAAACTGTTGGCTTGAAAGATGGAACACTCAGAAAGTTGAAAGATTAACCTTTGAAATTAAACATAGAACACTCAGACAGTTGGAAGATTAACCTTTGAAATTAAACCAAACTTCATGACTTAAATACCTTATACCAATACCCTATACAAAAAGATGGAACACTCAGAAAGTTGAAAGAATAACCTTACGTTGTAATCCTGATGTTTCCCTACTCTATACCTGCTGGCTTGGTAAAATCACGCTCAGCATCCAGCTTACAGCTCAGCTTACAATCCATTGATGTAACACCAGAATTATCATTAAAGCTCATACAATACATCAACTCTAAATCAGTCACCTTGGGTTTTTGTAATTGTCTATTGCGACTAAGCTAATGATCCTGGCCATTTCCAAATGAATATAGCAAGCCAGCTAACGGTAATAATAGCCACGTAAAAAAAGTTACAGATTTGACCATATTTAGCACTTCAAGTTTTAATCTGCCTGTTGCCCTGGAAGGTGGAATTGAGAAAAGTAAAAGGATAATAAATAGGTGCTTTGCTTACCTCAAAACGTATAGAGCCATTTCTGTCTATGTCAAAAGCATTGAACAAGAAATGTGCATATGTAGTAGCATCTGAGAAAGAATGTAACACAACAAAGTAACATTAACATTCTAAGAAGCTCCAAATGGATAATGAAATAATTCCCAATTCCAAAAATGTTGGGGCTGTAAATGAAATACAAATTTAAACAGAAAGCAGTCATTCTTACATTTACTTTGATTTGCATTCAAACAAAAACAGTCTAAAGAAAATATATTTTATGTTTTACCTAATCAACTTCATTGTTTTTGGAAGATGCACGTTGAAATTGATACCTGCAACACCTTCAAAAATGGATGGGACGGACGATTGAAAGCCGATGATGATGTGACCATTTGAAATAACAAGGTGATGTGAAACAGGTGAGGCAATTATGTGATAGCATATAAGGAGCCTCCCAAAAAATTGCCTAATCCTTCAAGTTCAAGGATGGGTTGAGGCTCAAGGCCAAAAACAACTTCTGAATGTGACTGATTCGTTGAGCAGAGAGTGTGGGGGCCTTATGGTGTGGGCACTAGATTGGCCTTCCAGCAGTCCTGACCTGTCTCCTAATAAGAATGTGTGCATTATGAAGGGCAAAATTCTGTAACCAAGTCCAGGGACAATTGCACAGCTGAAGACCTGCCTAATGGAAGAATTCAGCTTGCTTGACCAATTGTCATCAGATTTGAAACGATGTACATTTTCAAAAACTATTACAATCACAATGTAAAAAACCAGAGAATGTGTTTTCAATCTAGTACACAGTGAATAGAATAACCAAATCTACTCCTTTCTGTGTTCATTTGTATTCCACGTACTGACCCAACTTTTGGGGGAATCGGGGTTGTACAATTGTTGTCTTAATGCTTAGCCTTAAAAGTTGTTTTAGAAACCATTTGATTGTGACCAATTTAAATGATGCAAGGATTAACTGTTCAAGAAAGGAAACTATAATGGCTGCACTTGCACATCTCCCCCCACCGAAAAACAACTTTGTGACTGACCCTTACCTCCTTGAGGAAAGAACTGGGAGTAGATGGACTTGAAAGTCTCTTCATCTACCAGCCCACTTGGACACTCCTGTTAGAGTTGAAGGAAATTACAATTTTACACCAAACTAAATTAGATGGAGAACAGAATAATCTAAGACGATGATCTGCACCACATTTCTACCCAGTGTTTTTTAAATGCACGTAAAAAAAACATGCCTAAAGGCATTACATTCGTTGTTTTGAAACTTCAAATGTATAGCTCCTGCAGTTGAAATTTCCCACTAGCCCATCCCTCAAGAATAGCTCAGCTCATTTCTCCCAGGCGTACGTTTTTGAAGCCCCGGTAGAGCGACTGCAGCTCCTTCCTTGTAAACTGGGTCTGGGCCTGTAGCTGCTCCAGGCCCTCCGGTTGGTGACGCACCATAGACAGCTCCAGGTCACTGTCATCATTATCTGAGAGACAGAGGGAGGGGAGCAGCATGGGAAGTAGGAAGAGTTTGGCAAATACGGAACAACAATGAAAGAGAAGGGCATGGATAAAAGAATAGCGGAAAGTAAATGGAAGGTCAAAATAAGGAGGGAGAAATGGGACAGAAACAATGTCAAAGTGATGAGGAAGGCAAATGGGAGCTGAGAGGTTGTGGGGAAGGGTTTGAGAACCACAACACGAAACTATTGTGCTAAAGAGGAATTTAGGGATGTAGGTGTCTAAAAGATAGACATTAGCTTAGAAAAAATGGCAGTGATGATCTTAAAGAAAGCCAATATGCAGATAAAGAATAACAGTGCAAAAAGTGGGAAAGAGCAGTGGGGGAGGAAATGCAGGGAATTAGGCAAATGAAAACAGAGAAATGACGCACAAAACAAAACAAACTTGAAAGAGGGCCGATAGTAAGATGCGTCTTGAACCAAAATAACAGACACACAACGGATGTCTACTAGCCATACTCACCATCTTGACAAGACCACACAAAGAGAGTGAGAGAGAGAGAGAGAGAGAGAAAGAGAGAGAGAAAGAGAGACAGTTACATTTTGAAATGTGAAATCCTTCACAATCTTAGCTCAGGTATTTAAACAAATACATAAGCAGACATTATTTGTTTCAGCAGCAATGCAGTAAACCCGAACCAAAGAACCAACAAAGAGCAAGTGGCTTTACCCTTCTTTTAAAATGATTTTTACGCCATTGATAAAGGGGGTCATAGTGCCTTACCTTCTAAGGACTGAGACTCACAGATGCCAAACTGTTTGAGAACTACAAAGAACAGTCCAATGACTACAGCAATGCTGATGACCTCCATGCCATCCATTCCAATGGTTGTCTGGCATTTGGCAAACGCTTCACAAACTCTACTTTGTGTTCCCAAAATTAATATTGCGTTTCATCTCCTCTATCATTATGTCCTTTGCAGTAAATACGTAAGTGTTGATGGTATTCTCATCAGAACTTTTATCTACAGCAGAACCTTGTCTAAATGAATTTCCTCACAATGCTAATACATATAAAGTTAATAATAACCTTCATTCTTAATCTCTCCATGTTAACCATAAATACCCCAAGAAACGTAGTTTGTTTTGCGGTCCAAAAGCTCCGTCAAATAAGGTGTTGTAGCTGTTGCACCATTCAATGTCCTCTGAGAGAACAAGATGTAAGCATTTGAAAGGAGAAAATAGAGAGAGAGAGAGAGAGAGAGAGAGGGGTAGTGAGAGCATACAAGTGGAGTGAGGGTAAAGGTACGAAAGACATGGAAGCTTTTCTATTTTTTTTATTTACTAATAGTCTTTTGATTGCCCAGTCATTTGAAGGATGTAAAGCCCCTAAACCAATCATTGATCCACATCTGCTGATGGCTACAATATGAACAGCACTTAGAGTGAAGGTGCCAGCCCTGCATTGTCGGGGTCTGCCTATGTCTATCGGCTCATCCAGGCAGACCCAGTCCAACAGGCCCACCCAGAGAATAGCGCTCAAATTGGCCTGCTCATACAGAAGAGGCAAAACGTGGAAAGGATTTAAACCAACAACCAACCAATTGAAAAAGTATGGCACAGACTGAGTAAGAGAATTTTGTTATTTATTTAAAGAAATTGACTCGTGGAAAGGTAAGGATTACTGTATTGTTGAAATGTTAATAGAGTAGTCAGTAGATAACCTTATGCACATTAATCAGCAGTGGTTTGCCTGTGCTTGAGAGAGTGCAAAAAACCCCACAGGAGTTAAGAGAAGAAGCAGAGTGCATTTCAAAACTGATGACAGTGCAATGGTAACATAATGGACTGGGTCGAGGCAGGACGAACGTGTGAGGTGGGGGTAGATGATGATCCGTTTTTGAGAGGCAAAACACTAAGAGATAGCTGGACAAAAAAATTAAAAATATCAAAAGAGAAGGACATTGATATTCAAAATATACAGTGTGCTTTATTATAGCCTTATAAGTGAATACAACGAGGGTGACATTTAACCACCCTCAACGTTCCACACTGGATAGGCTCATCACCTTAGGTGATGTAATGTAATGTGTTAAATCATAACACAAGCATGGACAAAGAAAATATGACTTCTTTGTTCATGGGTTCTCCTAATGAACAACACTACCCGATGATAGTGGTTCACTACCTAGGTGGAGAGCCCCGCACCAGAGTCTGCACAGATGACTTATACCCTGGCAACAGCAAAACAATCCTGGCTTAGTATAAACAGGTGAAACAATCACAGTTTTAACCCTTGTCAACTGACCAGACATCGTGGTACCGGTATTTCTAGAACATGCGTAATATGATCCCGTCATTGTAAAAACTGATATGTATAAACAATAATTATGCAAATCATAATATGGGCATATATATGATGCTTTCAACAGAGGCACCATTGATCCCCACATGGGAAATAAAGTACAGGTAATTTCTAACTGCCATGTCTAACCCATCAAGAGGCATTTATTCAAACAGTATTTGCTGTGCCATGTAAAACTGTCAAAACTGCACCATGTAATTATCCTTAAGTAGCCCTGATCTACAGGCATCCAACATCTTACATGAAAGAGGAACCAGGCGTTAGGAAAGAAGGCATTGATGAAGACATGCCAGCATCAGTCTAACGCGGAAGCTTGAAAAAGGGCTGTATGGATTAAGGTTTATATTACCAAAAGACATTCCATCAGAATGCATAGCCATAGCCAAGTACAGTCAAGATCAACATTTTTCCCTTTCTTAGTAAAACACTACAGCCAAACTCTTCTGTCTTGCTATCACCTTTAATTTTTATATAGTAATTTAGGTTTGAGTTCTATGAAAATATTCAGGCTAAAATCTGGGTAAGACTTATTTTAAAATGAGCCCAATGAGACCGAGAAAAAACTGAGAAAAACATGATAACCTCCGAGTTTGAATAAAATACATGACCTATAAAACTATTCTTATTTAAAAAACTCAAGTGGTGACATGAGATCGAGGGTAATCACAGGCTTGCTTGTTAAACAAACTACTGAGTAGTACTCTAAATCGAGCACTACTTGTGTCATTATATGAATTCAACAGTAGGTGGCGATCCCTGCATATGTTACATAACCACAAACTTCAGCAATAGAATTCCCCCAAGGGATTCTAACATTATGACCCCTTCAGTTTATTCCACTGAGTTATATACACATTCACAAATAAAATGCAATGTTAATATTTAGTTGTGTTAATATTAACCTCATGTTTCCAAACAAACATAAATTGCTCCTTATTTTCATGATCGTTTCAGAATGGTTAAAGGGTAATGTACACAATAACTTTGTTGAAAGGGTAACATGGTAAAGGTCAACCGTAAGGTACCGCTCTCAGCCAGTCAAGCCATAATTTTTATGAATTATTAATAATTTCCCAGATATAAACTGGAACAATAAAATCTTTAAATCAAGGAGAAAAGACATGACATAATTGAAGAGTTCCTATACTTATAGTATATATATATATATATATATATATATATATATATATATATATATATATATATATATATATATATGCCGATTTACAATGTTCTCTTCTTTTTTTTGCAGGGAGCCTTGTGGCTATTTATAAATTAAAGATTAGCACCATGTCCCTTTTTGATTTATTCAGCATTCATATACTAGAAATACTTGATGAGATAATTTACATCCTTTACGACGACTTGTGTCCTAAGACCCAGTTCTCCTTTTCACATTAAAAAGCTTCTGAAATCTTTAAACAATAGTGACAACTTTCAACCACAGCAGCATTTTCAACTTCCACTATAGGGAGGCAGAGTAGTAACAACATAGGTGGAACGGCCCATCTGTCCTATGGCAGAGAAAGATGGTGAGGTCAGCAGGGAACACCATCAGGGCCTGGGTGACTCACTCTAACCAGCACTGGAAAAGGAGGAAGAAGCCAGGCCAAACCAGGGAGGTGGCTGCCTTCTTGGCATGCCACAAGGGCTCGCAACTCAGCAGGCTGCTGATGGGCTGGATTAGGGAGGAAGGATCTCTACGTCTTTCCTGTTTCCATATGTGCATGACCACATTAGCAGCATATGAGGGCAATGTCAGTCATTTAGACATGTAGAGAAAACGGGGCCATGCAGGGGGTGTAGTAAGACGTTCTGCTTGTCCCTTTCTGATCCTGTTCTTGCCTGCTTTTTAACCACTTTGTAAACCATTGGACTTGATAGTTAATCGTTTTTTGTTGCCATTTTTAAATAAAGATCCCATTTAAAGGGATTCTTCTAAAGAAAATGTACTGCCATGATACTGTCTTAGAGTAGAGAGGGAGAAAAATAAAGGTAAGAGAGGGTGAAAGATGGATAGAGTGAAACAGAGAAAGATCGAGACGGCAAAAGAAAAGGAGCGATGCAGAAAACAGCGAGAAGCAAAGAGATACAGGGCCGTTGGCATGAGAGAAAGAGTATGCGTGTGAGAGAGAAAGTGTTGTCCTGAGGGGACCAAACTGGGCTGTGGAATTATCCTTTCTTTAGCACCTAGTAGGGCCCGCAGTGAACAGAGACCTATGGATAGATTGATTGGCTGCTGAACTGAAGAGGCATAAAGAGGAGACAAGCCAGTGTGGTAAACAGTCCAGGGGGAGAAAACGACGAGAGCTTTAAATAGAGTCCTATTCCATGGGCTGGGGGGGGGGGTTACAATTAATCTATTCAGTGGTGTGCTGGGTTGAGAGACAGCCTCTTCCCTGCTTTAGCGGCCACCTTTTTATCCCTCTGTCTAGAACGCACAGCACGTAGCTCAAGTTTCCCCGAGCGCCTGTGCCGGGCCACGTGCTCTGCGTGTTTGGCTCACTGGCGTCCCAGCCTACCTGGGCCCTGCGGCGTGGTGCTGGCGATGATCCACTTGACCAGGCAGCACTTCATCAGGGATTTGCGGGTCATGCGGGGCCTCTGCCACTTGCCCCCGTCCCCGGGCTCTGCTGGACTGGGCTCCTTCCCGTTGGCGTCGGACAGCAGGCCCGCGTCCCGGCCCTTCCCATCAGCCTGGGGGAATCGAAGAGAACACAGCGGGAGACACAGTGAAGGGAGAGTCCACTAGATAGACAGTCTGTGTTAAGAATGGTTAGCGAATTCAGACACGGGTGAGTTGTCGAATGCAAAGTCGAGTAGAACACTTTACTCAACTCAGAAGACTACAGGGGTAGAGGCACAGTGTCATAGAGGACAGTTCTTACGAACCACAACAAGACTTCCTCTCCCAGCTTTCATCTAGTCTGCTCAATCCTTACTGGCTCCTAAGCAAACAGTACTGACTGTCTATTAAAAGCTCTAGTAACATGGGTGTACACCAAGGTATGCAAGTTACAATCGCACATGATGAGAATAATAATAATCAGAAGAAGAATAACGATGGTACAACATATGTTCAGACTATGATTCAAGACGACAGGAGAAAAGAAAAGAGAATAGAGCCTCACTAAGACTATGAGGGCAAGAATAAATTCAGAGAGAGCAAGACAACTCCCCAATGCAAAAGCGTATGTGTGTGTTCTGTGGCTGGCAGTGTAGAATGTTTGAAGACAGACGGGTGGGTATCTGGGGAGATCCCCTTCTCCCTCTTCCCCCTCTCCTATTTGAATATGAAAGCAAACCAAGGAACACGGAGCATTGAGAAACTCACTCAATAATTTACATTCTCTAAAACAGCATCAATAAAAGATCTAAGTCAACCATCATGGTGAGGATGAATAGTGGGCATGTGTTAAACTGTGGGCTAGGTACAAGAGGACACACAAACAAGCATGTCAAATGTGCACGCACACACGCGCACGCGCACGCACGCACGCACGCACGCATGCACACACACACACACACACACACACACACACTCACAAATACACACAAAATCATACTCATTAAATTGTTTATTAACATCCACATATCAAAAACAGAACAGGAATGACATACTGTGAATAATAAAACACAAACAAACGAACAGACTGCAAGAAAAAAAAGTAAAAAAAGACTTCAAGTTATGTATTATGCTTCTCATAAGGCACGAAAAACAATACTTTGGAAGTTGCTTGCAGCCATATTTTTGAGACACACACACACCAAAAAGACAAAACCAAACAAATTATTTTCTGGGCCAAAATGCCCAGTTCAACACCCCTGGCAGTAGAGTCAGAGGTTTGACAATGACCTGATGTCTCAAGGGCCGAGGATCTTGGGACATGGCCGTTCCAGTTCTGCATTATTAACTCGAAGGCAGGCAGGCAGCCATGTGTGCACTGCTGCTTTGCTTGCATCCCATCTCAATCAACTTCATCATGAATAGCATGGATGACTATACACTAACACACGTGTATGTATGAAATTGTTCAATTCCAGTTGTCTTTTACTTGAGCATTTCATCTCTCCAATGAACAAAAGCCTCCCTGTACTGAGTTACTTTTGTTTTTGGACTATTTGCACTTTTTTTGTAAGCAAAGAATGATTGGCAAGTCAAAGAAGCCTCTTTCCCAAACTAAAAATCTAGTAAACATGGCTCTTTCTCTCTCTCACACCTTCAGGCTTTTATACAGAGGCATGTTTTAAAGATAACTGATTCCGGAGTTCTAAAAAATGTAATCTCTGGTATCTGTCTATATGCCTTATTTTAAACATTAGTCAAAGTTTGCTTGAATCCTAACCAATTTTCTTGTAAAAAAAATACAATACATAATTATATTGCGGAAATGGTTAGAGTGCAGCAGGGTGGTGATAATGACTGAGCCTTAAGCAAACTCTACCCTATACTGTAGTTATGGTTGACTGGATGAGCAGCTGTTCAGCTGATCAGTATTTCTGTGAGAGGACTGAGGACCATTGTTTTTATTCATGTAAAATAGAGTGCATTTACAGGATTGTGCCAAATATCTTTCTTTTGCAAAACTAGAAAACAACCTTTATTATCAGCTTATTTGCTGTTGGACACTTCCAATAATGATTGTAACAAAATGGATTGAACAATATTAATAAAAAAAAAAGAATGAATTGAGACATCCCACCAGTTTTGTTTTTAAACTGCATCAAATTGAGGGATCAGAGGGATCAAGAAACGGAAGTTACATAGTAGAACATTCTGATTCCCTACTCATAACTTCGTAAATAATTTAACATAAAAACCCTCAATGAAAAGTCAAAATCTCTGATAGTGTGCACTAAAATGAGGAAACTTAGCATTACAGACACGATTTTCGGGGTTTCTTCCACTATAACAATGTATGAATCCTGTGCCATATCGTTTGTAAAATGACAGGACATGGCCCACACCATTTCTTTTCACTATAATCAAACTTATCTGATAATATGATGTTTTTAACTTCGACAGAATCGACAGAATGAAAATAAGAATGTCATTAGGTGCATGCTGTAGACCTACATTATTGCTGCAAACATATGCAATAGCCTTCTAAATTTAAAAATCGATATTTTAATAAATTAGATTAGTTCAGTTTGTACGTAAGAGCAGATTGAAATACATTTCATAAATTGATATACACAGGCTGTTTAGATGTAACGTAAACGTAGTTACAGTAGATTTATTTTCCCTAATCAATGAACCAACACATGGCATCAGATGATGTTTGAACTAAGGACATATAAGAAAGAGGCTAACGTTTCTGAATAATATGCAAAAAATAGTATTAATCCATGTATCTATTCAATGTACCTGCATTGTGTCAGCGTTGTGTTGCCCTCTTGCTAGCACGACACTGCTCCTCTCACACGTTTTGTTGCTGAATAATTCTGTCACTGAGACTAGTATTGGCTCGCGCACATCTAAAGAAACGGAAGGAGAGTGAAGGAGAAAGACAGAGAGAAAGGGAGAGAGCGAGAAAGAGAGCGACAGAGCTGTCAGTGGTCCTGAACTTGCAAAACTAGGTAGATTAACGATTCAGGAAGGCTTACTTTACAACCATTCACATTCATTTTCCCTACCAGCCTTTGTCAATACTCAACATCTACAACATTTCCGATCAAGGAATAACTGAGTTTTGCTGCATATAAAACAAGCATATTTATAAATCAAATATGTCACAGGAAACCCGATTTGGACCTTCTCTAAGCAGATTTTTAAAAATGCATGTATGAAATCTAATTTCCTCACCATAACACGTGTTAACGAAAATAGTGTACTAGCCGGACTTAGTCTTCACAACTGTTTTGCATTGATAAAGAGTGCTAAAAGCCATACTGTCCCAGCACGGCAGAAGACGTACAGTGGGGCCAAAAAGTATTTAGTCAGCCACTGATTGCGCAAGTTCTCCTACTTAGAAAGATGATAGAGGTCTGTAATTTTCATCATAGGTACGCTTCAACTATGAGAGACAAAAATGAGAAAAAAAATCCAGGAAATCACATTGTAGGATTTTTAAAGAATTTATTTGTAAATAATGGTGGAAAATAAGTATTTGGTCACCCACAAACAAGCAAGATTTCTGGCTCTCACAGACCTGTAACTTTTTCTTTAAGAAGCTCTTCTGTCCTCCACTCGTTACCTGTATTAATGGAACCTGTTTGACCTCGTCATCTGTATAAAAATACACCTGTCCACAGCCTCAAACAGTCAGACTCCAAACTCAACCATGGCCAAGACCAAAGACCTGTCGAAGGACACCAGGAAGAAAATTGTAGACCTGCACCAGGCTGGGAAGAGTGAATCTGCAATAGGCAAGCAGGTTGGTGTGAATAGATCAACTGTGGGAGCAATTGTAAGAAAATGGAAGACATACAAGACCATTGATAATCTCCCTCGATCTGGGGCCCCACGCAAGATCTCATCGCGTGGGGTCAAAATGATCATGCGAACGGTGAGCAAAAATCCCAGAACTACACGGAGGGACCTGATGAATGACCTGCAGAGAGCTGGGACCAAAGTAACAAAGGCTACCATCAGTAACACACTACACCGAGAGGGACTCAAATCCTGCAGTGCCAGGCGTGTCCCCCTGCTTAAGCCAGTACATGTCCAGGCCCGTCTGAAGTTTGCCAGAGAGCATATGGATGATCCAGAAGAGGATTGGCAGAATATCATGTGGTCACATGAAACCAAAATAGAACTTTTTGGTAAAAACTCAACTCGTCGTGTTTGGAGGAAGAAGAATGCTGAGTTGCATCCCAAGAACACCATACCTACTGTGAAGCATGGGGGTGGAAACATCATGCTTTGGGTCTGTTTTACTGCAAAGGGGACAGGACGACTGATCCGTGTTAAGGGAAGAATGAACGGGGCCATGTATCGTGAGATTTTAAGCCAAAACCTCCTTCCATCAGTGAGAGCATTGAAGATGGAACGTGACTGGGTCTTCCAGCATGACAATGATCCCAAACACACCGCTCGGGCAACGAAGGAGTGGCTCCGTAAAAAGCATTTCAAGGTCCTGGAGTGGCCTAGCCAGTCTCCAGACCTCAACCCCATAGAAAATTTGTGGAGGGAGTTGAAAGTCCGTGTTGCCCAGCGACAGCCCCAAAACATGACTGCTCTAGAGGAGATCTGCATGGAGGAATGGGCCAAAATACCAGCTACAGTGTGTGCAAACCTGGTGAAGACTTACAGGAAACATTTGACCTCTGTCATTGCCAACAAAGGTTATGTTACAAAGTATTGAGTTGAACTTTTGTTATTGACCAAATACTTATTTTCCACCATCATTTACAAATAAATTCTTTAAAAGTCCTACAATGTGATTTCCTGGATTTTTTTTTCTCATTTTTTTCTCTCATAGTTGAAGTGTACCTATGATGAAAATTACAGACCTCTCTCATCTTTCTAAGTAGGAGAACTTGCACAATCAGTGGCTGACTAAATACTTTTTGGCCCCACTGTATATGAGGATGAGTTAAACACTGTCTGTGAGCTATAGGCCTGCCTGGCATGGAAAGCGTGAGGAGTTGACATTTTAAACGTGTATATAATATTTGTGACATGTACACCTGATTAAGTTTATCTTGTGTTATTCTTGATTGGCCAAGTCCCATGAAATAAAACAGTTTTTTTATTTCTGAATATTTGAAGATATTAAAAGTAGATTTTTCCCAGGTGAGAAATCAATGATGCGGAATAATACTAATATTTCCTGAATATTGTTTATAATACTACACTTGAGAATTATACTCCACTTCTATACCATATTCAGGAGGTCTGTCTGTGTTCTTACAATGGGTCACATTTCAAAATGATCAGAAAGAGAGAGAGAGGAGTTTTACAGTTTGGTTGCTGTGGGTATTGTTGCTAAGCAGTGGCAAAGTAGGCTTTGATGGTAATGATCATGTTTTTCAGGTTATTCAAGTTTTACTTTTAATTATACAAACTAGTAATTAAAGACCTGTCCTATACATTAAGCAAATGGCAGTGAAGGTTTTCAAGGTTAAACTGTTTTGGGGGGTTTGGTGTAAAGCTGTTTGTACCTTTAATTTGTCTTGCAATAGAAAGCCTTCAAAAAATCAAAAACTCAATTGTGAATCAAACCCTTAACGTTTTTTAATAAAATAAATCCTTAGCTAACCACTCCTTTTCCAAAGCCAAGCTTAATTTACACATTTACAAAATTAAGATAAAGCTATATAAAGAAGAAGAAGAAAAAAAAACGTTCAAGGGAACCGGGGAACACAGGAGAGACTCAAGTGCATGTGCTGTGTTCGGAATTGCATACTATGCATCCTTAACATACTAAATATTCAGAGAAATGTTCTCATATTTAGTATGTTGAGGATGCATTGTAGGTGATTCCAAACACAGTAATGGTATCTTGAAAATAGGCACAAAATAAACACAAAAAGGCACATAACCTTCACAATGACTGGATAAGGGAAAGCACAAAAGACAAGGCTTAAGCACATGAACTGGATACACAGGAGAACCAATCAATACAAGAGACACTAAGTGGAAATAATGACAGTAATGAGGACAGGTGAAAACAATGAACATAAAACAAGATCTGCTAGGCCCTCACACCTCGGAGCCAGAGTGGGAACGTGAGGACCAGGCCTGTGTCTATTATCACAAAACATATCCACATTCTTAGGTAAACATCCCCTTTTGCACCTCCCAAACTAAACATGGTTTGTTTATTTAAGCAGTGATGCCTGTAGGGTCTAACTCTATTACTAGGGGCACAATATTATCACATCAAAAAAGAGGATATTTATTTTGCTCTCTGTAAGAGTAAGGGAATTATGTATGATTGAAACCCCTACCACAAATATAAGGAACAAACAAACACAACAGGTACATTGAGTTCAATTCAATACATACAGTCTGTTGCAATCCCAGTGTAACAGGCTGGATGTTCAGACATAATTGTGGAAAATCTTTATTTTCATATTCCTTTCACTTTGTTCCTGATATTTATATTTGCCTACAAAGCTATCTCCTTCCAGAAGATTCTGGGGTTATTCTTAGCATGGAGAGTTCCAGAGGGCTCCTGGTGTTCCAAATGGATTAATTTCTTCTTTGAGTTTAGTTGGTGGTATAGTTCTGTGTAGATTACTTTGCAGCTGTGCTTTTCTGAGATCCTGCGTTTAAACCAAAACTGTGCCAGAAAGACTACATTGATGGTCCACGCACGCACACACGCACGCACGCACGCACACACACACACACACACACACACACACACACACACACACACACACACACACACACACACACACACACGACCAACCCCTCTCCATCTATGCCTCATTATTTCCTTAGCTAATTTTTCTTTCCTTGTCACTCTTTACTTTCATCTTTTATACTGAATGCCTTCCTACTTGTTGCATTCCTCTCATGTCAGATCTCTTCCTTCTTATCTTTAATCTCACTCCTACTGTCTGATATCTTTGTCTTCTGGTTTACTTATTCCCCCCCCCCCCCCACACACACACACACACACACACACAAACACACACCTCTCTTTAATCCCTTTTTCTTCTCTAGCCTTTTTACTGTAAAAAGTGATTTGTAAAAACTGCAGCAGCTTAAAAAAGAATACCAGAGAAGCTATACTGTTCGTTATAATATGACCTCGTCTGAAACCCTTGAAGTGTGCTATTTCTTTACATAGACACTTAGGAAAAAGCACAGTTGCTAAATTGTTGAGAAGCCAAGAGGTTACATCGAATATTGTGTAGACAATGACAGGGTCCTTGCATACAAGAAAAGAATTATTTGAAATATTATAATGTGATACCCATCATTTATTTAAGGTTGGTAGTGAAATGTAGTCACCTTTATTCACCTAGTACCTTGATACAGGGGTGAAGCTATGGGTGGGCCTGGACAGGCCGCCAGATTGTAAATGTAAGGCGTACATGTAAAATGTAGGCTACATTTGATTTGTCAAGACTATTGTGTGTATTGGCAAACCATAAATTGTTTCCAAATTAAATTCGAGGACCTTGTGATCTAATTTGTTTATATGAACCTCTTCCCTGCCTTCTATCCTGTTAAAGAGGATCTAAAGCAGTGGTTCCCAGCCTTTTTTTGTCTGAGACCCCCTTTTTCAAAAGAAAAGATTTCAAGGACCCCCTTTACATATTATGATATTATCGCTCTCGTAAGCTTGCAGCAAGGATGACACAACATTTGTTTTCAAACAAATGGTATGTTTATTACTATAACCAGATAAGTTTATGCACAAATAGCCTATATTATTGAAAATACAATAACAAAAATATCAGTATTCACTCTGATTTGTAATTTAAAAACCTAGGCATAGAAGTAGCCTATAAATAGGCGCTATTTGACATGTAAAATCTATCAACATATTTCCTGCATTCCTTGTAGCTAGCACTGCTAGCACTGCGACCAAAAGTGGTGGGAGCTTCCTCACCTGGGTCCATCACGCCTGGGTCATTACTACCAGCAGCTGCCGGGGAATCAGTGGGACTCGGTCGTTTTTGTGGAGGACGAATTACAAATATGTACATTTTTTGGACAGCCAGGGGATCGTGGATTAAAAAAATGTGCTAGTGTAATATCGTTCACGTTAATGCTCACTGCTAGCACGTAGCTTCAACTGTCACATCAAATATCATCTACAGTGGGGCCAAAAAGTATTTAGTCAGCCACTGATTGTGCAAGTTCTCCTACTTAGAAAGATGAGAGAGGTCTGTAATTTTTATCATGGGTACACTTCAACTATGAGAGACAAAAATGAGAAAAAAATCCAGGAAATCACATTGTAGGATTTTCAAAGAATTTATTTGTAAATTATGGTGGAAAATAAGTATTTGGTCACACACAAACAAGCAAGATATCTGGCTCTCACAGACCTGTAACTTTTTCTTTAAGAAACTATTCTGTCCTCCACTCGTTAACTGTATTAATGGAACCTGTTTGACCTCGTCATCTGTATAAAAGACACCTGTCCACAGCCTCAAACAGTCAGACTGCAAAAATCCCAGAACTACACGGAGGGACCTGATGAATGACCTGCAGAGAGCTGGGACCAAAGTAACAAAGGCTACCATCAGTAACACACTACGCCGAGAGGGACTCAAATCCTGCGGTGCCAGGCGTGTCCTCCTGCTTAAGCCAGTACATGTCCAGGCCCGTCTGAAGTTTGCCAGAGAGCATATGGATGATCCAGAAGAGGATTGGCAGAATATCATGTGGTCACATGAAACCAAAATAGAACTTTTTGGTAAAAACTCAACTCGTCGTGTTTGGAGGAAGAAGAATGCTGAGTTGCATCCCAAGAACACCATACCTACTGTGAAGCATGGGGGTGGAAACATCATGCTTTGGGGCTGTTTTACTGCAAAGGGGACAGGACGACTGATCCGTGTTAAGGGATGTTAATACGTGTTAATGTATCGTTAATGTATCGTGAGATTTTAAGCCAAAACCTCCTTCCATCAGTGAGAGCATTGAAGATGGAACGGGGCTGGGTCTTCCAGCATGACAATGATCCCAAACACACCGCTCGGGCAACGAAGGAGCGGCTCCGTAGAAAGCATTTCAAGGTCCTGGAGTGGCCTAGCCAGTCTCCAGACCTCAACCCCATAGAAAATTTGTGGAGGGAGTTGAAAGTCCGTGTTGCCCAGCGACAGCCCCAAAACATGACTGCTCTAGAGGAGATCTGCATGGAGGAATGGGCCAAAATACCAGCTACAGTGTGTGCAAACCTGGTGAAGACTTTCAGGAAACGTTTGACCTCTGTCATTGCCAACAAAGGTTATGTTACAAAGTATTGAGTTGAACTTTTGTTATTGACCAAATACTTATTTTCCACCATCATTTACAAATAAATTCTTTAAAAGTCCTACAATGTGATTTCCTGGATTTTTTTCTCATTTTTGTCTCATAGTTGAAGTGTACCTATGATGAAAATTACAGACCTCTCTCATCTTTCTAAGTAGGAGAACTTGCACAATCAGTGGCTGACTAAATACTTTTTGGCCCCACTGTAATTTCTTCAACACTTTTAAAAATATTACGCAGCCCCCAACGGAGCTCGCTGAGCTGGGCCGCCACCCCGCTGTTGGGAACCGATGATCTAAAGCAAATTCAGAGATTTCTTTCTAAACACAATTCACATGTTTTAAAATAATAGCTGAAAACATGTGAAAAGGCTGTGGACTTTAGTACTGAATTGTGGAGTTGGACCGTGAAACAGTTTTTCACCATTTTACCATGTGTTCCGGATTTTTTTTGGCTGGGTAGTCATCAACACATTTCTCACTCGATACTCAGTAAGAGAGCGACGTGTGCTCCAAATAAAGCTGCAACTAACCGTCGAAGATAAGCTAATTAGCAATCGTGCTTAATTGATTAGCCTACAAACGTACCGTTTTCCCATCATTTTATAATTAAAGCACAAAATAATATGACGAAATTCCGCACTTGGACTTGGAGGAAGACTTTCATGAAGGTTTTCTACATTGACTTGCATTGGACTCATATATTATAATGTTAGTTCATAATTTTAGTTAACATTATACCTGACCAGATTTGATCAGGCCCATCCATAGAATAATTCCTGACTTCGCCACAGCCTTGACCCAGTTAAAATTGAAATAACCAATTAAGAGTTCAGGTGTATAAATTGCATTTCAACTCTTTAATTAACTCTGTAGGCCCTATGCTAATCTGTCTGCGGTGTTAATTAAATATTGCGTGAACTTATCACATCAGATGACGTACATAGATTTGATTAGGCATTTGCAAAGTTTACTCCTTAATCATTTTAAGCACCTATACGTACATACTTGCCCTTTGTTCACTTCAAATCTCTATTAGAAAATGAAGTGTTGTGGATTAGCTGTGTAGAGGACACGTTTATGATTCTTTTTTTTTACTCCTGGGTGCCATCTACTGGACTATTAAAATAATTGTAGTAAAACAAACAACACTTCTCAAAAGCTAATAAAATAAAACTCCATAAAACGTTTTCGTGAGTAAAACACTGCAAGGACAGTTTTAGCTGTAACAGACTTCTTAGTTACTACCTAACATTCTGTTGTGGGCATATGACTTCCGGTGCAGTTAAAGAATGAAGATAATGACCCATCTGCATCAAATGTGTGTGCTAAGTAGGCCTTAGGCGCTTTTAAATGCCACACGCACCCACAATCATATTAAACTGTAAACACATCATTTGAATAATACAAAGAGTAGAGGGGATTACCTTAGTTAGACTAATGACATTTTCATCAGGAGGGAATATTTCTCACAAAAATTATATAATTTTAAGATGAATAGTCTATAATTATCTTTATCGTTCACCAGATAAAGATGAACTTACTGGAATACTTAGCTGCTTCACATTTGAGTCCATAGGCTGTACTACAGTCTACACAGAGAATGATGATGTCCTCATTCCCTCTACATCTCTTGGAAATGTTGTTCAGAATGTAAAACAGTTTACCCACATTATCTAAATAAAAAAATAAAAAATAAAATGAAATGCATTATTGCCAGGTTGATACTTTCGTCTTTGGGCTAATTCACCTGATCCTTATTGACCAAATACTTATATTCCACCATCATTTACAAATAAATTATTTGAAAATCCTACAATGTGATTTCCTGGATTTTTTTTCTCATTTTTGTCTCTCATAGTTGAAGTGTACCTATGATGAAAATTACAGACCTCTCTCATCTTTCTAAGTAGGAGAACTTGCACAATCAGTGGCTGACTAAATACTTTTTGGCCCCACTGTATCAACCAACATTTCAGCACTTCAGTGATGAGGTCCTTGAGCATGTCAAAAATTCTCTTCAATGATAGACTGTGTTGAGTGTGCGTCACTGATTTAGGAACGTTTTTTTTTAGGGACGGCACATGTGAAAAGTGAGTAAATATAGACACAAGTGAAAAGTGAATAAATATAGACACAGGTGTGAAGGTGGGAAGGCGTGTAGATGTGTAGGTGTGCGTAGGAGCAGAGTAAGTGTCACTTGAATATATATTGTTTGTTGGTGATTATTAATGTTTAGAACCGTATTATTTAACCCCTACACATCTACATCCCTACACATCTACAAACACCTACACACCTACATCCCTACAGATCTACATCCCTACACCCCAACACATCTATACATCTACACATCTACACCCCTGAACATCTACACATCTACACACCTACACATCTACACGTATACACATATACACCCCTACACATCTACACATCTACACACCTACACATCTACATATATACACCCCTACACATCTACACACCTACTCAAATACACAATACATATACACACCTGCACACCTACACCCCTGAACACATACACACCTACACCCCTACAAATCTACACATCTACACACCTACACGCCTTTGCCCCTACACATCTACACCCCTACACACATACACTGTACATCTACACACCTACACACCTTCGCCCCTACACATCTACACCCTACACACATACACTGTACATATACACACCTACACACCTACACACCTTCGCCCCTACACATCTACACCCTACACACATACACAGTACATCTACACACCTAGACCCCTACACATACACACTCACACACCTACACCCCTACACATCCACACCCCTACACACATTACACAGTACATACATCTACACACCTACACACCTGCACCCCTAAACACATACACACCTACACATCTACACCCCTACACATCTACACATCTACACTTGTGTCTAAATTTACTCACTTTTCACTTGTGCCGTCACTAAAATAAAGCAATCTAAAAGACCAAACCTCTTTTCATTCCCACCCTTACCGGTGTACCAGAGCCAGTAGCAAGAGAAAAATCCAGTCCGCCCTCTGCCCTTCACTGCACTTACATTTGCATGGGCCCCAGAATTCCTAGCTACGCAACTGCACATGTTGAAGCACTGAACTGACTTTCTGCTTAGTGGCTGGATGCAACCCCTGGCTAGTTAAGTCTTGCTGTGTGCGGCCTTAAATAAGGCTACTAGTAGATTTTGAGATCACAAATAAACATTTTAATTAGTGCTCTACCTTCAGGAAATACATTGGAAAATTTTTAGGTGTGTCCTTTAGGTGTCAAGTCGCACATTTCAAAGGTTTTGGCTGAGTTATGTGAATTTGGTGTAGATTTTCTCTTTTAGTAGCCCATACTCGTGTTCAGGTATATCAGCAAATGTTTAGGGCAGGTGCAGAGGTTGTCTTTTGGCAATGGTCAGCTTGACTTACTGAAAAAAAATCTAATTTGACTCACATTTTTTTTACCACTGGAGGTCAGTATTCTCTTTTAGATTTTAGTTCTACTGTCTCTCTGTTGACAGTGGACGAGCCAAAACACATGATAAAAGGAGTATTGAAGGTTTCCTTTTTTTTATTTGGCCAGGCAAAGATGGCGGTATGGAAGAGTACGAACGGGAAGATTCTGGGAGTGGGATCAACGGACCCTAAGAAGATTTTGCTGGAATTGGTGGCTACGAGGTTACGGGCAGAGCATGCATGTGAGGTTGTAAACAATGTTGATGGGTTTGAGGATGTTTGGGGATCTGGGGAGATCCTCTATTTTGTCATCGAGGATGAGGAGTTATTTCTAAATGTTAGGAAGAGCTAGTGCTACCCTTGTAGTCACGGACGTCTCATGTTTTGAGGCACTGTTTGAGTGAATGATTTTTGGTCAATACAAGTGTGGTTAAAAGAAACAAACAAAAGAAAACTCAACTCAACTCCCATTACATTACAGATACAGAATATGCAATATATTTTTGGCACAGTGGCTGTGATATGGTTGGATGATGTGTGAAGTGCAATGTTGTTCACAACATTAATTAACACCAAACTTTGTATGTTCACATAACTACAGTCACAAAGAAAGTTTGGTGCAACTTCAGTACAACTAATTAGGCCCCTGAATCAATGTGCCTTTTCACATAGCTAACCTTTACTTTCAATTCTCTATTATGGATGAGGAATTCTCTTTATGAACTCAACCATGACCATGGCATGTTACAAAGAAAGTCTTTATGAAAAAAAAAAAAATCCACTTGTTCCTGTAATTAAGCAACAGCAAATAGTAAATGAAAACATTTTTTTTTCAATTGCTAACACTAAAATGACCCAGAACAGTTATTGAAACGTACTCTCAGAAAGCAAAACCTCAGCCCAGATCTGGACAACTATAAGCACATTCTCAGCCTTACACTTTGCAAAAAACTGAACACAGTACTCTACACAAGATACAGGAATCTGACATAAAGCCCCTATTTGTCCTTTCAAAACACTGCCAATCAACATGCCACATCCATGGACCAATTGGCCAACACAGTGCTACCTGTTGACTCATCAATCATGATGTAAACACCGTCTAGCCAGGGAAGACATTGCCTGTAATGTTGATAAGGTGCTTTGGCTAGACCCAGCAAGCCGTTGAGATACAGCCTAAGTATTTTTCTTTTCTCTGGTTGTTTTTTTCCCCATGTATATTCTTTTTTCAAAATTCCTTTCTATTTACTGTTTTTGATTGAGAGCCTATTTTTGGTTCACACAACTTTAATGCATCTGTATGTGCTGTGTATATGATTCACTGATTTGCTTTGGAGAATAAATAAAAAGGTTTTGTTTCAACAGTTTATGTGTTTCCGCATATATTTCTGTAGACTTGAACAATGTCTCTCTGCATAATTCTCCACATAACGAACTATTATGACAAAGCCCACAAAGATGAAAGTGCTTTTGATTGAGCACAGCAGTGTGGTTGGTTAGACAAAAATTTGACCAAATGAATGAGGTGTATGCCATTTGGAGCAAAAGTTGATTCATTTTGATTGGATTTTATGCAGTTTTGAAAAGTTTTGACAAAAATGAGCCCTGTTTCAAAATCGTGCAAAAGCAATTGTAAAAAACGTTAAAAGCTATTTTCTGTTTTGTTTTGTTGCTGTTTTCAAGAAGAATGTGTTCACTAGAGTCACCACCTTAATATCTTCAAACAAGAAACCAGAGGAGAGGATATCCTAGCTCGCTTCAGCTTCCTAACTGCGGAGACTAAGGGGTGCAGGGTGTAGAACAGTCCACGCTCTCTGGGACGGATTTAGAGGCAGAGGCCGCCTCCTCACCACACTACCCCCCTTTCCTTTCCCACAGTCAACAGGAAGACCGACTGCTCCAAGACAGAGTGGAGCCGGGACAGAGACGCCAAACACACATTCTGTGGGAGAGGAAGGACGGCTGTAAGTCCTCACAGCTGCACAACACAGAACAAAGGGGAGACAAACCCAGGAAAAAGGAATGAACAGAAACCAGCGAGAAGCGAAGAAAATCCAGTCGATTTATCTACAAAACGTGGAGAGGTTAAACCACGAGATAAAACCAGACAAGAAGACTTTGAGGCCAAAGGAGGCCGACTTTTTAAAGGAAGCCCAGAGAAAGCCTAACATGGCTGGAAAAGCATCTAAAAGTTCACAAAGACTCAGCCGGGACTTGACCTGTTCAATCTGCCTGGACCTTTTCAAGCAGCCAGTTTCCCTGCCCTGCGATCACACTTTCTGCCAGGCATGCATTGCAGGTTACTGGGCAGGCCCAAGAGGCCCAGGACAAACAGGGACAGGCTCCTGCCCCCAGTGCAGAAAGGTCTACCCTGGCCAGAGCTACCGGCCCAACCGTATCGTGGCCAACATAGTGGAGAGCTACTGCCAGGGGCTGGAAGAAAACGAGGCCACAGGCCTGCGGGTTGAGGTGGGGCTGACAGAGAGGCCCCGACCTACCCCGCACTGTAGCAGGCACAACGAGGAGCTGAAGCTGTACTGTGAAGAGGACCAGGAGCTGGTGTGCCTTGTCTGTGGGTTATCCCAAGAGCATAGGAACCACACCCTTGTGTGTGTTCAGGAGGCCCAGCACAGACACAGAGTGAGATTTAATTTAATTTAATCTATTCACTGTATGAGAACAATGTTGAAATGTAATTTAAATTACAAATAAAATCAAATGGAATAGATTAGTATTGAACGTTTTTGTCCACATACTGTATTGGGAAATTCTCTTGAGCTTAGAATTGCTTAAAAAGGTAGCACAAAATACAGCAGTACATTCTGAGATAGCACAAGGGTACAAGCACAAAACAACAAACAAAATGTGCTAACTTATGCATGACAAAAAAGCTCAGTTATAGATGTTTTTAGTTGCCAATGGTACTTAATAACATCTTCCATAATTAAGCTTCTTCAATTATGAGGACAGTGGATGTTAGGGGTGACAACAAAGTACCCCAAAAAAAAAGTTGAAATCTGTTTCTTAACAGACGTTTCGAATTTGAAATTACATTTCAAAGGCCACAACAATTTACAATGAATGCCAAAGCACTTAAAGTATTGTTTTTCTTTTTTTGCCCTCACAATTTTTCACTTATTTCTCATTTAAGTATTTTTTTATATGCTTATCATGCATACTATCATGACCTACTTTTGACACATCCTCTCCAAATATCTGCTCTGTTTATCTTTTCCCCAAATGGGCTCTACAAGTCACACAGTAACATCCTCTAGTAATTCTGCCATTCTGTCCGGTCTAGGCCTCTCTGACTAGTTCCATGGACTCTCTGAAGATAGAGCTCAACACAGCTCTGCAGTGCGAGAGGGAAGCTGAAGAGGAGGTCAAAAAGCTAAAGGTTAATAGCACCCTCTTTTTATAATGAATGCTCATTTACATGAAATGAACGTCTATGACTGTATGCCTGTTCGGACGCTACCCAGGAGCACACAGCTGACCTGAAGCAACGCATCGAGACCCAGTTCAGTGACCTGCACCAGTTCCTGTACCAGGAGGAGAAGCTGATTCAGGTGAAGCTGAAGACAGAGGAGCGTCGAGAACTGATCCGTCTGGACGAGCACAAGGCCCTGCTTTGTGTGGAGATCAGTCGTCTGCAGAGAGCCCTGCATGAGATCGAAGATAAGCTGAGGGAGCAGGACCCCTTCACACTCCTCCGGGTGAGAGTTTGAGTAATAGCAGAGGCATTTAAAGTTCTGTTTGCAGTTAGGGTGGAGCAGCAAAAGGATGTGGGCCCACCTCACTCCCCCAGTTCGATTCTGGGGATAAGGAGCTTAGTAGCACAGTGCAGGCAGAGGCTCAAACACTGGGACTTTCCACAAGCTACGGGGAGATTCCACAGGGCAGAGCAAAGTGAGCACAGACGTTGATGTAATGTGGAAAATAGCTTTCCTTTCTCATCCGGCCAAACCTAATCAGCTCTCTTTTCCCTTTGTTTATTTTTTGTCTCGTCTCAGAGCATCAAGACCCTGCTTCAGAGGTAAGTGTTTGAGAGTGGGACTGTGGAAGAAAACTGAATTTTCAGGTTCTTTTAGTATGTACAATCAGGTTGGAAGAATACATTCAGAGTTAAATCATAACACAATCATGGACAAAGGAAATATGACTCGTTTGATCATGGATCCCCGATGCCAACCCACTATCCAAGATGATAGGGGTTCACTACCGAGGTTGAGAGTCCTGTTGAAGGACATTCACATCATATTTATACCCCGGTAAAAACATGAGCCTGGCTTAGTATAAGCAGGTGATAACAGAATTGGGTGAAACAGTCACAGTCTTAGCCCTTACCAACCACCAGATATGGCGGTATACCAGTATTCTTAGAATATGATTAATATGATTAAATCACTGTAACAACTAATATGGTAATCAATAAGCAATAATCATGCCAATCATAACATGGAAATAAATGATTATTTCAACAGGACAACATTTATTATTTATTTCAACAGAAACAAGCCCTCAACCTGGGGCCTCAATCTTTGATCTTAGCTGTTTTTTATGCAGTATTAGCTTTCTTTGTCTCAACAACTGCTGTCCTTGGTAGGCCGTCATTGAAGTTTGAAAAGCCAGCCCTCACAGCTCCTAGTCTCTGTGAGGGTCGCTTTGCAGGGCCCCTGCAGTACAGAGTCTGGAAGTCTTTGAAAGGAAGCATCTACCCAGGTAATGTTAATAAAGCACAAACCTGTTCTCACTTAGTAACATACAGTATTTCTGGTAAACTACATTAATTTGCGTTCCTTTAGTTGTATGCATCACTATTGTTGCATTTGTTTGAGCCCTGACCCTAAATGACTCCACAGCTGACAATGTATAAGTAAATAGTAGCTTCACAACTCCTTCATATTACATCAATATCTTTATTGTTGTTAGCATCCAATTAAGCTGAATTGCTGCAATATTTATCCCTAAATCTCTCAATGCTTATTCTGGAACTGGAATTTAAAGGGTTTACTTCCTGTTTAGACTGCATGCTTACTTTCTGTTCTGTCAATAATTAAATCAAAATAAATTCTGTTGAAGTTCACTTTTGCCACCATGGCATTTCAATTGTGTGCAATTAAGCAGTGAAGTACACATGTACAAAATACTTCTCGGTTTTCTATGTGCTCAGTTCCAGCAGCCATCACCTTTAACTCCAGTACAGCCAACCCTTGGCTTAGCTTGACCTCCTCCCTCACCTGTGTCCGCTACCAGACCTTCAACCATGCTGTCCAGGACAACCCTCACCGGTTCAACGCTGCATTGTCTCTGCTGGGAAGCCAGGGCTTCACCCATGGACGCCATTACTGGGAGATTGAGGTCTACAGCAGCACGGTGTGGACTGTCGGGGTGGCTCGGGAGTCTGTGTCCAGGAAGGGAGTTATCAAAGCCTTGCCAGCCAATGGTTTCTGGACCCTGTCCCTGTCTTATGGGATACAGTACATGGCTGGCACTTCACCTCCTACAGTCCTTGCTCTTGAAGAACCTCTAGCTAGGATTGGTGTGTATCTGGACTATAAGCGAGGCTTGGTGTCCTTCTACAATGCAGAGAGCATGACTCATCTATACACCTTCAGAGAATCCTTCACAGAGACATTATACCCTTATTTTAATCTAGGCTTTCTTGACAAAGTGCATGAAAACGAGCCGTTAAAAGTTTTCTTACCAAAAATCTAAGAATGTATTTGAGCCTCCTAAACCCTGAGACACCAATTTTAATCCTTTACAAATTGATGTCAAGAAAGTGATGATACAAGAAATAATGCATGTATTATGCAGCAAATCATAGACAATCCAGTATTTTTATTTTAATCTTGCTTTCGTTAAGCAAATTCAGCTTGCACAGCACAATGTCTATTTTTGTACTGTAGAATAAGTAAAACAAGTATCAGCAGAAGAAAAATGTCCTCATGTCAGTGTAGACAAATAACCACTAGGTTTTGTCTTTAAAGTTTTTATATATGAACGCATTTTCCATTGAATGACGTACACATGAAAAGCAGTCAATGACAGTGAGACATGGTTTCAGCCAACTATTTTTGAGTCGTGTATATAAAATCTCAATATAATTTCGAAATAATTCCATATAGGCCTATAATTCAAATGGGTAATATCTCTCTCAATAAATGTTTTTATTATCTGTTACAAGTTATCTTCATCTGAGTAAAATGGAAAATGTTTTGTATGTAAGCACATTTGTATCTCCATAAGACAGCTGAAGTAGGTAACACGATCAGATTCTCCAGTGTAATTTGATCAATCATATATAAAGCCAAGAATGGCAATTCTGCAGTACTGTTTATGTATAAATTTATACTTTGAAGCTATTGTTTTGATTACAGTTATTTCAAGTACATAATGTATATTACGAGTAGATAACATGCTATTTTCAAATGTGCTCTCAGATCATTTCACAATACCAAACAATAGAGGCATACACTGCTTGTCATAGTTTAGAAAGCGCGGAGAACTTCCTTTATGGCAGCTTTCATAAACAGAAATATCAAATGACACAATCTACTAAAATAAAAATGTCCATAAAATAACATGAAACTGTGGTAGTTCTCTGTTCTATTTTTCAGGAGTTAAAATCTACTACACTGGCTAGTTGCTGTCCCTGGCCAAGCCATTTCATTTCCACCAAACGAATGGCATTTTCAAAAAAGCTGAGCTGGCTATTACCAATTGATTTTATCATGCAAACCCCTAAACCTGAACTATGTTTCTCCCCTAATAAAATAATAACTGAAAAATGTTAAGAAATCTGCACTTTTTCCACTACTATCGTTGATAAAAAACTCAATGGTCTCCTCCTCCCAGTCCTCCACGTTGCTGTCCAGCTCATCAGTGTCCACTCCTCCTCGAAGCTCGAGGCGGAGGCTCTTCTGTTCTAGGTGGATCAGCACCAGCAATAGAGTACAATTTGAAAACTGGAAATGGGTCCCTTTCTGTTTCGTAAGCACCCCTGTTTTGGAAGAACCTCTCTCTGCTCCTTCCTTCTAAGGCTACCTCTTTTTTACTTCTACTACTTACTGTTTTCAAGACAGGCCCGGTTCTAGTCTGCCTACTAAATTAGGGTGGGCTAAATGATAGGTGGGCAACCTAATAAACAACATTATGTTCACTCAAGAGTTTGGGGTAGAGAAATTAGGGGCCATGTTTTACCTGTTACGGCCACGTATACTTCGGTGTCTGTATTGTTGTGTGTGTGTGTGTGTGTGTGTGTGTGGGGGGGGGGGGGGTTGTCGTCTTATCTTCTGTTGCTCCCTCACTGTCATTCAACATTCAGGTGTCCGCTCCTCATTGGTGGTTCCTGCACGTCACTCATCATCAACAACCCACCCGCTGACGAACCAATCAGGAGTCCGTCCGTCTTCAATAAAACCCTTGCTGCCTAGTCATTCTCAAGAGCGAGGTTTAGCCTTTGTTTAGGGAGATGTGTGTATCTGTGTTAGTGCTTGTCTCTCACTCAATAGATGGTTACCTACAGTGGTCATTCTTTGTGTTAGCCTTTTGTGTTTGGTACAAGTTCAGTCTGTCTGTATGTGATACGTTTAAGCTTAAACAGCATATACCACACTGATACTACCTACTCTTACAACAAAACTAGGCTGCTAAAATAATAGTCCAACCCCATGACCTTGTGAAGTGGGTCAAGGCAAGATCTTAAGAGAACATCTTTAAATATTTTGACCACAACTGTAAAAGCCAAATTCATTGTAAGAGTATACTGTTACTGCTGTGCTATAACAATATTTAAATAATGTTTATGTTGTAAATGTTGAGTTTTGATAGTTTGTATTGATAGTTAGTAATAATAAATAAAAAGTAATAAACCAGGAGGTACGGCAAATATATTCCTATGTATATTTAGTGCATGGGATCGTCCACTTTAATTGTTCTGCACAGGTGTAGTTATAGGCAGATGTAACGAAGATAACCCTAACCCTAACCCTACCAACTTCTCATGTATTATGTTAGAAACCATCTTAACGTCTTTTCATGGCTGGCATGCCCGCAGCCCCACGTACCCAGCGCCGGTGTGCTAGTGCCCTGTGCTGTTTCCACTGATGTAGTTGGGGTACAGCCGGGATAATATACTCTACTGTAAGGAGTGTTCTTTTGAAGTGTGTTGTCTGAAAACAAATGAATAAGGCCAGAACGCACAAATGGCTGTTTTTCCACAAGATAGACAGACTTGTGTCAGACAAACCGCATTTGGCTTTCACAAACGTTGAAGTAGACAGTAGATTATTTTGGGTGATTAGAAGTAAAAAAAACAAAAAAAAAACAACAGCAGTGGCAAAAACCCTGGACAGATTTGTGCTTGAACACACTCCACTGATTAATCTATAGGAGAGAACCGCTTTCTGTCATCAGCTCTGACAATGGTACCAATTTCGTTGATGCAGAGCGTGTGCTGATTGATTCTATAAGAACCCATGGAACCCATCAAAAAATATAGAACACTCTTGTGCAAAGTCTAAGCCAATGGATTTTCAATCCTCTCATTTTAGGCTTCAATTGTTCTGCTCATGTGCAGTCATAGGCAGATGTAAGGAAAATAGTGAAGGGAAGAAGGATGAAAAGTAATGTAGAGCAAAACGTTTTTTTTGACCGTGAGTTTCCAGACATTTTTGAATTCGTGATTACAATTTCTTTATTGAACATCGACAACTTACATTGGACGAGTCTGTTGAAGAATTTCTGCTATTAGATGCATCCCATCATGTCTTGGA
Organism: Aplochiton taeniatus; assembly: GCA_017639675.1. Classification (NCBI taxonomy): domain Eukaryota; kingdom Metazoa; phylum Chordata; class Actinopteri; order Galaxiiformes; family Galaxiidae; genus Aplochiton; species Aplochiton taeniatus. The sequence continues at coordinate 25,640,634 of CM030172.1, read as the reverse complement.
CTGGACTCACATTACTTGTGAGTAACCTGCTAGCAGCTGTTTAAGGACAGTTTAAAATGTACAAACTAAGGCAAAGAACACAGTGGACACGCTTCAGAAACATAAATCTCTGCTACTCACAAACCTAAGTGGCAGTTGGAAACACTAAAATAACTGGACATTTAATGGAAGTCAAATTCAGAAAGACCCTTCACAACATTTCTGATTTAGGTTAGTTGTATATATCGATGGGCTAGTAATGCAACTTTAGCTTCCTAAGGAACATCCTTGAGAACAAGAAAGAAAGTGTGGGCATACTTCCTGTCAATCATCCACCATCACTATTAGGTTAGATAATACTTGAACCTGTTCTCCATAGTATTCTAAGCTTTATTACAGGCAGGTAGTATGGAGCTCATGGAAACATAATTTAGGCCAAAGAGCCTACGTTATATTAATATTTGATCTTGAAATTACACTACGCATAAGGGATTTACATCAGTTATGCTGTCACTGCCATTATTCTTTCTATCTATCATACCTATAGCCCTTTTTACCTTGTAAGTCAGCACAATGAAAAAGGGGGGTTTCCATTGCTGTCCTATGATTGCATTCTTATTTTATTGGGGTTTGTTATTTCTGTACATTGCAGCATGTCATAAAAACCACCTGGATGGACCAATTTACATACATTAAACACTACTTTAACACAGTCGGTTTCAATTGCTTAATTAGTCTATCACCCCACATCTACGTTTTGAAAACACAAAAAATTATGACATGTCTTTATTTCTTGCAGTTGCAATTGCAGGTTATGTGTCCTCGCTTTTATGGGAATCTATATTTACAGTAGCATCTGTGTTGAAAGTTGAATCAAAGTTATAACGGGGTGTAATCTCAGTTGAAGTAATGGCCAAGAGGCAGTCACTTGCTCGTATGTAGTGTGTCCTGGAACTTGGTGCTAGTGTAACGTACATGAAAGCCCTTCTTACTTATGGTGTCGTCTGAGTGAAATTGAATAACAATGGCATCCCCTGCTGAGTAAATCTCCTCTGGGTGCTAGGAAGGACAGAGAAAAGGTGGGTGTGAGAGAGAGAGAGAGAGAGAGAGAGAGAGAGAGAGAGAGAGAGAGAGAGGACATTTTTGTTTATTCAACTAATCATAGAAAGATGTTCATCAAGTTTAGTGAGGTTCAAGGTCAACATAACATTTGGCTTTACCCCTGATCCACAATAACGTCCAAGTCTGGGTGCCTTGATGTCAGCTCCATCATATAGTTCCATGTAGTCATAGCCACAGTCGGCCTCTTCCTCTATCTCAAATGTCTGGAAAATGATCTCCACGCCATAGCCCTTCTCAGCAGAGACCACCCACTGGCAGTCTGCTCCTCCGGGGTAGTTGTTATCCCCAAACTGGGCGTGGGAGTACAGATCTTTAGCCTTGACCTCAGCTTTAAGGCTTCCTCCACACTCTGGGAAGGCAAAACCACAAAATTAGAGACAAAGGACGACTGGATGTTTAGTCTAAATGATTTCTCTATAGGGAATTACTCAGATTATTTATAACGCAGTATTTATTCTATATATAGAAATGCCCTTATCCATAGCCCTTGGCTTGAATAAAAACACAAAAACGAAGTAAATTTAGAATGAAAGGTGTTTCTTTCTGGCAACACATTGACAAGACAAAATGAAGGCTAAATTACCTCACTATCAAATTAACAGACATACATTTGAATACAAGGTATCTGGTTACAAGGTAATCAGAAAATTATTTCTGATAGCAAATAAATGGGGGCAAAGTAACTGCTTGATGTCTGCATTTCAAATGAGGCAAAATTAATGACCAGTTGAACTTGTCGAACTTTGTTTCAAATGGCGTTAAACAAAAAAATATATATAAATAGTTACTGAATGAGTGATGGTCTGAGAATTGTCCAATCAAGAAGAAAAGTGCCAGTAGCTGATAAAAGTAACGATTAACCACACTTGACACGGGTAATTCTTTGTAATAAGTTGAGCAAAGAACATTTTTCTTGTTAATGTAGGTCTAATTTGCTATTACTTGCTTCAGTGCCCACCTGTGTTGAGTGAAGCTTCAAAGCCCCTCTTCTGCACCGAGTTGTCAGAGAAGAAACGGAGAAACATCCTATTGCTGCTGGAGATCACTGGAGATGGCTTCTTGGTGCCACAAAAGCGTCCCAAGCTGGAGGAACGGCCATCCTGCCCGTCATAGATCTCCAGGTGGTCATAGGCACACTCAAGATGAGCTTCCATGTCAATCTCATTAAAAGCCTAATGAATCAAAGTTATTGCTTGGTACAAATAATATGCTATGAATATGACACGAAGTCAAAGCCTACAATTTCATTAAAGTGCCATAATGTGCCTTATATTTTGTATTATTGTTCACCCTAGTGAGAATCAAACCAAGAATAAAAATATAACATAATAATATAATATATGATTTACTATAACCTGCCTATGGTATCATAATAATGAATGTAGAAGATATATTTACATGTGATTGCTTTTGAAACACTTTATGTTATTGTTTTGAAAATAAACATTTATTCAATGTTTATGATTTTGGTTATTGTTAGATTAGGATTGAATTACGTACAAATTTTATGCGATGGCCAGGGGTAGTAGACATTGCCCAAGTGCAGGCCTTCTTGCTGGGGTACTTCTGAGGCCAGTTGGGGCTATTGATTGTACCGGTTACACTGCTCACTACATGATCACAACCCGCTGCAAAATAGCACATAACATAACACATACACACATACATACCAGAGACTGTATTAAAACCATATTTATTTAAAACTTATCAACTAGTGTCAACAATGGCTGTACATGCATAGTTAAAAACATATCATGATTTCAACAATCAAATAATTACATAGCTGTCTCCAGAATTACCCTAAATAACATAACATAGTTCAGTTAAACTACACATCATTTAGGACTTTTGACTTGTTTGGGTTTATATTGAATTATCCGCTGGAGTGAATCAAAGATGAAATAACAATGATACAGTCCAGTTTCTCTTTTGTCTCTGATGCCTCAGTTTAATTGTAGCGGTAACAGGGACTACACAGAGGTGCGGGTTGCCCATGAAATGTTTAACTGTAGTGTTTACTTTAAGACCCCAAAGATGGTCTGAGAGACAGACAGTTCCCAAATGAATAGTAGATATGCTTGAGCTGACTAGCACGGCCGATTGTATGCTGTACCTTCTTTGCAGTCGTGTTTATTGTCATGCAAGACAAATCCACTGCGACACTGGCAAGTGTAACTTCCAAAGGTGTTGACACATTCCTGCTGGCAGCTTCCATTCTCCTTAGAGCACTCGTCCTTATCTTAAGGAGGCCAAGGAAAACAGGTGAAAAATAATGAAAAACACTAAACAACGTGTTTAGCATCTTCAGTAGAGCAAATTACTGCATAGAGATGGAACAGTGTACAGTGAGCGGTTTGCCAAGGCTCACCAGAAAAGAAATGAGCTTTGAAGCCTTTCTTTGACACAGTGTTGTCAGATTTGAACTCGATGCGCATGTTGTTCTGTTGGGAGGTGACAGCCTCAGGGTTATGTGCTCCACAGAACTTTCCATGGAGGTTTGAGTCAGAACTCAAACCACTTCGCACCTCAACATAATCATATTTACAGACCTGGGAAAATGTACCAAGAAAATAGAGAGATCTAGTTAGCCAAAAACAGTAACCCAAGAGCTAATAGATTAGGCCAAAGTTAACCTTTCATCCATTAAAAAAAGATTCTTATATTAGATTATTTTACCTATATTACGTTACCACTTTTCTTTCTGGTGATGAGATACATGCTTACATCATGGCCTTCGGTCTCAAAGACATCAAACAGCAGCGTTATGCGGTATTGGGTGGGGGCCACCAGCTGCCAGACACAGTTCTTGTTGGGGGGGTACTCCTTCGGCCAGCCGGGGGTGGTAATGGAGCCATTGAGCTTGGTGATGAAACCTCCACAGGCAGCTGCTAGGGGGAGAAAAATGACTTTAAAGTCGGACTTGTGAAACAGACCAATGCACAGGTTGCATTCCTTGTCCTTTATCAGACAGCACATTGTCAATATGGGAAAGATAAGAGCCAGGTTTAGGGTCTGGATTAACGCCTAGACTCACCCTCACAGCTGCGTTTGTCTGGGGCCAGTTCAAAGCCAGGGTCACAGGCACATCGGTAACTACCCAAGGTATTCAAGCAGCGCTGTGCACAGTGCCAATTGTCAGGTTGAGAACACTCATCCACTTCTAGCAAACACATGACCAGTGACATTGGAAGAAAGTACAAAGGCTATGACGATGCAACATTTTCCATAAAACGTCAATGATACAGAATAACTTTTGCTAACTAGCATTTAAACATAAATCAAACAGAAGCACAAGCTTTAAGATGTGACCTTTGAAGAAGTTGGCTGCAAAGCCGGCTTTGTTGACCGATCCGTCTGACACAAACTTCATCCAAAGGTGATTCGAGTGGCTCATGATGTCATCTGGCTTGTCGTAGCCACAGAACCGGCCCAGCAGTGGGCTGCTCTCCGAGCTTCCATCCCTCACCTCCAGGTAGTCGTAGGCACAGCTGTCATGCCACTCGATCTATCAAAGACAATCAAACACTCCAGGAATGTTTTTTCATGTCAGGTTTACTCCAATTGCATAGCATGAGAGTGTTAGAGGGCAAAACAAGGTAAATGTAAATATTTTGTTTACATTCAACACTATTATGTTCCTCTAGTAATGATGGATTATTTCACCAGGTTGCTGTCACGGTCTGGGCCGTGCCTCTGGTAGATCCCTTGTGTTTCCTGTGTTTCCCTTTCCCCTGTGTCTCTGTGGCTTCCCGGTCTGTTACTCTGTGTATGTGTATGTGTCGGTGTTGTGGGGGCGGCACTCCTCTCACTATCCTGGCTCCCTGATTACTCACCTGCACAGCCTACACCCCTGCCTTCTATCAAGCTCATCAGCCCAACAGTATATGAACCCCGGATTCTCAACCATTCTTCGCCAGATTATTGTTTCAACCCCTGTGGTAGATACCTGTCCTTGGCTCCTCATGAGTTTGCTTCCTGAAAAGAACCATTACTTGTGCTTGTGCTTTAACCTTGTTTCTGTGTGTCATAGGATCACTCACTGCCTTTCAATCAGCTTGCCTCACTGCCTGCCTGCCTGCTTCTCGACCTGCTGCTCTGCCTACATCTCCCGGACTATCCCTGCCACCGACGCTCAGGTTCTCTCCGGTCTCTTTGCCCCCGGATCCACTTCCTCAATTGTTTCCGTGACCTCTGCTCTTCCTGACCCACAACCTTCCCGCAATAAACCCTAACCTCTGATCACTATACTCCATCTCAGTGTCTGTGTCCAGCGATTGGGTCCCCCTTGCAAGAGCGTAACAGTTGCACTAAACATTTGATAATGTGGCCCCTTCATATGGATTAGCTACATGTTTCAAAACCCATTCATTGGTCCGATTAGAAACTGGATGATGTAAAGACTACTTTCCGGCTTTCTGAATAAATAGGGGTTATGGGGGGTCTAGGGCTAAAACAGAGTCCCCTAAATAGACAGTAGTGTGTTTGTGGGATCTCTAGTTAGAGGAGAAAAACATACTCAAACAAACAACAACATTGATTTGTTTTAAAAGGTTAATGTTAGTAAAAGATGCATGTTGTGCCATCAGAAACTAAATGTCAGAATGTTTAATCCATGCAGAGGGACATGTAATATAGGATGTTCATTTTGAGAATGGCTGCACAGGCTGGGAATTAAATAAGCGAGTTAGATCTGTCCGTAAAGGGAAGCATCTAGTAGATGATATAGCTTCTTTTGAAGGGTTTGGTGAGTGCAGCTGCGTTCACCTCAAATGACTGGAAGGATAGGCCAACATTGTAATCCTGTGCTACTGTGATTTTCCACACGCACACTTTGTTAGGACGGTAGTCATCAGGGTAGTTCGGGGACTGAATCCGGCCATTGTCCCGATTCACTTCTCCGCCACAGACGGCTGCATAGAGCGAGACAGGCAGAGAAGCATAGGATGGGACAAAGCTTTATTCGATTATTCCATTAACAATATCCAAGGACCTTCTTCAGTAAGTAAGTAAAATGTATTTCTAAAGCACATTTAACACAACCCTCGTTGATCCAAAGTGCGGTACATCAATAAGAAAGAACATCAAAAGAAATAACAAATAAAAAAATGCAACCAAAACACTTAAAAAAAAAAAATCTTCTACATTATCATTGGATACTGGACTAAATTGAACACTGAAAAGGCAGCTGTTGAAGATATTAAGTGGAATTGTGTTTATCCTTTGCATTTAAAATGAAAAGAAATAAGCTGGACGATGAACATCAATTTACAGTAATACCTGTATGAAACAATTGAAAAGGATTTATCTCACTCACTCACACACTCAGTCACTCAGTCAGTCAGTCAGTCACTCACTCACTCCGGTTAAAATCATGAATTAATAAGAACAAAAACACAGCAAAGGCAATCATGAGAGAGGGAAAAATACCTTGATTTTCAATTGTGTTTGCATGTTGTACTAATGCATGATAATAGTCACCTTCATACACAGCTGAAAAGCCTTTCCCCACCCAGTTGCTACTGCTTCTGAACTCCACCCACAGACGGCTTTCTGTTGAGACGATGGTCTCGGGAATCTTGTCACCACAAAAACGACCTTGCACAATGGAAGAGCGTAAACAAAAACATACTATCCTGAGCTACAGGTAGGTGCTGCTGTACGTTTTAGAATTCAGAACACTATGCATCATGAAAGGTATAGAATGCTCACTGCTCCCCTTATTTTGTTTTAGCGTGTCAGAATGTGCAGGATTCCCCTGCACCTTACTCTTTCAGAGGTCACAGTCGAGCTCTACGCAACTCCTCAGACAACTGTCAGAGTGAAAGTGTTTTGTTCTACTTCTATGGCTTCAAGACCTTCTCAGTACAGATCAAGATGGATAACTCAGAACTCAAAAAGCAGATGACTGTTCTAAGGGTGAAGATGCTGAATTGCTGTTGTATAGACGGGCTCTAATGTAAATGTGCTTCTACGTAAAGACCTTTCAGCGGGGCCTTTCTCCAGAACCCGTCTCGGACCTCCACATGGTCATACCAGCACAGGTGACTCCTGTAGAGGTCCAGTGAGGTGAAATTCAAAATAATCTGGGAGAGATTCACAGGCCAGATGAAGAGAAAGGAAAGCCACGAAGGTACTTAAAACATAGGAGCGACAAAATACTGCAACAAAACCTTTTCTCAAATTTGGACCGTGGTCCGAACGGCAAATTAATTAATAGTATTATTATTAAAGCTGCAACAGAAGGCAAAGAGTGAACCACATCTGAGGCTAACATGTAGCATGTAACGTGTAGCATCTGAAGGGTAATATTCGACCTTCTCTCCAGGCGTGACAGAAATCCTCCACACACAGTGAGCATAGGCTGCATAGCCACTGGGGAAACCAGGGGAGGAGAAGTTTCCCCCACTGTCCTGTAAGCTGTCCCCACACCCTGCAAACGGAACACACAGCACACATTAAAGAAGACCTTGGATGATAGAGAAGGATTTCATACACACATGCAGTAAGCAATCAATCTCCAGTAGAACGTTCTGATTACATTATGTCCCTTACATAATAGAGGGCTGAATGCATCTTGAAAAAATTAGGACAAGAAGAGGTTCAATCAGTACAGGCTAATACAAAGTAAGTAATGTTGTCTCCTTGGGGGATCGAAAAAGATTCATTGGTAGAAATAACTCAGAATAGTTTAATCTTACTTGTGCACTTGTACAGTTTGCGAGCTTGGGTGATGTCTCCTTTGCTAAGCCTGGTTCTCTGACCAATGGGTGGTTTGAGTCCATTGACATTGTAACGGGGCAGGATCGTGTCTAAAAAGATTCCCCTGGGATTCAGACAAAATCAACCAAAGATCCTTGGTTCAATAAACCAAAACAGACTTAACTAAGCAATGCATCAAATGTAGCTTTGGGAAGGAAATGTATCATTCAGATATAGGTTCCATCATCTAAAACAGTTTTTCCACAAAAGAAACGTGGGATTACTTGCGATCGGGTTTTTAAAATGGTCAGATTAGGCCATACTGTCTTTTTTTACACAGGGATTCTAGTTTGACACTTACAGTAGTTACTTTATTGACCTCCTTTTTTCTCTTTTGGCAGCTAGTTGGGGGGCTCACTCTTGCACAGTTCCCATGGTAATGTGCCCATGAATGACAGGCATGTGCAAACACAGCGGCTTGAATGAAGGCTTTAGGCTGTGCCAAGCGGCTCAGTGGAGCCCACCCCTGAATGCCAGAGAACAAGGCCACTCCAGGCCAAATGGTCCTACACAAAGACCCAAACTGGCAGGCCTTTATTTACATTTGACGGCTTTCACAACCACGGCCAGGAGAGTGGTAGTAAAGGTAAAATAGCAGGACACAGGGAAAGCAACAGGGCAACAAAATGCACGAGACAGACATGAAAAGGGGACTGCTGTGATGTCGTTCCTCTCACAATTGGGACCTTAATCCCCCAGGGGCTTCCCACGGTGCTGGCTTTGCACTGATAATGGAGTCTGACCAGTATCTGACAATGAATTTGATCACGTACTAGTTGGACAGAAGAGCACATGGGTGTAATTGTGGATGACTGCTAAGTGTCAATCAAAAACTAAACTGAAGGGGAAAACTTTGCTCAGACTTCAGTTAATTTCAATAATTTTGAGAAACAGAGTAACAGAAACAAAAATATAAAGATACATTTTGGCCCAAATGTAGGATAAACAAAGAAGAAGCAACCGTAAATGGAGAAGGCCATTAAACCTGGAGAACGTGTTCTTTGCATAGTGCATGATGCTGTCAAAGTCGTAGACCTCTCCTAGGGAGTTGACTTCCCCTGGTTCCATCTTCAGAAAGTTGTATTCCTGTCCTTTTGTGACAAATGGGGAATTAGTGACACCATTGACGTTGTTGCTCAAACAAGGTCTCAAAAGTCTTGCATTAACAATGTTGATCTATTTAAACATTAGTAAACCAAAGAGACATAATTGATCATATTCATCGATAGCACAGGATAGGGCGAGACAGACACACATTGGCTCTATTGATGACCACAGACACCGCAGGTTTACTACCTGGTTGAATGTTAGCTCTGATGATGCTCACATGCTCATCTCGGTCAGGTCGTGTATGCTCATGCCAGAAGCCAATCACATGGCCGAGTTCATGCACCACTATTCCAAACTTGTCACAGTTCTTTCCTATAGAGATGGCCTGAGGGCCACCACCTCTCTTCCCCACATAGGAACAACACCTGTATAGGAGAAATGTATTGGTTTCAAGCTATAGGGTGCCACTGAAAAGGTATGTCCTATAATATGTGGTAAATAATATAGGCAACACATTTGAAAACTATCCCATTAGAGAAGCAAATCAATTATTTTAAAATAGAAGATTTGGCACCTTTGGATCTATTTCCTAAGCTAAGGGTGAGTCTAATGCATTTCTGCCATTGTTGTTGGTTTGTTCAAGCTGTGGCAAAGAGATCAGTCACATAATAATGATGTGTTCTTCTGAACCACTTGAACACACAGTATGCTTGACCTCAGTTGGTCTTATTGATTTGATCAATTACAATTTTAAACACCTGGGTGTGTACACAATGAAAGGGAAGTAAACAGGTTTATTTCTGTATAACACAAACAAATATTAGTTAGATTCCACTTTCAACTCACCTTGTCGGTAGAAAATGCAATAAAGGCCCTAACACAAACTAGGAGAAAGGCTCACACAGTTTAAACTAGGATAGAGCACAGACACTCACCCACAGGGCCGGTAGGTGAACAAAATATAGCTCTCCTCTGTTGTCCTCTCAATAAACGTGACGCAGGTGTGCTTCTCCCAATGGCGCATGGCCTGTCGGAATATAGCACGCTGGCTTCCTGAAAGACAAAGTGGCCTTCAGATAACATCGGAAGTGAACTAATTCATTGATTGAATCTTTTCACTAGACTTCTAGACAGTCTATAAATACATGAGACGCTGCTTATTAATGAGCATGGTTACAGAATAATGGGTCTCTGTTGAAAAGTCTAAACAAAGGGTCCATCCTCCTACAGTCTCCGTTTCTGAGTCAGTTCTCACCGCTAAAATTCCCGCTGATGACGTATGGAATGACCCCATCAGGCCACACCCGCTCCAGTCGGGAGCTGGCCGCTCTCTTTGTGCGTGGGGGAATACCTTGGTCATCTGTGGTCATGTTCTCCTTACTATTATCATTAGAGTTGGAACCGTTCCCTTTGAAAAGATGAACAATGTTCTGTGATGCTTTTAGTGACTAAGTGTAAACTAACTCAACCTGAATATACTGGATATGGTGATCATACCAACAGAATCATCCTAACAACTTAATTACAGTTATATTATAATATTGTTGTCACATATGGTTGTCTTCAAAAATAATCATTGTCCAATTGAAAAGTAGGACAACTGATTCCAGCATGTGTACCTGTATCTGTTTTGTTGAGGATCTGGATGGTGTGGGGAGTAGCACCCAGGAAGCGGACCACTCTGAATAAACGTAGGTCCTCCTCATCCAAGGCAATGTCTCCTAAAAAGGCAGCTAGGGCAGACATATGTGATAATTTGTTGGTGGTTTAGTATTCCTCCAGGCTCAATTCTACTGGTTACAGTGGCCACTGATTAAGAGATTGGGTTCAAGACCCTGTGAGGCCTATTAGTAATGGTTGGTTAGTAGTTAAATTATGGTATATGGTGCAGCAAATATTCACACACATCGTTTCTTTATTACCTGTATCTATTAATAGTAATACCACCAGTAATCTGCTATGCTGCCTTACCACATGACTGACAGTGTGTGTCACTGTATTAACAAGAAACTAAAACCATGTAGAAGATGCATCCACACCCAGCAAACACTGTATGTATTTGACAATTCACCATCCATGCCCTTTACAACATTGAACATCTTCTCTCTCTGGACTTTAATTAACTGGTTAATTTAAACATGGCACAATTTTGTATAATAATGATTTAGATTTCCTAACTCCACAGTGGGTATTGTACACGATAAACGCAGTTGACTATACAACATTACAAATACAATAATTGAAATTGACTAGTAATGTGACTAATCAAAATCATGCATCCATACAATGTTTCCCCCTTATCTGGTAGAAGTTGCAAGTAGGCACTTCCTGTAAAGTACTGTAAGCAACAATCAGCTAGGTTATGACTGATCCCCATATTAGCTCTTGACTCTTTAAAGCTGAGTTTATATGAACAGCCTTCTATGTTGGGAGACAACTCTTCAGGGGCTGCAGCCGTACCCACTAGTACCCTCCACAACAGGTCCCAGCCTTTCGATCATGCAAAAGGGGAGTGTGATGACTCTCAGCCCTGCGGTGCACAATACAGGGTCTGCATCCTACAGGCCTTGAGATGAGGGCTCCTCTAATATGGCCTCAATTATCTCTGGTTTCCAGGCAACCGCTCCAGTGGTGGAGGCATGAGCACAATGATAAATAACATACTGTACACACCATTTTTTTGTTAATGGCCCGATCAATAAATTTGGCACCTTTTAGATGAGTTAGACATACTAGAATTCCAAGCTGCTGATTATTTTTACTTATGAATGTATCTCATCATTGGTAAGATGCAGAGGGCCGCTATATAAATATCACTCGACTTGTTTTAATAGAGAAACAGACTCATCTTTTTTCACTCTGTTTAGTGCATTGAGTTTGGAGAATACAAACTTGGGAATTGTTTGAAGACAGACTTAAGATTGTACACAGCCATGGACACTCGCATGGGTTTCAATATTCAGAGACCTTGATGTTTTTGCAGACGGTACATGATGGTAACAGGAAGTTAATAGCCCTTGACTCTGTAGTCAACCGCCCTGGACGTTTCCTTAATAGAGAACTTGCCGAACAAAGCCCCTCAACTAACTTCCAAACAGATTCAACTTGGCTTTTTGCAAAAGTCCAGTTCTAATTCCAGTTGAAAACTTGTGATATCTAAATGAAGCTGTTTGGAGGTGGCACCTTTCAAATGCCAGTAGCGGGGCGGGAAGGTAATTAGTTGAAGGCGTAAATAATCATTTTTTATGTAATTTCAGCAAATTTGGGGGGGATTTTAAAGTATATAAATACATTCTAGCACAAAACAAGGGTCTGAAACATTAAAAGAGAAATACAAATTGGAGATGCATGCCAACTATTGCTATAATGGTCAGCAATTGTTAAAGGCAATTGACGAGTATTTTTTACCAGAACTTTATACTTAGCCATTTTAGGATGACAACACCAGGTTGTATTGTGGTGGCTATGAGTCCTGATGGGCATTTCAACAGGCTTTAGGGGTACCTGGATAATTTTCTGATATCAACCACAATCATCTTGTGACATGTTAGTGGTACTGCCAAAGGTAAGGCTTATTGTTTCCTTCAAATGTAGAAAATATGCCATAACACCAATAACTATGAATTCAGGTTCCTATCAAAAATAATTCTAAAGGACAATCTCAAGTGAACTAGTTAAGGCCCGTTGTAATCTAGTAATGTGCTCTGGCAGGATTTAAAATCACCACCAACTCACTATCATAACAGTTCTCCACCAAGAAGTCAAAGTCACCAAGAAGACAAAACCTATTCATTGATTAATTTATGGGGTGGAGGGGGAAGTGTGTGTGTGTGTGTGTGTGTGTGTGTGTGGGGGGGGGGGGTTCATGTAGAAGAGCTGCAGTTTGACTTGCCAAGTTACCTAGTATGGATGCAAATAATCTTTATTGAAAGTGACAGTCTGCACTTAACCTCATTACGTTATTCCATTTAAAGTCCAAAGCATTAATTTTACATATTTTTGATACACCGACAAAAAACTAAATTTCCTAAAGTGAAAGGCATAGTTGTCAAAAACAGTTGTTACCTAATTCAAAGACCCTTTCGTGGGAACTTCATCTGATAGTTCATGGATAGTTTAGGAAAAGCTAAGAAGCATAAAGACCATTTAACGGAAAATGGCTAGATATTACATCAGTTACGTAGATTATAAATTACAGGAGTTTACACATAACCTACCAGCTTTACAGGGGTCCTTGTAGTCGGTATCTTCTGAGAAGTTTAGGTCTCTGATGTCTGCTGAGTCCAAATCAACGGCCATAAAAAAACTAAGACCAGAAAGTAGTAACAAAAAAATCTGAAAGAGAGGCATAGCTTAGGCAGCAAGTGAAATTGAAATGAAGGTACCCTGGAATTGAAAGCGGGAAAAGATGTTACCAGACGTACGCAACTGTTTTAGAAGGGCATCCGGTGGGTTAATACATTGAGCTGGTTCTCCACACGTCTTCATTCTGGTTCATTGTTTTGCGGACATAAGCTATCCAGGCGCACGGCCAACGTTGCAGAAGTGATTGCTCAGCTCGCTGTTCCCTGACTTTTTCCCCCATCGTAGTGACTCATTATACAAACGGCTAAGCTGCATTTATTTTTAAGTGATTAAATTGTATCATCGATCTATATACCAATACCATGCCAAACATACATAACATGAGAGTGGTTCCCAAATTATACAATTTATTTAATCAATTAAGTTAACAATCTCACAATTTATAAAACACATAAGCCTAGTGGCTGACAAGAACAAACGTCTTAACTTCACAACTCTACAACCAGAAATGAAACTTCACATGTAGATATGTAAACATGATGTAAGACACTATATTTATTCGTTAACAATTACACACAACATCTTATTATACATTCGTTGTAAAAACACAAATACATACAGATAACCATGCAAAGTTCACACATCTTTCCAAGTGGAAGAGCATGTGCTTGGATGATTGACTCCGCCTCCCACACTGGCACAAAATACATCGCTACTTAAATTGTTTTTTTTTACAATACACCTTTACCATGCCAAACATAAAAAACATAATGTTTTCCCAATCTCTATAATTGTAATTGTAAACGTTGTCACATTTTATAAAAATCACATAGGCATTTTAGCTGACAAGAACAAACATTGACTTCACAAATTCTACTACATGTGGACATGTAAAATTTATAACACCATATGCATTAGCCTAATACAAAAAATACCCATTTCACATATGTGGTAAGAACAAATACATAGGAAACAATGCAATCAACTTATATAAATGTATGTCTGTATGCATTTGATATGCAATTCTTTGGTCCAAACAATTCTGTTCAAATTGCCATTTCTCCACAAAACATACTTCTGTCAGACAAACTAATTTGTCTACATATAAATACAGTCGAGTTTGGCATGGTTGGGTCAACGACGTATTTTGAAGCTCCCTGGCGGAACATATCCTGGGACAACGCTCAGAGGCAGGGTCCAAGAGCACACATACATCGATCTCCCTTCGTAATTGATTAGCAGACCCCAGGTGGCAGTTGGTGCTTATCCGACAAGCACAGAACCTAACAATGACTTCAGGTTATTTAAATACCTCCCTCCTCCCTCATTGACAGGAACTGAACTTTCGCTTCATATCTTCCATTTTAGGCTGTTCTCCAATTATCCTACTTTCTACATAAGTAATTTGCACGTTCCTATCTCTTTTTTTCCCTCATTTGAACCACTGTAAGTACGGTTGAAAAATCATCCAATCAGGTTAATAGCTACTGTGGATAGATGCCAAAGTGCACATAAACCCTATAGGAACAGACTGAAATGATATCTAAAATCTCGATGCGTAATTAATGTCTTCTTTGCCCACATGTGTAATTATTTGTGTGAGAGTGAGATTGTAGAAATGATGTTATCGTATTTTGGAACACGAATCTCCATTATTGGACAAGTGTCAAATAATTCTATCAAAATATGCATGTGCATTCCTGGCTTATTGGTTCATTAAAAGTATATTTTTCATGTCAAGTTGATAACTGTTTTCTTGAGTATTTTTGTCCATAATACAGTTGGTGCCTAAGCTTTAAAAAGAAAGAGGTAGTGAGTACAGGTGATTGTTTGATGATGATGTGTTCATGAAAGCAGTTATTCCATCCCAGACCTACATTGCCTGCTAGCAGCCACTATTTGCAATTATCTAACCCAGACACCACTGACCCTGTTTGTGGCTTTGTGTTGATGTACTCCAAGAAGATTCATTGAATCCCATGAGGGCTAATCTTTGGGGAAGTGACAGTCAATCCTTGCCTTTTTGAGGTCTCAGTAAACACTCTGTTAGGTGGTGCAAGTATAAACAGTCCATTATGCACACGGGACCTTACAAATTTTGTGGAATTGCAGACACCACAAGCCATAACTGCCTGGAACCCCCTCCGAAAGTTCTCATTGAAAAAGCCATAGATGATGGGATTGATTCCACTGTTAAAGAATGCCAACCAATGGGCAACTGGAAAGAGGTAACTGCTGAGAAAGTCTATCTGCTGTTTGTTCATATCACTGTAGTCTGTCAGTAACATAAGGGTCCATAGGGGCAGCCATGACACCATGAAGAGTACAGCCACCAATATCATCATCTTGATGACCTTTGACCTGTTTTGGCAGCGGGCTCGGCGAGTGTGGCCCACGCCCACCTTCCTCAGATTGGGATAGATCTTTGCGGCAATGCAGCCATACATTATGCTTATGGCCAGTAGGGGGGCCAGGTAAACATGCACAAAGATAACCATAGTGTAGATCTGACGGATCTGGGGCCGGGGCCAGTTCTCAAAGCAGACAAACACAGGGTAGGTGTGGTTGTCATGGACCATGTACGTGTCCTCCAACCGGATGACGGTCAGTGTTGCAGCCAAGGGGCAAATAATGACAAAAGCCAGCACCCAAATAAAAACGATGGTGAGGAAAGCAGTTGCTGGTCTCATTCGATGTCGAAAAGGGTAGACAATGCCAGAGAATCTGCAGTAACAAAAAATAGAGAAATAAATAAAACGATAAATAAAACAATATATATATATATATATACACACACAATGGGGCCAAAAAGAATTTAGTCAGCCACTGATTGTGCAAGTTCTCCTACTTAGAAAGATGAGAGAGGTCTGTAATTTTCATCATAGGTACACTTCAAATATGAGAGACAAAAATGAGAAAAAAAATCCAGGAAATCACATTGTAGGATTTTTAAAGAATTTATTGGTAATTGATGGTGGAAAATAAGTATTTGGTCAATAACAAAAGTTCAACTCAATACTTTGTAACATAACCTTTGTTGGCAATGACAGAGGTCAAACGTTTCCTGTAAGTCTTCACCAAGTTTGCACACACTGTAGCTGGTATTTTGGCCCATTCCTCCATGCAGATCTCCTCTAGAGCAGTCATGTTTTGGGGCTGTCGCTGGGCAACACGGACTTTCAACTCCCTCCACAAATTTTCTATGGGGTTGACGTCTGGAGACTGGCTAGGCCACTCCAGGACCTTGAAATGCTTTTTACGGAGCCACTCCTTCGTTGCCCGAGCGGTGTGTTTGGGATCATTGTCATGCTGGAAGACCCAGCCACGTTCCATCTTCAATGCTCTCACTGATGGAAGGAGGTTTTGGCTTAAAATCTCACGATACATGGCCCCGTTCATTCTTCCCTTAACACGGATCAGTCGTCCTGTCCCCTTTGCAGTAAAACAGCCCCAAAGCATGATGTTTCCACCCCCATGCTTCACAGTAGGTATGGTGTTCTTGGGATGCAACTCAGCATTCTTCTTCTTCCAAACACGACGAGTTGAGTTTTTACCAAAAAGTTCTATTTTGGTTTCATCTGACCACATGATATTCTCCCAATCCTCTTCTGGATCATCCATATGCTCTCTGGCAAACTTCAGACGGGCCTGGACATGTACTGGCTTAAGCAGGGGGACACGCCTGGCACTGCAGGATTTGAGTCCCTCTCGGTGTAGTGTGTTACTGATGGTAGCCTTTGTTACTTTGGTCCCAGCTCTCTGCAGGTCATTCATCAGGTCCCTCCGTGTATTTCTGGGATTTTTGCTCACCGTTCTCATGATCATTTTGACCCCACTGGATGAGATCTTGCGTGGGGCCCCAGATCGAGGGAGATTATCAATGGTCTTGTATGTCTTCCATTTTCTTACAATTGCTCCCACAGTTGATCTATTCACACCAACCTGCTTGCCTATTGCAGATTCACTCTTCCCAGCCTGGTGCAGGTCTACAATTTTCTTCCTGGTGTCCTTCGACAGCTCTTTGGTCTTGGCCATGGTTGAGTTTGGAGTCTGACTGTTTGAGGCTGTGGACAGGTGTCTTTTATACAGATAACGAGGTCAAACAGGTTCCATTAATACAGGTAACGAGTAGAGGACAGAAGAGCTTCTTAAAGAAGAAGTTAAAGGTCTGTGAGAGCCAGAAATCTTGCTTGTTTGTGGGTGACCAAATACTTATTTTCCACCATCATTTACATATAAATTCTTTAAAAATCCTACAATGTGATTCCCTGGATTTTTTTTCTCATTTTTGTCTCTCATAGTTGAAGTGTACATATGATGAAAATTACAGACCTCTCTCATCTTTCTAAGTAGGAGAACTTGCACAATCAGTGGCTGACTAAATGCTTTTTGGCCCCACTGTGTATATATATATATATATATAATATATAAATATATATATATACACATATACATCTCAGATTATATTAACATATGTCTATAGAGGTCTGTTTTTTTGTGGAAAATATTTCATATGATTGCTTGTTGTCATCATTATCAAGATGTTTTCTGGTCATTGCATGGAAGCTTCTAATGCCTGTAAAAATTCTAATGACATTGCATGAATTAAAGTGGCAATCTAATCCTCACTTTGCATTACCATTTCCCACTTGTGCATGCAAACCTTGTGTGAGTATGAAAATGCACTTATTAGCATTTGCCAGTTCAGATTAAATGAGTCAAAATTAAAATAAGAATTAAATAATGAGCATTTTCATTTGCCATTCCATTTTCACATGCTGTAAAGGTAGTACAATGAAAATGTATATACAAATTGAAACAGCGCACCTTTCTTTGACATTGGATTTTTATTATGGACTGTCAAAACTCAAATGGTAATACAATTTGTCAGCTATCCTATCAAGGTGGGATTACATCGGTGCCAAATCCTTGTATGTCTAAAGGATATGTTTATCATGAGTGCCCTATCTTCAGGCTCATTTTGATTATCATTTGCACCTGTTTTGCCTTCTACACAAAGCCTGCCTCTTGTGTATTGCTTTGTTCCATTATTGTTTGAACAACATTGTAATCAAGCACTAAAGAGAGCTTGCAAACTTACCTATTTGTCTCTGACTCAGTTTTTGCCTTGTTTGCATTTGGTTCTCCCTCCTTGTTGGCACCGTTATATAATAATGGAACCAGATCAAGGCCCAGGGAACTCCTGCGCCAACTGCCCCCTCTGGAGCACTACGATCCAGGGTGCAAGGGGTACCTGGTACTCTGCCCTTTGGCCTTCGCACACCGATCATCAGCCTTCGTTTCGGAGGAAGCCATGGTAGTGTATATCATGGCCTTACTCACCGGGAAGGCGCCGACCAGGTTCTCGCTCACCGTGCGCAATAACTATCCTTTGTCCCTCATCCCTCAACTGCTTTTTAGTGCCTCCAGTGGGCCACCTGCTTTACCAAGCTTGATCTGTGGAATGCCTGCAACCTGGTGCGCATTGGAGAAGGCGATGAGTGGAAGACGGCTTTTAACACATTATGAATGAACGTCTGTTAGGAATATCTCGTGACGCTGTTTGGGCTCATTAACGCGGCAGCTGTCTTCCAAGCCTTCATCAATGACGTCCTTCAGGAAATGCTGGGCAGGTTTGTTTACTTTTACCTGGATGATATTGTCATCTTCTTCTGGTCACGTGAGGAACATGTTCAACACATTCGGAAGGTGCTGCTCTTTGTGCGGAGTACTGCGCCTTCCACATTCGTCAAATTTCCTTTCTGGGGTGCATTGTTTCTGAAATGGTCCCTCAAGATATGTGCTGTGGAGGTGTACCCCTACTTTGATTGAGGAAGTGCAACCTTTTGTGGGCTTTGTAAACTTCTACCATCACTTCATCAGAAACTTGGATCAGTTACCCTTCCTCTCACAGACCTTACCAGGAAGTCTTTGCGTCCCTTCAGATGGTCTCCTGAAGCCGCTATTGTGTTCAAAGAACTGAAGCACTGTTTCACCTCTGATTCTGCGTCTCCCAGACCCAGCTCTATCAGTAATCGAGGAGGTCGATGCTTCTGAGTCCAGGACAGGGGCTGTGCTGTCTCAGCCCTGCACTGTGGATCAAATACAACATCCCTGTGCCTTCTTCTCCCGCCGTCTGTCCCCAGGGAAAAGAATTACGCCACAGAGGATTGTAAGCTACTTGCTGTAAAGCTGGCCCAGTCCGGCTTCGGGAACGATTGTCCGTGGTGAAAACTGTTCTGTTTCGATCTGCACCCTCACTGTCGGCTGCTGAGGAACCTCTCAGCAGGGATAGCAGAATATGCAGGACCTGGGTTATTTGTTTTGTAGAGAGCCTTAGCATTTCTGTAGTTGCTGCCCCATGGTTCCCGGAAACGCTGGGAGTACTCAAATTCTCTACACATTCATCCCTTCTCATGTGTCTATTCCGGTAACTTCCGTGTACTGCTTCTGCTTTCGTAGATTCACGGACTGCGTAGAGTTTTATTGAGGAAACCTGGGCACGACCATGCCAGTGACAGCGCTGGATGGACGAGCCTTGGGCACGGGGAGGGTCTCATCACGGCTCCTCTCCGTCTGCATGCAGAACCATCGGTAGACCACTCAGTTTCCCCTCATCAAGTCTCCAAATCTGCCCGTTATACTTGGCTATCCTTGTCTATCCTTGGCTGATTCCACGATTCTGCTGGTCTTCGGGCACTTTGTTAACATGGGGTGAGCATTGTTAGACGGTCTGCCTTCTGGACTAATCCCTGCCCAAGGTGCATGGGCAGATCCCTCCATCCGACCTTTCCCTGGTTCCCAGCGTATATCATGACCTGAAGGCTGTTTTGAGCAAGACCCATGGCCTGCTGCTTCCACCACACTGAGACTTCGACTGTTCCATTGAGATCCTCCCTTGGGCCATATCTCCTCACGGACGTACCTTCTCCCTCTCTGCGCCGGAACACCAGGCCATGGAGGAGGATATCAAGGAGGCCTTGGCTGCTGGACTGATTTGCCCCTCGACCTCGCTGGCGGATGCCGGTTTCTTCTTCGTGGGCAAGCAGGGAGGAGGGCTACGTCCATGTGTGAACTATTGGGGGCTAAACAAGGTCACCGTCAAGAACAGATACCCTCTTCCTCTAATAGACTCCAGGGGGCGTCATGGTTCTCCAAGTTGGATATACGAAATGCAGATGAGTGGAAGACGGCCTGCAACACACATAACAGGTATTTCGAGTATCTCGTCATGCCCTTCAGATGTCTTCCAAGCCTTCATGAACTGCTGGGAGTTTCTGGGCCAGTTTGTCTACATCTACTTAGAAGGCATCTTGATCTTCTCTACCAAAGAGAAGGAGTACGTCAGGCATCTGCGCAAGGTCCTCTGGCGCCTTCTCCAACACAAACTTTACGTCAAACCAGAGAAATACTTGTTACATTCTATTAGCGTTTCATTCAGGACCCTTGGTACTCGTGGCGCCAGTCCAGTGGGGGTGTGATGGGGGAGGTGCGTCGGTCCACTCATGAAATTCAGATCCGCCTGGGGGGCCGCCAGGGTGACTGTTCGTGTTGCCTCAACTTCGTTCAAAGGAACTCAACTGGGCCCACGTAAGCGGTTCCAGTGCTACGCTATCGGCCCATACAGGATAGGGAAGAGGGTCAACCCGGGAGGCCTTCAATTTCCAACTTCCGAGCACTCTGAATGTTCACCCCGTGTTCCACATGTCCCGCCTTAAGCCTCTGATTACCAGCTCCCTGTGTCCTTCCGTAGTTCTTGTCCCAGCTCCCCAGCTCATTGGTGTGGGGCTTGCAAGCACTGTGAGGCGAATTCTGGACTCCCGCTGCGTCCGGGCCAGACAGCAGTTTCTGAGTTACAGGGTTACAGTCCGGTGGAGCGCTCATGGGAGCCGGCTGGCCAGATCCTGGATAAATCACTTATCTCTGAATTCTTACTCCTCAGGTCTGGGCAGCCCGGCAGGCGCGTCAGGAGCCACACGTCGGGGAAGGGGTACTGTTGAGGCTTGGGAGCTCTTTTGACCAGCAGAGGTCACAGATGCACTACAGCTGGGAACGGTGCGCCAAAGTGAGCTGACATACCTTGATTGCTGTTTGATTAGTTGCATCTGTTTTAGTTTGGTGACTATTTAAGTTCCTGTTTTGCTGTACTTGTGCCTTTCATTATTGCTTTGCTATGCTACCGACATTTGATTTCTGAAAGTAAAGCTTAAGTCTCCTTTGGGAGCATTGAGCCGCATTCTGCCTCTCTTGTCTCTCTGTTTGGGTTCCCAGTCAGGAGGCAGAGGTATGCAAATTAGTTCACCTACCTGTTACAGGGGATTGTGATAGAGAGAACAAATACAATTTGAATAAATATTAAAACATTTTAAACAGTGTAAGGGCAATATTTGGAAATGTCAAAATATCCATTACAACAGCAAATGCTCTAAAAAAATTTTTGGGGAACAATTAGACCATTAAAGTTGCTCAAGCTGAAACTCTTGAGCACCAGTGGTATCTAACCCCTTGAACCCCTGAAAGTGCCGTAGATTTTAACTGGTACCAACAGTTCTGTATGGTGGACTGATTCTATAAAGAACTCTTTAAGGTGTTATGCAGAACTTATTTACATATGTTTAATGGTTGTAAATAGACCCCATAAAGTTCTAAATTGAACCATATGGTTCCACATGGAAGCATTATTATTTATGGATCCATTACCTATGGATCATGATTCTACATGGAACCCGTAGTAATAATAATAATAATGACATTATTCCCGTGAGGGGAGATTCGTTCTCTGCATTGAACCCATCCTATCTTACTCTAGTACTAGGAGCAGTGGGCAGCCACAGCACCTGAGAACCAAGTCCAGTTTTATGGTCAGGGGACTGACAGGAGTAATAACACATTTTTTTTATAGTGGGAGGAAACTGGAGCACTCGTTGGAAACCCACACAAACACGGGGAGAGCATGCAAACTCCACACAGAAAGAACCTGGGGCAGCTGGGGTTCAAACCCAGGACCTTCTTGCTGTGAGGCAACAGTGCTAACCACTGTGTTCGCGTAAGGGGCTTCCTGTGCAACCATTCATGCTTCTATATGGAACCTTGGCTGGATCCTACAGGAAAAGGTTCTACATAGAACCACTAAACAATTTTGGCATTTTAACTTGTGGTTTTATGCAGAGCCATTGGGCTACTTGGCTCCAGAACCTGTGAATAACCAGTATTTTTTTAGCTCAGCTTCTGCAGCTATGGCCCCTAAACATAACAGGAGCTCTGCTCCAGCAATAGCCAACAGAGTTGCCCTTCAAAGGTTAGAATCTGTTCTAATCCACTCAAATATACATTTAAGTCATAGCCCCAACATCTGTAAAGAAATAGAGTACCTACAATTTGATTTAAAGCTGAGATCTTTTTTAGATTTACTGCAAATCTTACCCATTAACTTCAGTTTGTCCATGGCACTCCAAAAACTATATATAAATAATTTACTGCAGTTGTTGACCTAAATAAATACTTATTTATGATAATATATAATAATAATGAATACTTAAATACAGTATGATACGATAAACACAAATAGTTTTTAATTAAAGTTAGTTAGATTCCATACCGTTTGCCGCACCACAATATAGACTATTGGACATAGCCTAGGGTTTTTGAACACAGAAGTCGTCTAGCCAATTTTCCATTTAAAATGTACAGTCTATGAACAATGCAATGAAAATGCAGTGACGAAGAAGTGGACTCACTTTTCTTTTCTATTGCTATTTAAATCTTGCTCATTCACAGCCTGCGAATGACCAAAAAAAAATATATACAGATATGGATTTTTTTTGGATTGAAAGCATTCGAACTGGAAAATGGAAATGAATGAAGTCCTATTCAAAATGTTAGACGAAGTTTACATGGGAAATGTAACGGTAAATGTTATCACAGAGGCCGTCTTTCTTACCTGTCAATGGCTATTGCCACCAGTGTAAAGACTGATGCTGATACAGACATTCCTTGCACCAAGTTGCTCATAGTGCATGTGATCTGACCAAATGGCCATCCTAAAAGCAAGCAGAGACTAATCACACCCCATAACCGTCAGCAATTTTGAGAATTGTTTTAAATGTATCGAAATCAATTAGCATAGCTTGTTCTTTAAAGTAAAGAGCTTACTACACACGCAACTGTTTCTGCCTTAGAATCTCACCTGATACCAGGTTGTCAATCAAAGTTGTTGGCACGCAAAACACCCCGATTAGTAGATCACTTATTGCCAAGTTGAGGATAAAAAGGTTGGTAACTGATCGCATATTGCGATTTTGGATGATCACAAGGGACACTAGCATGTTTCCACCAACACAAAGCATTAAAATTAGACCATAACAAAATATATAGATAATTGCCATCCCCGTGGAATGTAGGTAATACGGCATGTAGGTAGAGTTGAAGTACAAGATGCTGTCTTGTGTGCTATTAAAATCGGTTTCATTATTTGATGCCATTCCAAGTTCTGCACCGTTCAAGGTAAACTCGAAAATAACAATGAGCCCCTAGTCTTAGTTTTGAACAGATTATTCAAAAGACAAAATTATGTAAGGGCTTGTTTTTCGTATTTTTTTTAGTTTTTTTTTTTATAATAAAACAAAAGTCCTCAAGTATCCTTTCATTGGCCTATAGTGTAAAAATCGCGAGTGTAAATAGCAAAAGTATTGTCTTTCAATTGAAGATTCCTATTCTTCCGTCTACATCCAACAGGTGAAGTAGTCACACTGAGGTTTATCTGTAGAACCGCTGCTCTGTCATTTTAAAAAAAACGTCATATGATAGCTACAACCCACAGTACAAATGCCTACTACTTTACAACTTAATATATTACTATCATGCTAAATATGGCACTTAGATGATCCAGTATTGTCAGCAAATAGTGATGATAAAAGTAAATTGTAAAAAAAAAAAAAAAAAAAAAAAAAAAATGTAAACCCAATAAAGATAGCGAAAGATTTTGTCATTAGTGCGTATTCAAAGTTCAAAACCAACAAGATGCAATATTCACCACTGAGTGGCACTGGTTCTTTGGTTCTTTAATGTAGCAACCCCCCCCCCCCCCCCCCCCCCAAAAAAAAAACAAAAGGACCAAAAGAAGTGTGTGGAAAGTTTTACTGTTGCATGTTGCCATCTGGTGCTCTGCATGAGTTCTAAAAATAAGTTTAATAACTCTTTAAATTTATGTTGATGAAGATTGTGTGCATATTTGTGTGTGTGTGTGTGGGTGGGTGGGTGTTTGTGTGTATTTTTTGTCTGTGCACACATGTCTGGGTATTTATTTAGGAATGAATGTTAAAAGGGGGGAGCAGGCCGTTTTGTTTGAAGACCAGTAGGTTCACTCCTTCTCTCACGGCACGTAACTGCATGCTTCTGTGAAGATGGGACACTGATCCAGAGGAATGTTTTTGGACGACGGGAATATCCTTTGAGCATGGCTGGCAGTCCGCTTTGATAGTCAGCAAGGAGGAGAGGATATCTCAAAAAGAAGAATATTATATTCGTTTTTCACTTTTTTGTAACTTTTCTTTTTGTGTGTGAGTGTATGTGTGTGTGTTTTTCTGTTTGTATGAACATTGGTGCATATTTTTGTCTGAAATGGAGTCTGGAGTAATGACCCAGTGCTGGTACAAGCAGACCATGCTTGCTGTGGAGCTTGGGGTCTTAATGGTGGTTCTGGTTGCAGGCAGTCCAGGACAAAGCCTGGGCCAGAGACAGGCAGGTTCCTCCTGCTATGGAGGATTTGACCTCTACTTTGTTCTGGACAAGTGAGTTTTTGCTTTACAGTTGCATGAGCAAAATGGTTTCCGTTTGGTACATGCAGAAGCCTCAACATTTACACCTGCTTTTACTTACTAAGACACACCATCACACAGGCAGCACACCAGGTAATAAACAACCACTATGCTCTGGTTTGGTTTTCAACTGGATCTGGATTATTTGGGTTTGACACTATTTTACTGAAAGGACGTTTGGTGAATACAAAACAAATAGGATAAAAAAAAACACAATATTATAGCTTGTGATCTAAAGTCTGACGAGTGGACAGATTGTTGGACCCTCACTATGTATTGTCATGTGTTTAAGTCATGTGGTATTTCCTGCTGTCTACACTCACCCCTCCCTGCAAATGTTTTTAGAAACTGAGGATAATTTTTTCAGCTATGGACATCCCCATGGTGGGGACATGTCTGTGGCACTAAGAAAATGAAGCTTAACTGTGTATTCAAATGCAAAGCGTTTGCTCAGTATTACACCTCTCTATAAACATTGATGGTTTTACACTATTCTCCTTATTCATGCTGAGAATATTAAATTGACACTTGAACACTGTTAGTTATATTATCTTGCAAATGTAGTCAACAAACAAGGGCATACTACAATCATTTTGAGAAACATATACAATAACCCAAATAATCTAAACAAAAAGTACAAGGTGGGGTACTATGGAAAAAAGCACATTAATTCACTGACTTGGAATTGACAAATGAAATGCAAAACATTTGTTACAATGACAGCTGGTTGATACAATGCTCCCATGTAAAAGAACGTATGTATAGTCATAACTACCATCTGTAGAAAATGTGCTCATATACACACTTAATTTATATGTACACGTGTACTGTTACAGTCAGTGAACTCCATTCGTATTCTAGCTCTGCAGCCCCCCTCGCTGTACAGTATGTGTCTGCAGAACCCGTTCACCACTAGAGCCACATGCTCCAATCCCCAGAGTGTTTGGCAGTGTATCTGTATCAAAACTAAGCCTCCAATGGACATATGAAGAAGATAGGTAGCAGGGAGAGAAATAGATGTAGTAGGAAAGGAAGAGAGATGGAGAACACCAATGTACGTGGTTTCATGCCGTGGTTTCATGCTGTTTGTGAATGTTTAAGTGGGTGTGTAAAGTGCACAAATCTATCCCTCTATTTTAGCCATTGAAACTGCAACAGTTGAAAGATTACACAATTAAATCCATGTTAAACAGAATTAAAGAAAGTATACAAAATGTTGAAATTCAAACCGCAAGCCCTAGTATGCACAACTGATCATTCCACAATTTTTTTCTCCATAGCACTGCCCAAACTACTCAGTAGGGAAACTACATCATTTTGGAAATGCCTGAATATTTGCTTCAAAACCTAAAAATACTAATATGAACTGAGAATCTTACAATTCTAATATAGTATACTCCACACATACGGAAGATTTACACATGGGAGCACATATAACAGGCGTACATTATGTAACACTCCTAATGCAATTAGCATGTTTAGCAGCTGGAGCCCAGACGTTTCGATTGAGTTAGGAAATAGAAAGAAATAGATTTCTCTGCTGTTTTGCTTGGTACAATTCACCTGAATGTTACATTTGTATGAAAAGATCCTAATTAATATACTACTATATTATGCCTTTGGTTCTAGGTTTCACAATAACTGTATAAGTGTATTAGTATTGTGACCATATAAGTCCACTGGTTTTCCAGAGCCTAACAAAGATAAAGTGAGAAACCCTTAAGTGTTTGGTAAATTGTGAGCTAATAAGATGTAATTTTGTTGCCGGACATTCATAAAAAAATGTATTCTACTTCACATTTTGTTTATTCTATACATTTAAAGAATAAAGCATGGTAGCAACTGTTCCTGTGTGACAGCCATAATGATGTGCTCATCTTTCATGATGTCGAACATTACTATGGCAACAATGCCTCAATGGCTGAAACTAATTTACTGTAACTAAGTGACAATCTCAATTGTATTTTTACAATCGCTTTGGCACTTCAAAACCTTGTGGTCCTTAGACACAACACTCAAATACAAAACACCATAGAATACAGTGTCTGATGGTGATAATGTTCTAAGGAATGGAATGTTCCAATGGATTTCTTTACCCTGGAACCTTCAAGATCTAAACATTATCAGTTTTCATAAAGCAGTGCATTAGGGTTCTGTGTCAAGTGTTTTGTAAGTGACTGTGAAGAGATGTAATGGTGTCCCTTCACATTTCCTCTCAGATCTGGCAGTGTACAGCACCACTGGAATGACATCTATTACTTTGTCGACCACCTGGCTCACAAGTTTATCAGGCAAGTGCACAGTTGTGTGCTGTGGGGCTACATGCCAATTGTGTGTGGATTCTATATCCATTGAAATATAGCGCAACACCAATTCACACTAGGCCGGTCCTCTTTTTCTCTCCCTTCTTTCCCCAAGTCCTCAGCTGCGGATGTCCTTTATTGTCTTTTCAACAGAGGGACGGGTCCTGATGAAACTTACAGAAGACAGGCAAGTCACACACAGCTATACGTTTTACACACCACATGGGTATTATGTGCACCAGTTCCTTTGGTAGAAATGGAGGTTAAGAGCTTGCATTATGCAGAGCTGCAATGTAGTCTTGGATGATGTAAACAAGCCTCCTAATGGTCTGTTTAATTGGAGTATGTGTATGAGCAGAGAGCTGATTCGGGCTGGGTTGGAGGAGCTGCGGATGGTACACCCAGGAGGAGATACATTTATGCACAAAGGCTTTGAGAAAGTAGGTATCCATCATTCCTGTACCATTTCAGCCACCAGGTATACCCGAGTCTTCCATTTTGTGTGCTTTTACAGTGCGTTTACATTTTGGTTGGTGTAATCGTCACATAACCTTAAGGACCACCAGAACTTGTTTTAAAATGATCCGTTAATCTTTATGTGTCTAAAGAGTGGGGGTCATTGGGTGATTTTGTAATCTGTCACATTCTGTAAATCATATATCTTGATTTAAACTGTGAATTATGTTTGTTATCCTCACCGGGATCAAATGGAAATATGGACAGACCTGAGTCGTCGGCTGGAGGGTGGTGTTATACGGTTCATCTGGAGGGTGGTGTTATACGGTTCATTTGGAGGGTGGTGTTATACGGTTCATTTGGAGGGTGGTGTTATACGGTTCATCTGGAGGGTGGTGTTATACGGTTCATCTGGAGGGTGGTGTTATACGGTTCATCTGGAGGGTGGTGTTATACGGTTCATCTGGAGGGTGGTGTTATACGGTTCATCTGGAGGGTGGTGTTATACGGTTCATCTGGAGGGTGGTGTTATACGGTTCATTTGTTTCGACAATCAGGCAAAAATAGAAGAAAAAAAAACTCTTGACAACTCTTGGCACTGCTTGCAGAAAAAAATATAAATTCCTGACCTTGTAGTGTCTGGAAATACTACAGCAGCATATAATCTAAAATCTGTTCTTTTTTCAAAGCTCATATCTCTAGCCTCTAACTTAAAGATCATCTCTGAATTTTAATTTTTTTCTCTTAGGCAAGTGAACAAATCTATTATGGTACTGGTGATGGTGAGTGCATTATCTTTTAGTACACTCACATTATTAAGATCAGTCTGGGAAGTGGCTTCATTGCTTCTTCCATTAGTCTGCTTTCAAGCATGAATCTACAAAAAAATCTGGTCTCATAGAAATATATGAAATAAGCCACTACAAAATGACTCAGACAGTGAAAGTTTATCAATCCACATATACTACTGCTCAAATGTTTGGGGTCATTTCGAAATGTCCTTAGTTTTTATGAAAAACATTAAATTCCACAGAAATATAGTCAGACATTGTTAATGTGGTAAATGACGATAATATCTAGAAACGGCATATTTCTTTATGAAATATCTACATAGGCGTACAGAGGCCCATTTTCAGAAACCCTCACTCTTGTGTTGTCCGTTTTGTTAGCTAATCCAAGTTTATGTTCAAAAGGTCATTGATCATTAGACAACCCTTGTGTACACAACACAAAACTTTTGTGCTGATTAAAAAAGCAATACAATTTGCCTTCCTTGGGCTAGTTGAATATCTGGAGCATCAGCATTTGTGGGTTAGATTATAGTCTCAAAATGGCCAGGAAACTCGTCAGTCTATTCTTCTGAGAAATGACGGCTATTCCATGCAAGAAATTGCCAAGACACTAAAGATCTCATACAATCATGTGTACTACTTCTTCATAGAACAGCGCAGACTGGCATTGACCAGAATATAAAGAGAAGTGGGAGGCCCCAGTGCACAAGTGAGCAGGAGGACAAGTACATCAGAGTCTCTAGTTTGAGAAACAGACGCCTCACTGGCAGCTTCATTAAATGGTGTCCACAAAACATCACTCTCAACATCCACAGTGAAGAGGTGACTCCTGGATGCTGGCCTTCTAGGCATAGTAGTAAAGAAAAAGCCATATCTGAGGCCAATAAAAGGAAAAGATTAAGATGGGGAAAAATAACAAAGACGTTGGACAGAGGAAGATTGGAAAAAAGTGTTATGGACAGACAAATTAAAGTTTGATGTGTTTGGATCACACAGAAGAACATTTGTGAGACGCAGAGCAAATTAAAAAGAAGCTGGAGGAGTGCTTGACGCTATCTGTCAAGCATGGGGGAGGAAATTAGATGGTCCGGGGGTGCTTTGGTGCTGGTAAATTGGGATATTTGTATAGGGTAAAAGGGATCTTGAATAAGGAAGGCTATCACTACATTTTGCAACGCCATGCCATACCCTGTGGACGACCCTTGATTGGAGCCAATTTGGTCCTACAACAAGACAATGACCCAAAGCACAGCTCTAAACTATGCAATAACTATTAAGGGAGAAAGCAGTCAGCTGGTATCCTGTCTATAATGGAGCGGTCAGTGTAGTCCCCAGATCTCAACCCTATTGAGCTGTTGTGGGAGCAGCTTGACCGTATGGTACGTAAGAAGTGCCCATCAAGCCAATCTAACTTGTGGGAGATGCTTCAGGAAGCATGGGGTGAAATTTCTTCAGAATACCTCAACAAATTGACAGCTAGAATGCCAAGGGTCTGCGAGGCTGTAAATGCGGCAAATGGAGGATTTTTTGACTAAAGCAAAGTTTGAAGGACAACATTATTATTTCAAGTGAAAATCATTATTTCTAACCTGGTCAATGTCTTGACTATATTTCTATTAATTTTGCAACTCATCTTTTAAGTAATTATTAAGTGTGAGTTTTCATGGAAAACATGACATTTTCTGGGTGACCTCAAACCTTTGAGCGGTAATGTATTGCCAGTTGACCGCTTTGCTATTATCCTGGCTCCAACAGGTTACCGTACAGCAAGTGTGATCATTGCCCTTACTGATGGGGAACTGAGAGAGAATCAGTTTGACCTGGCAGAAAGAGAGGTGTGAATTAATTGACTTGAATCTTTACAGCTGCATCATTGTGTTGGCTGATGGCTGGAAGGAAAGCTATATTTGTGTTACTTTATTTCTTTATACACCAAAAAATCCACTTTCTGCTTTCATGAATGACCAGATGACCTCATGACGCATTTGTATGAATAAACATGATGTTGATAGTTGTCTTTGTACTTTAATTATGTGAACGTTTATCTTGAAATCAGGCTAGTCGTTCACGGCAGTTGGGTGCTTCAGTCTACTGTGTGGGAGTTAAAGACTTTAATGAAACTCAGGTAATTTTAAAGTTTTTTTTTACTGAAACTTTTTAAAGATAGCATAATCTTTTTGTAACCCCATTTATCTTTACAGCTTTGGACAATAGCTGACAGCAAGGATCACGTTTTCCCTGTGAATGATGGCTTTCAGGCACTGCAAGGAGTCATTGACTCGGTAATAATGGGGTTATTAAATTGCAACATCATTCCTCTGCTCTCGTGTTACCTATTGAAGCATGTTGGTTTGCTTAGAATCTGTTAGCATCAGGAAGCAGAATATGTAAACGCGGCACTGAGGAGCTCTGGAAGCTAAACCACCAGAGAACAAGGCAAGCGTTAAACATAAGACAAACGTTTCTAGCTCATCAGTGAGAGTCGTGTATCTCCCCAGAAGTCATCTTTATAAAAAAAACTGAACAATTATATTAAATGTAACTATGATTCTCTAGGTGATGTAATAGTGACAAAAGCTGGTCTTGTCTTATAAATCCCAGGATAAATTCAAGGATTTTTGTTGTTGCCTTGGTTGGACTGAACCTATGGTATTGCAATGACTAATAGGAATTTAAGGAAAAGTGAAGCAGAAGTGTGTGAAACCGTACACCTGGCACTAGGTACACGATATAAAATATGTACTGATCGAAATGTAAGAAATTTGCTTTGAACATTAAATGTTCCTTTAAGAACTGCTATTAGAGTATAAAGCAGGAAAATATCTTCAATTCACGCTGCCAATTCCACCTGACAGAGCAATGTAATGAACCCCAGTAATAACTGCCTATGGAAGCCAGAGATTATAGTGCAAGCTATACATTTTAACTTACACAACTTATTTAATACTTGTAATTTCAGTTACCCTTCTTTTACCCAGATATTAAAGAGATCCTGCATTGAGATTCTGGCTGTGGAGCCTTCAAGCATTTGCGAAAGAGGTAAGCACTGCCTTGGTTCAACTAAAGGGAAATAAACCTTTTTTAGGCGCAGAGCATAACACTGTCTGAGGTGAATATGGCAGAGTGTGTGTGTGTGTGTATGTGAGAGAGAGAGTATGTCTCTCACTATACAATACACTCAGCACCAATGCATGCTTTATTTTTTGTGGATTTTATTGGGCCCATGGAAATCAACATAAGCCTTTAGTTTCAAAAGGCTACTGCACATTATCTATACTTCATATTCCTCTATCATCAATTAAAGTTACAACGTGTAAAACGAACCCTTTGGTGGTAACGAGGCTAAACTCCAAATTGAATAAGTTTTCCCATCCCTCAATTCATCCTCAACAGCTACACATTTACTGATATGGATTTCTTTTATTTGTGTCCTCAATTGTGCTGCTAGCTGGGTCTTTTTCAGTGACACAACACTTTTCACACCGATTTGTTCAACTGTGACTGTTGCTCAAATACATTCTAACTAAATTTCATCTGGCTTTTGCAAAATATTTGTGCAGGTATGTTTTTTGTAAAATACAGGGCTGCATATCTACTACTGAAACCTAGTGGGGCTTTAAAGGAAAATATACAAATGCACGTAGATCTAAAACATGTATTTATTATTCCCTCTTTGAATCATCTCTAGAATGGCAAGGCTTTCTCATGATTCCTATTTAATTCAGACCCATTTTTTCTTTGCTTTGTCTCACTGTTCTTTAGAGTCCTTCCAGGTGGTAGTCAAGGGAAACGGCTTCCTACATGCTAGGGATGTACAGAAGATTCTTTGTAGTTTTCGCATAAATGAGACCGTCACTGTGAGTAAGTATGGTTTTTAATTTTGTACACCTGAAATCCTGAGTGGCTGAAGCACCAGGATATCTAACCTCAATCATAAGTCTATGGACTTTTAGAGACTAAGAGACTGTCAACCATTTATTTAACTGACTGGAAAATGTGTACTGGTTTTAATACATCAAATGTAGTAACACTGAAGAAGGTGACACAACATAGTCGAAATATTCAGTTCTTGGCTGACACTGTCGCGTTTCCCATCACAACACATACCGACGGGCTAACTTTAGGGGGCAGGACTTTCTCTCAACCATGGCCATACCATCTACAACAGCTGAGTCAAGGAAATATAAGGCCAAGCCACTGACATAATAAGACTAAAGACACACAAGCATAACCACATAAACAGATACTCTTTGCTTTCATGGATGCATGAAAGCTACATATTATGATTATCTTCACCAGTTCTGAGCATCCCACCTATAACCCATACCAACAAACAGTCCAAGTTAGTATTGGTTAACTGGGAGAGTAGTTGAGGGTTACGATTACCGTATAATAGAAATCTACCCTCCCAAACTATTGGCCACATTTTTTTCTTGGCTTGCTTCAGCGGCTCTAGCACTCAGATGTCCATGGGGAATGTGAATCACATCAGAACCCAGCGTTGGCTTTCCACACACTAAACCTAGACTTTCACTTTGCCAGGCTAAACAAACCACAGTCTCAGTCCTTTGGATTTTAAGTAAAATGTAGGTATCCAAAAAGATACCCTTTCTTAGAACGATGAACCTTTGTGTGTCGTTTACCATTTGTTTTTACTAGTCTTAAGAGCATGTCACATTGATCAAATATTTTCAACAGGGACTTATTGTTCTCACTGGGAAACTTGCCCCCAATTAGAACCTTCACTAAAAAAGCATTTCATGTAATTGAGTATCTTTTGATAATACAATCTATTCCCCAAAACGTTTGAATCCAGTATGTTTAAGCTTAGCTATCAACAACCTATCTATCTTGTCTTTATTTATTTCTCTGAAGTCAGATAATTTAAGTCGATGGCTTAAGTGCTTTTATTGTCTCTAGACTATTGGAACTCCCACACTCTTCTGGTCTTAAGAAGTTAAAGCCAGACCCGTAACATGAGCTAAAACAGAGAGAACGCATAAGCCTCTTGGGTACAGCCCCAGTTTCCATTGCATAACTTATCTGCCCATAGGAACAACAGCACAGCCGTAGATCCTTATGGCAAAGCGCTACGTATTGCTCTAAAGACTAAATTAAAAGAAAAGGGATTTAGGGGCCTGCGCCTTCAGGTTCCTTAGGCGTTTTAAGAGTCTCTCCAAAGCCTAAGGCCAGTTGACTCAATTTTCTCTTTTGAAAATCTAATAAAAAACTACTTTTATTAACAAGCATTCAGTGTCTGTTTTATTGTTGTCGTTCTTAGTTTAACGGCTATTTAAATGGTTACTTTTATGTACTTCTCTAGTACATTGTTTTGTTTATTTAAAAGGTTTTACATTCCAATTGTTATTTTGTACGACAGGCTTTTGGGCTCATTGGTGTAGCTTTTATTTATAAAACTTTCATTGGAAAAAATCCTGTCTATCTATCTATCTATCTATCTATCTATCTATCTATCTATCTATCGTCTTTTGATTTTAGATCAAGTTCTCTTATCACTATAGTTGTTCCAAGAGTGTCTACTGTAACTCATTTCAGTATGTTATAGCCCATGAATGGAAGAATTTGCAATACAAGACAATCATGTATCATTTATCATGTTCATTCTCTACTCTGTTTCCATAGTGAAGAGGCCCCTCATTGTCAGGGACACCTACCTGCTGTGCCCTGCTCCGGTGTTGGACAACGAGGGAACGTTAGTGAATTCAATCCCCAAGAATCCCCTGCTTGACACACACCATAAGTGTCTTTGTCACCATAATGTCAGGACAAAGAATACCATGTCTTGGTTTTTCCAGCTGTAATGACTTTCCCTTTCTCGAAGGTCTGCCACTCTTCATGTCAGCATGAATAATGGCCTGAGCTTCATCTCCAGCGCTGTTACCATCACCACAATCAGCTGTGTAGGACCTTGATTATATTTACTCTGTGTTAGCGCTCCACTAAAACGGCAACTAAAAATAATTACCATAGCCCTGCACCAAGAGCACCCAATTATCCTTTCTCTCTCTCTCTCTCTCTCCCGGCAGTCAGATGGGATGTTCTTGGGGATTGCTCTGCTTGTCCTCCTACTCCTGTTGACCGTAGCGTTGCTCTGGTGGTTCTGGCCTCTCTGCTGCACAGTGGTTTGTCTTATCAAAACCCTACCCTTCTCTCATGGTTCATATTGGTTGCTAAACCCCAGTTGGATCCTCACCTCAGATCTGCAATTCAGTGCATTTCTCAAATGTGCTTGTTAAGTGAGCCTTCAAATGGTAGCAGACTTAGTGTCAATTATGCCTCTACTTATTAAAAAAAAAACACTGACAACTATCCGAGATGGTCAATTAAATGATATAGCTGTACTTATAACTTTAACTATTTACCAAAGTTTGAATCTTTGAACTTCACCTTTTAGCATACAAGTGCAAGCTTATAGCTTTCAAAGATGTGTATTTGTATTTGTTTGTAGGCATTAATCCAGTGCATTCAGAAAGTATTCAGACCCCGTACATTTTTCCACATTTTGTTAAGTTACAGCCTTATTCTAAAATGGATCAAATGAATTTGTCTCATGCCTCTCATACCATGAGAAACAAGATTCAGACCTCAGACTATGGTGAAGGTTCACCTTCCAAAAGGACAACGACCCTAAGCACACAGCCAAGATAACGCAGGAGTGACTTCAGGGCAAGTGCGTGAATGTCTCTGAGTGGCCCAGCCAGAGCCCGGACTTGAACCCGATCAAACATCTCTGGAGGGAAAATAGCTGTGCATTGACGCTCCACATCCATGCTCCACATCCAACCTCACACAGCTTGAGAGGATCTGCAGAGAAGAATCAGAGAAATTCTCCAAATACAGTTTTGCCAAGCATGTAGCAAAATACCCAAGCAGACTGTAATCGCTGCCGAAGGCACCTCCACAAAGTACTGCGTAAAGGGTCTGAATACTTATGTAAATGTGATATTTCAGATTAATATTTTTAATAAATTATATAAATTTGCACAAATCTCTACAACATGTATTTGTTTTGCCATTATAGGGCATTGTGTGTACATTGATGGGAATGAAAATGAATTGAATCCCTTTTAAAATAAGGCTGTAACGTAACAAAATGTGGAAAAAATTAAGGGGTCTGAATACTTTCTGAATGCACTGTATATCAAATTACAAGTTTAGGAGTTGATTTTGATACGCTAAAACACACACACACACACACACACACACACACACATACACACACACACACACACACACACACACACACACATTAAAACTTGTATGTTGTAGACCATAAGCCAACTAAATCCTGTTCACTGCCACAATAAGTTCGTAGTTCATCTTGGTGATATCTATTTTATGAGAGACACATTCTGTTTTTCATCTTTTTCATCTTTCTCACAGATGATCCATGATCCCCCACCTCCAGAGATGGAAGACAGCTCTGTAAGAAACAGTTTTTTTCCATAATTCGTATACTATTGAAGCACAAGCAAAATTGGCTTATCCAAAACATTCAGGCTTGATATGTCCATTGTTTGAGGTTAGTCTACAGTAAGTAGCTGTACTGAAGCTGACTATGTACTGAAGTCAATGAATGAACACATTTCAAACTGCTTTGATGTATCAAAACATAGATGACAAAGAGGCGCTGTTGTGGGTTGATCAAAGACTCCTTAGACATCAAACCTTATTGTCAAGGAAAATTACGTGGGCTCTAAAAAGGCCCAATGACCTGTTGGATTACATGTTTATCTGTGTGGATGTTGGCTCTTGGTAATAAAAGGATGAAGATGACTACAACCCTAAGAAAAGGTGGCCCACAGTGGATGCATCATACTATGGTGGCCGAGGAGTAGGTGGCATCAAGAGAATGGAGGTAGACTAGGGGGGGAAATTACCTGATTCCTATGCTATTAGTCAGGCCTGTACATTTTTATTTGTGATTTATTTCCCTTTTGTACTAATTATATCTCATATTTATTATTATAATCATTTTTTTTTGCTTTATTTATTTTCATTTGAACACTTTCCTTTACGCATGCGATTTATTGTGCAGGGGCCAAGTTGAAAAAGGATAATTTATCTCATTTTGGTCTTGCCCTTTAAACAAAGGTTAGAGACATGGGATTAATGAGTTCTGTTGTAGATCCTTCACTGACAAGGCTACTGTCGGTAGAATAACAATGTTCTCTTTTGTTCAGGTCCGTTGGGGAGACAAGGGATCTACCGAGGAGGGGGCCAAATTAGAGAAAGTCAAGAATGCTCGTGTTCAGATGCCAGAGGAACAGTTTGATTTCCCTGCAACTCGAACACTTAACAATGGCATGCGCAAACCCATTCGTCCCCAAAAATGGTACTCCCCTATCAAGGTGAAGCAGAAATGATATTCTCCCTTTATTCAACCAACTACTAACTTCTTCCGGACATTATTACAGTGTAATAATTACACTACAATGTGAACACGCTATGACTTAAAGGGTTATGCACCTCAAACAGTGTACTCAGTAACAATAATTATCACGATAATTACAAAAATAAGTGAAATGTGCTCACCAAATCTTCTGTAAAGATTGGATTAGTTTTTACATAAACAGCTCTTAAATAGTATACCTGTCAATCCTCTTTTTGGAAACAGTGCAGCAGGTAGAGTACAGATGGGGTGAGCAGAGTAAGAGGACAACAAACTGCTTAACCCAACAGGGAATGGAAAAATGCTTAATGTGTATTACACAAAATATCAAATGATGAGTTATTAAACCGTCTGAACACATTCTTATTTTTTTTCTTTAAATGTTTTGTTATTACGTGTTACAACTTATTATTGATTCTCCCCACCCCACCCTAATACAGCAAGACGGGCGACTAAATATCAATAAATTGAGATTTAGAAATAATTTTGAATTATCTAACTATAGCAGTCCATTTGGATAAGACAAGACCTTAACAGATTATATCTCAGTCAGCTACATTCGTTTTGTTAGTGGTTATATTAAACTTCAAACTAACTTTTATCACAAAAAATAAACAAATACTTTCTTTATTGATACTGTTTTTTATTGATAGGTCAACATTAATAACCATCAATCCACCTTGGATTTATTTGCACGTGATTTAGAATTATGATGATAATGTTCAAGTTAATTTCCATGTGTATTCTCCCAGAGTTCTTCTTATCCTTCTCTGATCTTCTTGTCACAGGGCAAGCTGGAAGCACTTTGTGTGTTCCTAAGGAGAGGATACGACAGGGTGTCTGTGATGAGACCCCATCCTGGAGACAAGGTGAGTCCAACTTAAACTACAGGCAGATCTACCAGCGGAGATCAGATTGAATCTGTTATTCTTACATAAGATGGGCAGACAAAGCCATTTAAGAAGGCGTAGAGTAGACAACGTCATTGCTCTTCTAAGAAACAACATGAAACCACAGAAAAACTACAGAGGGCTGGAGCTAAGGCCACATCGCTGGGATGGGAGGGGGACATGCACAAAATCCACATGGAATACAGCTTGAAAGCCCTTTCCATTTTTTTTTCCATGAAGGCGTCTCCTTAAATAATTGAAAATCAAGGTTACAGCTCTATCTAACCATAACGGTGGGCAGACAACGTGGCCACAAAAAGAACCCAACGAGACAAAGCAAGTGAAGCAACCGTATTGCTCCAGTCCTTCAGGAACGCTCATATCTGGTCAAATCATTAGGGCCATATGATACATGGCTACACCCCAACTCCCCCTAGCTCCTGCTTTGCTGGCAGCGTTGTTGTTTTCCTCCATCACAGTCATGGATTACCGGACCATGAGCGGAATTTCCTTTTTCCATCTACAGTACCAAATGCTCAATGAGCCAAATAATACCTTCTGGAGTCCTATTCTCAGTGTTATTTAGCGACTATACACAATGGTATTCTATTGTCTTTTGAACTTGTAATGTTGTACAAAAGAAATAACTTTTCCCCATGTCTTCTGCTTTCTACAGGGAAGGTGTATAAGCTTTAGTCGTGGGGAATCCTATCCTGCTCCCCGCTATCCGATCTACAATCACCCCTCAACTCCCATCTACACCCTGCCTCACAGTTACGGCCATCTGAGCTCAGAGGACCTTTCCCACTTGCCGCCCTCTCCCACCTCCACACTGCCCCCCCTACCATCCACTCCTCCCCCTTCAAGTACAACCTCACCCCCTTACACCCCACCTCCAAACAGAGCTCTGCCGTCAACTGGCCTCATCCCTCCCCCCGCTCCATCATCCCCACCACCCCTTTACCCGCCTACACCTCCATCACCATCGTGCTCCCTGCCCTCTCTAACCCTGGGCCTGCCCCCATCTCGAGCCCCTCCTCCCTCCCGACCTCCACCGCGCCCTGTTCATTAGCATTTAACTGATAACCATGGAGTGAAGAATGAATAGCAGTCAAAGCAAAATAAACTGAATTCCATTGCTATGCAGGAGCTTGCTAGCTAAGACTTGAGCTTGGTCTGAATATAGGCCAGGGTAGCCATGCTGACATTATCTTTATGAAATTACTATTGAGCTATTTTATTTGTAGTTTTAATTTGACTGGGAATATTGTTCTCTTAAACTGTATTTGTTATGGAGTATTCAGTATGAGTACAGGTCTCTCCTAGCTACGCAATAGCATATAAAAAAAAAGCACAAGGTACCTTCTCAGTAATTGCATTATTACAATGTATGAATCTCTTGGATTCTGGCTGAAACATCCCTCACATGTCTTATGATTTATACAAGTGTGCAAGATGTTCTTGTTAGTAGAGGTCACGGCTGAAATAAAATGGTAAATTCCATAACTACCTATTATTATCTTGTGTCATGGTTTGGGGATACTAGCACCAGGTTATGCAAATACTTGTTACAAGTAAAAGTACAAGTAAAGAAAACACTTAGTTTGGGATTATGAAATTCTACAGAGCAATGTGAAGCAACATACCCTAATCAACCATGGGACTAAATAAAATGTGTATTATTAGACTAGCTTAGAGCATAGAGCATGACTGCAAAAGCTGAATAAATCAAACATTTCTCGAAATGTAGTGTTCAATTGACTAAACCACTATTGGAACAGCCAGGTTCAATTAAACACCATCGGATTGTTCCGTCACCTACCAAGGTCAGCAGACCGTTTTAACATGAAGTGAGACTACAATATTTAAAATGACAAGAATTTTACAGGTCAGACATATTTTACAGTAATACACTTTTGATAATCACTAGATCCTGAGGAAAAGGCTACATCCAATAGCAACACAACAAAAGCCAAATGTTCGGTCCACTCAGTGAATCCCAAATGTTACCTGGCACCTTCAGCCTAAGAATAGATTAAATACTCAAATGAATCAACTAGCGTTTCTGCAGGTACACTCCTTCTTTCAAAGTAAACAGGGTTACTGGGTTATACAATGGTTCTGCAGACAGTCTGACAATCCTCTGGGGAGTGAGCCCAGTGAGGCAGGTTGAGATTTTGACAACCAGGGGCGGAAGGTTTAGTGTCAGACAACCACAGCCAATAAAACCAAAGGCCAAGCATGACGCCATGGAGTGCTGGCAGACACTCAACATCATTATCCACTAGCAATGTACGCTAATCTCACTCACCAGCAGGGAGACCTGCAGCTCTGAGGTTAGATTAAAAATACCTTTTATTTGATTGACATGACAATACGTGAACGCAGAACACTGCACGTCGCACTAATTCTACGGAAAACAATGCTTGGCAATGTGACAACTGGAACATCATCTTACGAACAACAACGCAGCTTTAGTTCTTTTTTTTTTGGCATAATTACATTTTCCTACTGTCTAGAATTTTAAAAAAAAGTGTGAAAGGGCATTTGCCATCAGGGCTAGTAGCCTTTGAAACTATTCACCAGAGAGCCTAAGGTCGGCTGACAAGTTCATCTTCTAAAAATGTACATATATAAACATAAGCATTAGCATAAGGCTTTGAATAAAATGGTATTATTATTTTACTATTATTTATTTTAGATTTGTTATTTTTTATATTTTACTGTCTGTATTTTTTTCTATTTCCATTACATAAATCCTTTAATATCTAATACTGTTGCCCAGCAATATTTCAAATACTAAATAGTAATGGAACAGAATACTATTGAAGTTTAAGGTGTTGCCATTACCTTTTCCACTTTTAAACACCTTAAAGTGACATATTGCTGCCATCCCAGTCCCCAGGTTAATTTTGTCCTAAGCCTTGGCATAGGAATGCCAATTTAACAGTCTTAAAATAACTATTAGTTAGTGTATAGGCCATGCAACAAATGCTTTAAAGGATACCTAAGGATAGCCTGATTGTCGATTTCAATTTCAATAGCATTTCACGTTTAAATGTCATGAAACGTCAGAATTTATTGGATATAGTTTAATACACAAACTTACATGAATGGCCTTTCACAAAGAAATATTCTATAATAGCGGATATTGTGGTTTACAAAACGCACTGAAGGCACATTTAAACTATAATACTATACCTATTGCCAACAAATTTGAACCTTCAGTATAATAAACCAACCTACCTAGAAAAACGCCTTTTAAAGTAATTTTATCAATACAAATGTTGTAGATAATAAAATAATTTTTATGTGATGCATCTTCAAGGTCTTTTTAATATCCTCATGTCCATCTTAATACCCATCATTTCATGTTCCATTAATAATGTGCAGTATAAACTTTGGCAATACAGCCAGTGTTCTCAGCCTTTGTAGAAAACTACACCGCGGAGGTAGAAAGGTGCGGTAAATCTAGTAAAGCAAAGTGCATCAAATACTACACAGAGCTTCAATTCTGCAAGGGAAACTTTGATCCTGATCCTGGACTAAGGGGCGACATTTGTCCAACTGGCCTGTGTTTCAACTTAACTTACAGGCACAAGAAGTTTAGTACTTGACCTTTGGTGAGGGAAACATAAAATGCTCCTGTCTTCTATGGTTTTCCCTGTGGACATCTTGGTAGAAAAGTGGCCCTAATAAACGGATCTAGCACAGCTTTCCCCCCTATGGTCCACGAGTGCAGGGGTCCGACCGCCACTGAGCCCACCGCAGCCCGCTGTCCCACACTGGAGACCACACGGTGGGCTGCTACCGGCTGCTGCAGAACAGTGGTCTCAGAGGACTGCATGTACCTAGGGTGGACATGGGCAGGCTGAGGTGTTTTAAGAGATGACAGGGGCCCTAGGGGGCAGTGGGTCTTGGACGGAAACAAGTAGGGGGGATGTGTGCTTGGATGGGATGTCGAAGCTTCAGGAAAAATTGTCTTAGTAGTTTCTTTCCCCTTTCCAAAGGGCACATAGACGAAAACATCTGAATCTATTGTGATTTTCTGGGTCGATGGGAAGGGTGAGCTGGTGAACGCCTCTTTTCCGTTTTTCCCCGCAGTCTTAAAGGAGGCCACAAGCAACTCATCAGGGGTGACTGGTCCATCTTTGGGAACTGACCGGGATTGAGGTAGTAGCTGAGCAGGATTGAGCTGCAGGTCACCGTAGGTGGCTGCTGGGGTCGGGGAGTTACTTTTGTCTGATGGCCGCCAAAGTTTAGTTGAGGTGCTGTGAATACAAAGAGACCGGTCCCTTTGCTGAATCTTCTGCTCCTGACTGTCGTCAGCAGCCTTCAGGGAACCTAACCCTCCAGATGGCCCTATCCGCTTCCTATGAATATCTCCTTCCCTCAGCACGTCTGTTGGAAGAAGAGGGGGGAGGGAATA
Organism: Aplochiton taeniatus; assembly: GCA_017639675.1. NCBI lineage: Eukaryota > Metazoa > Chordata > Actinopteri > Galaxiiformes > Galaxiidae > Aplochiton > Aplochiton taeniatus. The sequence goes on along the minus strand of CM030172.1, from coordinate 25,598,321 downwards.
ATGCAATGCTTTTCAGCATTGAGTTTGTGCATAGAGAGATTAGGAATCAGAAAGTATAACATACTTGTTTCTAAAAACATATTTCAGATTCTATTGTTTTCAGTATTTTTATCTCGTTATATCATGTCATTTTGTGACGGTTTTGATTTTAGGAAATATGCTGAGGTTTACTTGCACATTCCAACCGTTCGGTGGTATTACTAGGGGTTTGGCAGGAAGAGCTGCTCATGTCCAATATACACTTGTTTAAAGCAAGATGAAGTTTCAAAGGGAGTAAGTTATGGTGGAAAATGACATCTTTTCTTTTTTTTTTTTATTCCAAGAAAATACTTTGTGGTGTTTCAGATATTTGTCTCTTATTGGGGGAAAAACTGAAAAGGATTTCCACCATGCAATGTGGAACCATTACATCTGTTACCAATTAACATCAAACACAGATTAAAAACTGCTTCAAGAGATGAAAGTAATAAATAAGATAGAAACACATAGGAATTGCTATGAAAATCATTAATTTTCCTCAAGTTAATTGGAATTACCCCTATTTCAGTCTTTCCCCAGGTTTTCCCTATTTACACCTGGTCTATTTAGTGTTAGACAAATTGTAAGAAGCCTGATGTAAGCTTTTTAAGGAGTGCTAGTGAAATCTATGAAATTCTCATGTGAAAATTAACTACGGGAGTACATATTACATACATAGTACATTCTAGAGTACCATATGACAGACCCCTTAGTTGCAAAAGCATGGCTAGCAATGGTACTAAGAGGATGGTGAGGGTGCTGAAAGAGTGACTAGAAATTGCAGATAAGAAGGGACCATGAGGAGGTAGAGTGGCAGCAATGTTTTCACTGGTTGACTTCCTAGGGGAAGCAAAGTTAGTTATTTTTAACATGAGGTATTACATTTTTTTTTTTATACAAGTTGATGATAAACAAAATGGAGCCTACTATAAGTACATTTATGAGGATTCTTTTGGTTTAAATTGATGATGTAATGAGAGGAAGTTTTATTGCCAACTTTAGGTGCTAGCCCTCTGGCTAGGCTAGTTGAAAAAATTGCCACAGCACACTTCTCTGATAGTCAATACTCACAATGCAAGAGTACATTCACATATATATTTTATTCACATCCCTTGGTAATTTTTTCTGTCATCTCACAAAAATAGAAGGTGAACACAAAGTCACGGCTCTGACGCAGGATTGGGTGCCATAAAACAAGAGGTTTTCAAAACACTCAGAACAGGATGATAAAATATCTTAAACTTTTGGCAAAACAACAGGAAACATCAGGGGCTTCTTATACACAAATACACAATTGAATCTGCCGGGCAAGATCTTCACTGGTTACAACAGCACAGTGGTGTCTACAGGGAGAAGCTTAAAGATTGCATAGGTTCATAGCTGCAAATGGCTGGACTAAAGATTGGAAGGAGAAAGAGGCAGAAGTCAAAGTGAATTTAATCCTTTTGTTGCAGGTACAGTATCTACATATGCCTGAGATAGATGGGAAACTAATTATGGTTTTGAGTATTGTCAAAAACACATTTACACTGGAATTGACTGAGAGTATGTCTTTTTTCCTAAAATCCATCACATATAAAATGTTTTATTATTTAATAACTTCACAATTGGTAACTATGTGGGGGATCTGGAATCACTCCCTATCTTTTAAGTCCCAGGGTTCCATCAGTAAATGTACCACTGTTGAGGACAAACTGTCAGAAATGATTTCTTCCACAGAACCAGTGTATTGCACAATGAAACCAAGACCTGATATGCTTGGTAATCCTTCTTTCACATCTCAGACATGCAATGAGATAGTTGAATGAACAAACCGCAAGAAACTGCAACATTGTACTATTATTGTCAGTGTCTTGAGAGTTGGTTAGTTGTTTTGCAGCTGATTTGAATATCTACAATGATTTGAATAACTTTTAATGACAGTAAACTACAGTTGTTCTAATAAAGATATTATATTATCTGGGAAAGTAAAGTGGATTTGTGTTTTTTCACATATCACAACCACCACCACTGTCAGGTAGCGTTATAATGTAGCCGTTATTGCAGCAAGGTTTAAACAAAACCCCCCCAAAAATTTGGTTAAATCACACCCAAAAACCCGCCTGACCTAAGATCCAAACACACATACACACGTTATCATAACACTGTTCACCAACACAGGGTAACTTCACATTCAACAACACTGCCATGCTTTTCTAAATGTATCTAGTTACAAAAACAAAAAGGAAAGCCTAGCTTTATCTTTATCCTATTAAGGTCATAATTTATCATCAAGTTTTGAAAGTTGTTAAAGCTATTTAAACTGAGTTCCCATTGTACAGTAACTTAACCAATCATGTTTTTTTTTATTAAAAGCGAAATCTTTGTATTGTAGGCTACTGCAAGCATACGAAATCAGGAAAAAAACATGTTTTATTGTTGCTTTTACTTAGTAATTCAGAAGTGGTAAAAGGGATGGCCTTGCACTTAATCCTCTATATTGGGTTAGTCAACTAGGATTGTCCACTTTTTTTCTTTCCAGTTCTAAAAATAGGATGGAGTAGATATGGAAGGAAAATTGTTTCAATGCACAGGACCACAAAGATAAATTTGATATATAGTATTCTTCAATATTCTCAAATGATAATCTTCATATACTGTATGTATATCTTATCATAGACTAATAGCTATTTCATACATTCATTCGCTAACACTCTATTCATATTCACATTTATTAACAGCCACCTATGAATAAATATATATTTTCAATATTTTCCACAATTAAAGCTATGACAGACATGTAACAGGAACTGTTTAGCAAATACCTTGTATATATACAGGAAGAACCAGACATATGGTCACTGGATCAAAGGCGGGTATTGTGATTAAATATTTACATTACATTACCTGGGAGTAAACAAATGACAGGAATGTAAGACACAATAAGGAATGGCTCTCAGGGAGTAAACATAGGCTGATATGGCAATGGTAATGAATGCTAAATAAATTCTGGTTGTGCCTACTTTAGGACCCTCTGGTTTTCTGATCTTCAATTTATCGATTCACTCACAACCAATAACATAGGACACAAACACATATATTCTGATACCAAAAATACCGCATACCGTGGTGCAAATTATTCCATAAAGAAACGTGGGAAATAATTCTCTATGTACAGTATACAATTCTCTAGTTCTATTTTGTCATAATATGTCGTTGTAACCGTTTCTTTAATTTTACCCAATTATGTGCAATCTTTGAAAGTAAAATAATGCAACTCAAAAAGGCAAAAGACAACAACAGATCTACTTGTACACAATGATAAATACAACATCTAGCTATGCAAAGTATATTACAATAATGCCATTCTCATGTTTGCTAATGGACATAATGCAGGACCACTGAAACAAGATTAGCCGTTGAGATAGTACTAAAACTTTAGTTTGATTTAGGAGATTTGGATGAAAGATGAGGTAAGTCAATTGTACTAAAAATAACTCACTATTTTGACATATGCACCAAGACAACAACAACGTGCTACAAGAAGATGGAGAGTAAGGGAGATGTGAGCTTAAACGTCAGGAGGACAGATCAGCAGAGAAAATCAGAAGGGAGTATAGTTCAGGCATGATGGGACAGGCTGTGAAAGACATGAGGTGAGACCAGACGCGAGTAGAAGAGGAAGTGTTGGCTATGACAGCAGCACAAGAAGTGTTGATGATCACGTTACGGCTTCACAGCTTCTTTTACAAGTCGATGAGCTGGTCTACCAGGAGCAGGGAGCGGGCCAAGCTGGGCAAGCTGGACTCGGAGTCGCCACTGTTACTACGTGAATGGCCTCCGGAAACTTCCAGAGACAGGGGATCAGAGGCAGAAACAGGGAAAAGAAACAGTCAGAAAAAAAAGTAAGTAAAGAAAGAGAGAGAGAGAGAGAGAGAGACAGGGGAAAAAGGTTGTCTCATCTATTAGTCCTTTACTTCAGGACTATAACACTACCGTACTTTTTGATATTCAAACTAGGGCTTTTCCACTGGTCAACCATTACAGGATATTGAAAATGATCCATCTAGATTATGTTATTAAGAGCTATTACAGTAACTCCAAAAACGGAGGTGATTCGAATTTTTTGTTTTCTTTTGCGGGGCATTCTGTTTCATATCAAACTAAATAAAAATGAGGCCTCTTTTTATTTCAAAACAATCACACTGAAAACAAACAAGGGGCACTAGAGAAACACGGCTGACAACCAAGATTGCACTTGTTCTGACGCACCAGAATCATCTGCTTTATGACTCACCTACTGATGCGGTACCCACTTATCCTTCCCCACTCTCCTCCACTACAGGCTGTATTATAATATAGATTCATCCTGTGTGTGTCTTGGTTCGGAAATCAATAGGAGCCTTTTTGGAAGAATAAAAACCTGCCAGCCTTCTATATGTTCCTTTAGAGTATCCTCAGAGTATGACTCTGTGGTACTTTTCTGCTATTCTCTGGCCTCGGTAGGTAGAATGACCAAGGGCTTACCTTGTGAGTTCTTGCGGCCTGTAACAGGGATGGGATCAAACTCATCTTCTGTGCCAGCCTCGGTAATGGGTTTTTGAAGATCTGGGTCAGAGGCTTGGAGGGAAGAGTCTAGAGAGGAAGAGAGGGAAAGAGAAAAATAAGAAGGTTAGTGGGTTAAACAGATAGTTTAAATGCACTTGCACTGTTTGTAGATCCTTACATTTTTCTCCAGCTAACCATTTCGCCATGTGCTAATCCCGTGGTAGTAGTAATTTGTTGGTGTAGCTGTGTGGGTCTGTGGAAGGGGCGGGGCTTGGAGCAGACAATATTTTAGGAGGGTGATTACAGATATTATTCTTTTAAATAGAATTAAAGTATATATAGTGTTCCCCAGTTGTTACCATTATCCATATATAAAGCCAAAATGTAGATAACTCATGTTAACGCTAAGCCACGTAAACCCAAAGTTATAAACTGACGGTTGAAATTAGTGTTACAGCGTGTTGGGTTAGCTTCACCCCACTGAAGACTTATGTATGTGCGGCTCTCGCGTAAAAGAGCCAGAACAGACCTCCGCTCTGATGAGCTGCATCAAGATTTAAATGGGAGAAACAGCAAAGTGTTTAAGTGCATTAATGTAGAAATAGATAATATAACATATTCTTTTCATTTTTGGAGACTGCATTTGTACAAATATTTTTCTCAGAAAAATGTAGCCCACTTATTCATCATGTTGTGTGCAGCGTAGGTTGCGCACCACGGTGACTTGGTGGTCAAGTGTAGCCCTACGTTCATTCACGTGAGAATATAGTGATTGAAATATGAAAAATTATTTGTGATTAAAATAATGGTTGACGGTGTATTAGCGACCCCCACAGATGTATGACTTTACTGCTTTCATGGGAGCTCAGACCCCTCCTTATGGGAGCACAGCTCCCACTGGCTCCCACATAACTTGAGCCCTGATAATATATATTTCAAAACCCATTCACTGACTTAACTTAATCAATTAAATTAGCCTCTCAACATCATGTCCCAAGGCAAGAAGTGTTGTCTTCTACACGCTTGTAGAAGTCAATGTCAACAGCATATTTTAAAGTCCGTTTTTTTTTTAAATACAATTTTATTTTCAAATAGAAAATGTAACAACTCAACACATTTGCAGCTTCTGAAGACCAAGCGCGAAAATGTTTGAAAGATGTATTGTAGACAGTTTTTGGACTCAAGCTTTCTCACCCTAAATTAGATTTACCGCCGAAAGGAAAGTCAAACAAGTAGCTACGTGGCTAGGACAGGCGAGTCAGGCAGATGACGATGAATCGTGAAATAGAATTCACAGTGGTGCTTAAAGGAGATCAGCAGTTAAATTAAAGTAAGACAAGATAAGGTGGTGTTAAAAGTAGGGTAGCAAAAGAACATTAAACTAATCACAGTTTCAAAGAATATCCTTTCTAAATCATTAGAGCAGGTCTAATGCTGCTAAATACCATTCCCAGACAGAACACAATGTGCAACGTCTTTTTACACATGAATACAAAACACATGCAGTAGTCCTGGAACAGGACTGGTTTTTTTTTTTTTTTTTTTCTTCTTACAAAAAATAGAGCCTTTGTCTGGATTCAGGGAATCAAATATTTACAACTGAGGCTGTTGTCAGCATTTTCAGAGCACAGAATCCTACCTGCCAGGGATTGAACGGCGTCTCCTGATAATAAGTTGAGCTCATCAAGGACCAAAGCAGCAGAGTTGGGGACAGAGGAGAAAGAGGAGCCATTACTGGCATCAGCAGATGGTGCCGTTGGCTCTGAGAGAAGCGAGTAGTCCAGCAGAGAGGCCTCCCCAACTGAAGGGACAGAAGGTGAAAGATAAGTAACAGTGGTTGACCACGACTTACAGGAAACTGAGATGTACTGACCAACTTAGATTTGTGGGCTACAAAGCATTTTGTGCACTACTAAGGATGTCCTGTTGGAATCACTAAAAAATGTTTTGGTTTTTGCAAAATCTTTTTATTCCTGTTAAATTGAAAAAAAAAAAAAAACATAATAAAGACATAACTAATTTTACGAATGATTATCATTGATCATGATCTCGTCTGATCAGGGGTAAGTTGGGGCATATATTATCTCCCAAAATGTTGAACTATCACTATGTAATCGTGACATCAGTTTATTTTTTTGAAATAAATGTGGACAACTTTCTACAAACCTGTTTTCGCTTTTTCAGTTATGGGGTATTTGTGTGTTGATTGATGATAAGAAAAAGAATGTTTAAAATAAGGCTGTCCCATAAAAATATGTGGAAAAGTGATGGGGTCTGAACCCTTTCTGAATGCACGGTATGCAGCTCTGAAAAAAGTGACCCCTCCAAATTGTTCTTAAATAAGCACCTCTACATGTATGGCTGCCATTCCATTTCAGTGTCTGTTGTATTCCAACACAGGCACACCTCATTCTACCTAAAGAGAGACACTGATTAAGTGACCACCAGAGCCAAATCTTATTTAACAAGAAAAGTATAAAAAACTGCTGTCACCATCACAATCCTCTTGTAGTAGTGCAAGATGAATGGCAAAAAACAGTGCTAGTTGTACCTCAAAAGTAATTGGAATCAAAAAAGAACGATTGACCTTGCCAAAAAAGTTGAAACAAAAAGTTTTGAGTGAGTAAAATAAGGGGGTCAATTCTGGCATCCCTGGAAGAAGGACACAGTGAGCGTCAGGTTGCTTCCATCCTTCAAATTTCAAAAGACGGTAGTTCATAAGAACAAGGTCAAGCTGCAGACATTGGGGACAACACAGCTAAAGACCAGCAGAGGGGGCAAAAACGACTCCACTGACCGGGATGACCGCCAAATCATTTCAATGTCACTCAACAACCTCAGGACTGTTGTGACCTATAATACAAATGGCAAACGGCAGCTGGGGTGAAATGGACGATGAGGACGGTTTGAAACAGGCTTGTATGGGCAAGACTGAAGTCGCGCAAAGCTAGAAAAAACAGATTTTCTGTGTTTGTATGTGTGTGTGTCTGAGAAAGATAACTACTGCATTTAGGTAGAGTTCCCTGCTGTCCTGTTAAAAACAGTCATAGAAACAGTCTAAGACAACCACACAGATGTGCTTCTGAAATGAAAGCAATATACAAAAAAATATAAATGCTTAACCAGCCAACTTCACAAAAGTGGATAAACGGAATCAGAGTCTATAAATCCAAACAAAAGTCAAACAAACAAAAGTGTCGAGTGTTCGGCAATATTGTTTAATCGGCAGCAAATGCTTCAGTAGGGTGGCTGCCTCCTGGTTCTCTTTCTATTTATGTTTGCATGCACAATGAACAGGTAAATAGAAATATTCGGTGATTTAAGTGAACCACCACATAAAATCAGGTTTCATTCTTCAGTTTTATCATTTGTAATCATGTGCTTCCTTCCCCAAATTGTCCACCTCAATGAAAAACAATTTTAAACAGCTTTACTTTGGATATAATCGGCATCGTTCTTTTTAAATGTTTGTCTCCGTACTCTCCCACACATCAAGAAAGTGAATGTATCTTTTGGAGAAAAATGCTTTAGTACTATACCTTTTGCAGGCTCCTCCACAGATGCACCAAAGGGATCAGCCAAGGACAAGAGATCAGGGAGCATAAGAGAAGAAACATCGGGGGACTTCAGTCCTTCAATCAGCTTCTCTATTAGCCAGCAAAGGAAAAGAGCACACTGTTGTGAGAAATAAAATAAAGGCAGCAACTCTATTGATGATCACAACAATGAAGGAGCAGGATTTCATAGATTATTTTGAAAGCAAATATGGATTGACCTTCGGTCACACTATAGAACCTAAAATACAAGGTACGAGAGGCCAATATAACAATCCAATGTAGAAAGCCCACACACTGACAAAAGTAATTAATGACGTTTTGGTTCTCAGGCCATCATCAGCAACTAATTATGTGCTATGGCCGCTGTTGCTTTTTTTATGCAAACTCTCTAAGGAAAATAATGATGCTGTAACTGTGGCTTTATTCACTGAATTAGCTGCGGAGGATGACAGCAGAACAGACAAAAGTGTGCTCCAGTGAAATATCAAGAGGAGTCAACTCAATTGAAATTCAACAAAAAGTAACAAGTCATCTCATATAGACCCATCATCAAGTACAATGAGTTTCTCAAATTAGCAGCATCGGTTAAAAAATAAAAAATAAATGACTACCCACTACTATTATATCTCGACTCTTTCGATATCCCACAGTAGTATTTCCAGTACAGTTTGCGAATACAATACGATTTAGCACCACTCTAAAAGAATGAATGCACACCCTCGCCTGTTCCGCTCCCTCTGTGCGAGTAACGGAGGACAGGAGGAGTTTTGTCCAATCGGCCTCACCACTTCTCCCTCCAAGAGTGTGAGGCCTTATTGGCACTCTTGCCTGGAGAGGGAGACAACAACCAGAACAACCCCCTCTTTATCACCCGTTTGGCACGGAGAAAACGACTAGGAGGAGCCTGAGACCCTGTTGGAGAGCCCCAGCGGTTTTGAGGGTGGTTGGATGGGGCATATATGTGGGTCGTGGCTCGGAGGATGATCCCCATGATCCCTGACCTCCTCACAGATGTGCAGGCTTCATGGGGGAAGCCTTGAGGTCCCTGGCTAGACTAACCTTGACGTCCACGACATGCAGGCGGCCGGTGTAGACAAGAGCCCCCGCAATGGAGGTACTGGTGGCTGAACACCTGGCCCCCTCCTCTATAAGCTTCATATTGGGGCGTGTCTGCCAGAGCCCCAGTCTCACAAGCTCTATAGCACCTTAGAGGTGAGCTACAGAACAAGGCCAATGGGGGTTAGGGTGGCTAACAGAGTCTCTGCTGTTGGCCAAATGCACAGAGGCAACGTTGGGACCCCATGGAATGAGAATACATAACTACTTGGGTGACTGGTTAGTGTGCGCAAAAACGAGAAGGGAATCGGGAACAAACAGCTTGGCTGGTGGCTCATCTGGACTACTTTCAATGTGCTAAAGAGCTCCCTGGTGCCAGCCCAAAAGACTACGTTCTTGGGAGTCACTGTGCTTGCTGGCATACAGGGCTTATCTCAGTGGATAGGGTAGCTGCGCTGGCATACAGTGCTTATCTCAGTGGATAGGGTAGCTGCATGCCTCAGCAAGGTCAGCAATGCCTGACCCTGTTCCAGTGAGGAGCGCGTACACACACCTGTTTGCGCCTATTGGGCCTTATGGCGTCAATGATGCATCTCTTTTGACGGGTGGCTACTCTATGGGTCGGGTCCTACAAAGGTCACAACGGATGCCTCGCTGAAACCATGGCGTGCATCCTGGAGGGGAAAACAGTAAACGGTGGGGAGTCTTAATGCTCAGCCCACATCAATGACTTGGAACGGCTCACAGTCGTGCTGGTGTTAGCACAGTTTCTTCCATGGCTTCAGAACCAGCGTGAACTGGTCCAGACACCACTTAGCGGTGTTAGCAGTGAATAGAAAAGGGCTGAACATGCAATTGAACAATCTAGCAAAGCTGTTGTGGTTGTGGAGCGCAGATAATTTGTTGTTGCTGCACTCCTGCCTCGCCGTGCTTAAGATAATGGACAAACGTTTCACTAAACTAATCTAGCAATCCATCTTATCCGTCAAAATGATATCTCATTGGCTACAGGACTTTTTTGGGGTTCAATTGAAGCTGCATCCTAATGGCTAATTGTGTTTTTTCACACCCTCGTAATCAGTAAAATCTTAGCTTTAAAACTGTGGTAAAACGGTGGTTTGCATATTTCTCAGTTATCGATAGCAAGACGAAATCAAAACGAACACTGACTATCTTAGTGCTGTCTTTGTGTGCGTTGCTCTTACAAAACAATTGGGAGACTATTACGATGAGAATTATATACATTTGATCTTGCTTTGGTGGCCATGGTTTCGGTTATTTCTAAGCTGACAGTACGGTGCACCTAGTTTTCTAGTAACTGCAGCTTGTTGATAGCCCATTGTAAAGACGTGGTTAATTTTAACTCAGGTCAATAATGGAGAATCAGTATCGATGGTTAAAAACCTTTAGCTATGCACATGTAGACATTTAAGTTATTTTTGATACTAATAACCATTAAAATACATACAAAATAATACGAGTGTCACAATGTGTCGCGCTAAGAGGTCATTATTATTATTTCATTTTTTTAAAAACCACTTGCTTGTTTGGGTTGCTAGATTTACTAGCCTATTTTACTTATCCCGGGCAATCAGGCAAGCCTTATTTTTAAACTCTGCGGCCTAAAGTTTATTCAAATCTGTTATCGGCCCCAAAATATACACATCGATGCATTTCTAGCTCAGATAATATAGAAGGAGGTACTATCATTATGCAATTTTGTTTTCCAATATATCTAAACTTCCCCGGAAAATTTGGTGGAAAAGCAAGAAATGGTTTGCGGTCCAAAGAAAGTGTGTTACTAAAACAGGAACATAGTTTTCAAAGACGTTCTAAAAGGTTTAGTAAGCTAAAGACCTTTTACCTTATTTCTGAACGATCAGACATTGGAGACACAAAAAAATCACAACTTGTTATGGTGGAGAAAAAAAATGGACAATGAAAGTTTCGTATATGTTTGGTACAAATATAAATATAAATATAAATATATTTGTCTTGCAAGTAGGCAACAATAACATAAAAATATGACATTAGAAAAGCTCATGGGTTGCTGCTTTAAAGAAATTAGATTTTCATTTAATTTCTTTTTTTATTATTATTTGGTTTTCAATGTATTCAATGTTCAATGTATATGTTGGTTATTATTGTAAAGGTAATTTTCCATTCTTTGCCTTGCCATAAAACCCCATGTAGTGCAAGTTTAAATCAACTTGAGCAGCTCAAATATATGGATTGTGCAAAGCAGAGGGACTAGCGAAATGAGCGGTGAAGGTTTCTGTTGTTTCTGTGAGCCAATTAAAGTTGGAAGAAGACCAACATTACCCTATTACAGGCCAAACCAAGGCTTCTCTATGTATCCTAACATGTAATGCCCCATTTATTTTGTGTATTATAAATACAGACAAAAGCACAGAAACCTGGCACAAAATGGATATACAAACAGAAAGCCACAGGATTTATATAAGTACTTTAAAAAGTTACCAAAAATAAATAAATACTCAAAATAAATAATAAATAAAATATGGCATCTAAAATTGTTAAAAGAGAGTATGGAAAAATTTCACAAGAAAAATGAAGATGCCAGAAAACCCCTGAAGCGTGGTAAATAATAAATATTTATTAAGAATTGTATTTATTCGTTTAGAAAAGGGCCCTTTACATAATAATTACACAGTAATGAATGTGTGGGACAACTCCACATCAAAGTCCATGCTACTTTACCACAAAATAATAGTCACTCCGGATGGACCCAGCTCAAGAAGCATCCAAACTACCCACATTGCATACCAGACACAATTGTTGCCATGACAATGCCAAAGCCACTCTACAAATACTCAGCAGATAAACCAAGGAACTGTGGTGGTGTGGTACAAAGGGTACACATTACGGATTTAATCAAACACAAAAGTGTTTACCTGGTGTATCTGAGTGTGTTGGAGCATTGAGGGAGCCTGGAACCGTCAGCAAAGAGGCTCCTAAATCAAGTCCAGGGAGGTCTCCAGGTTTCATCACTGGGAAGCGGGAATAAGGCAAGCTTACTAAAACACAGTCCATTTGATAATCTTTTGTGACATCTGAAAACATACTACTTACACTTGATCTTAAATTAAGCTAAATAACATGTTCAGCCAAAGTAGCAACTGATTCCCGAGGGCTTCTTGGATAAAGAGATGAGTTATTTAAGGGGCTATTGAGGTGCACTGCATCCAATTCTAACTCAACAGAGCTGATGGAAAACTGGAGACATTAAGTAGATATGTAAGGTTTAACCAGGTCAAAATGGCTTCAACCATTTAACTGGTTATTCTGACAGTCTTGTTAATCACCTGCCTTTTAGGATGACTATACTTATTGAATTTTAAGTTATGTCAAAGCCACAAGGTGTATTACCGTTTTTTTTAACGCATTCTTGCCTTAAAGGGGCTTTTAGGAAGGTAGTGATACCTTGGAAAAGAAAAAATGCAGTAATTGTGTTTTTTATCATTTAAGTCACAAGATCAATAGGTGAGTGCCTTACCAATTGACTTGTGATCATTTTCAGCAGGAGAAGAGAGTCCTGGTATTAAGTCACCAGAAGAAGTTGCCTTGATTTCAGAGGACACATCTGAAAGATTTCAGAAAGTTAACAGAGTCCTGCAGAGCAACCAAGAAAGCCAAAACTACAATCCAAAATCTACCCAAAGCAATACCATTAGTCGGTTTGTCTGTTAAGTCCTTGTTGAATAGATCATCTGCAGAGATGTTTGAGAAATTGTCGTCATCAAAAGGGTTCCATGTCGGCTGTGTAGGGCTGCCAGTGGCGGGTTCAGATAAAATGACTGCTTCACATACACTGGGAGGAAGGGATTGACTGCCGTTTGATTGGTTTGCGCTGACTGATCTGGGGGGAAAGAAACACTAAAAATGTAATTTAGCATTCTTTTGGACAACACTATAGAGAATTCTTTCATTTCCTTCAAATGTGTGAAATGCTGTTTAAAAAAATGAAAATAAATTTACCACTTTTATAAAACAGCACAAAGGCTATCAGTGCCAGTTATAGTTCAACATTTTGTAAAAAAAAAAAAAAGATATGCCCCAACTTACCCTAGTTAGACGAGATCATTTATATACATTTTCTGTCCATACGTCCAGCATTGAGTTACGTGGTCGTCGTAAAAGTAGCTTAGCGAAAGAGTAAGCTTGAGGTAACAGTTAGCATGGCTACCAAAAGTGACCAATACTCCTTAAAAAAATTCCAAAGCTGTGTTATTTATATGTTATATCTTCTGTATTTTGCACATGTCTAAATGAAAATGTAAAAGTAAGACGTTGTTTTCATTGAAACAGATCTATTGCAATGCAAAACCTTTGTTTCACAGTATCTGGTAGGTTGAGGGACCTAACATCTTAGGTGGAGTGGTGACCACAGACATATATATATATATATATATATATATATATATATATATATATATATATATATATACAGTGGGGCCAAAAAGTATTTAGTCAGCCACTGATTGTACAAGTTCTCCTACTTAGAAAGATGAGAGAGGTCTGTAATTTTCATCATAGGTACACTTCAACTATGAGAGACAAAAATGAGAAAAAAATCCAGGAAATCACATTGTAGGATTTTTAAAGAATTTATTTGTAAATGATGGTGGAAAATAAGTATTTGGTCAATAACAAAAGTTCAACTCAATACTTTGTAACATAACCTTTGTTGGCAATGACAGAGGTCAAACGTTTCCTGTAAGTCTTCACCAGGTTTGCACACACTGTAGCTGGTATTTTGGCCCATTCCTCCATGCAGATCTCCTCTAGAGCAGTCATGTTTTGGGGCTGTCGCTGGGCAACACGGACTTTCAACTCCCTCCACAAATTTTCTATGGGGTTGAGGTCTGGAGACTGGCTAGGCCACTCCAGGACCTTGAAATGCTTTTTACGGAGCCACTCCTTCGTTGCCTGAGCGGTGTGTTTGGGATCATTGTCATGCTGGAAGACCCAGCCACGTTCCATCTTCAATGCTCTCACTGATGGAAGGAGGTTTTGGCTTAAAATCTCACAATACACGGCCCCGTTCATTCTTCCCTTAACACGGATCAGTCGTCCTGTCCCCTTTGCAGTAAAACAGCCCCAAAGCATGATGTTTCCACCCCCATGCTTCACAGTGGGTATGTGTTCTTGGGATGCAACTCAGCATTCTTCTTCCTCCAAACACGACAAGTTGAGTTTTTACCAAAAAGTTCTATTTTGGTTTCATCTGACCACGATATTCTCCCAATCCTCTTGTGGATCATCCATATGCTCTCTGGCAAACTTCAGACGGGCCTGGACATGTACTGGCTTAAGCAGTGGGACACGCCTGGCACTGCAGGATTTGAGTCCCTCTCGGCGTAGTGTGTTACTGATGGTAGCCTTTGTTACTTTGGTCCCAGCTCTCTGCAGGTCATTCATCAGGTCCCTCCGTGTAGTTCTGGGATTTTTGCTCACTGTTCTCATGATCATTTTGACCCCACGGGATGAGATCTTGCGTGAGGCCCCAGATCGGGGGAGATTATCAATGGTCTTGTATGTCTTCCATTTTCTTACAATTGCTCCCACAGTTGATCTATTCACACCAACCTGCTTGCCTATTTCAGATTCACTCTTCCCAGCCTGGTGCAGGTCTACAATTTTCTTTCTGGTGTCCTTCGACAGCTCTTTGGTCTTGGCCATGGTTGAGTTTGGAGTCTGACTGTTTGAGGCTGTGGACAGGTGTCTTTTATACAGATGACGAGGTCAAACAGGTTCCATTAATACAGGTAACGAGTGGAGGACAGAAGAGCTTCTTAAAGAAGAGGTTACAGGTCTGTGAGAGCCAGAAATCTTGCTTGTTTGTGGGTGACCAAATACTTATTTTCCACCATCATTTACAAATAAATTCTTAAAAAATCCTACAATGTGATTTCCTGGATTTTTTTCTCATTTTTGTCTCTCATAGTTGAAGTGTACCTATGATGAATAGTACAGACCTCTCTCATCTTTCTAAGTAGGAGAACTTGCACAATCAGTGGCTGACTAAATACTTTTTGGCCCCACTGTGTATATATATATATATATATATATATATATATATATATATATATATATATATATATATATATATATATATATATATATATATATATATATAGACAATATATGTAATAACAACGTCTTGCTTTAACATTGTCATTTCGACACATGCAAAATACAGAATATATAACATGTAAATAACAAAGCTTTGGAATGATTTTTAAGGTGTATTTGGTCATTTTGGGAGCCATGCTAACGGTTAACTTGAGCTTACTCTTTCGCTAGGCTACTATTACAACGACCACGTAACTAACTCAATGCTAGACATACGGACATAAAATGTATATCAATTATCTCGTCTGACTATGGGTCAGTTGGGGCATATCTTATTTCCCAAAATGTTGAACTATGCCTTTAAGTTAAGTGCAGAATATTTGCATGTTTTCTAGGCAAATGACCCACAGGTATAGAATATCACCATGTTTTCTAAGAAATGTTTTTCACACTGCAGCATTTACTTACTTGTTCATGCCAGTATTATCCTCAGCCTGGAGCTGCTGTGAAGAGTCACTCGCACATATTGCAGCTGTTGTACTCTGCATGGGGTCACTGGAGTCAACACCTCCATACTCTTCAATTTTTGTGGCTACACTTGGAGCCTGACTCTGGCCAGTGACAGCCTGTGGAGACTAAAGAAATCGAGCGTATTACATAGTGTAAGACAAGACAGTGGCCGTATACACAGTAGAACATTGAACAGCACAGTGTGGAAGTTGTTTAGCGAGAGAAATATTTAGATATTATAAAATATTTGGCAGAGATAAAAAACAAATAACTTAACAGCTGTGAAAAGGCGAATGCTAACAGCACTAGGATCATGTTTTCTGTTACAAATATCTAAATGAAAATCTTAACTAAATTAGTTTGATATGCCGGTTGGTTCAGAAGTCAAAGCTTTTAAAATTGTTCTAGTTGTAGAGGCATGTGAATGACAAAAAAATCTTTAGCAATTTCTTTTAGTCCTAGAAAACAATGAAAACCAAAAAAAATCTCTTCTAATGCAAATGGCAATATCAATTGTCTTGACAATAATTAATGGTCCAATCACAATGGTTATTAGTTGAAATAACTCAAATAAAGCCACAATAAAAAAGAAGCGATGTAATGAATTCTGATGGCATTAGAATAATAAACGTTTGGCAAATGTTAAAATAACTTATGCTTTAAAAACATGATGTCAAAGTATCACTGGCTTGGTGCACACCCTCGCCCAAAAAGAAAATAGAAAAGAAAATGAATGCTAGCAGCATGTGCATGATGGGAGGCAGGTCACGGTTAGAGATTGTACAGTCTGCTGGAGTGTTACCGGCTGCACCTCTTCAGCTGTGCTTTGGCTGCTCTCAGTAGTGCTGAAGTGGCCCTGGACCGGTGTCAGCATAGCCGTCTGCTGCTGGGAAACTGCAGAGGGCTGGATAGGGGGAGGCTGAGTCGAGGAGGGTTGGGCTGTTGCTGATACGGCTTGCCCAGCTTGCTTACGCCGAGCGGGGGCTTTTGGTGGGCCTGGGCTGGACGGGGGCTGGGCAGCCTGCTGCGAAGTGGCATTTGCAACAGTAAGAGGTGTGGCCTGTCTTTGGCCAGGACTCTGTGATTGGACCAGTGGTTGGGCCTCAGAGGTGGTCATAGATGAAACTCCTCCCCCTGTTATGACATCAGTTCCGGCTGGAGTTGGTTGCCCTGGCTATCACACAGACATGGACGACAGTATGCGGTGTCAACGCACCTCAAAGCTTGCAATGCTGTTCCACAACCTCTTTCTAATCTCCAAATACATGAGACATTCAGGGTGTTCTCTTCCAGACTTGCCTTATGTATGTGCATACTAGTGCCCTCTAAAGTGGGGCTTTGGAGTTGCTACCCCAGCCTTATATTACTGTTTAGCTCAAGTAAGTTGGCCCTCTTGTATGTGCTTCAATCTACTATCACCTCCAGACTCCTTTTGCTATACAGTCAGGTCCTGCTCGTTCTAAAAGAAAGTATGTGATTATAGGCACAAAAGCAATCAACAGTTGCATGGTTACCTTGGTTGTTATAGTAACTATCAGCATCTTTTACATATGAGAGCAGCAAGGTCTAATGGCTGAGAGGTAATCATTTAATCATCTAAACCACTGTAATTAACTACAAAATGATGAGCGAAAAAGCTGTTTTTTGTCCTCTGTTGGCTGAAGCAGAGATTCACGGTAAATATGTAAAAGTTAGGTGGTAGCGCGGATGTACCTGTTTCTGCGGAACAACAACCTGTGCCGGAGGGATTTGTGATTGGCTCGAGGCAGCCTGTGGCACAGCAGAGGTTTGTGCTATTTGGGACTGAAGGGCCGCTGCTGGTTGAGATAGGTTCAAGCTCACCCCTATAGGTGTTAAAATAAAACAAATGGTTACTTTTAAACACAAGACTGAAAGTGCTAAGCATAAGATCTGCAGAAGTTTGAGCTATATTTTTTTTAAGATATCTTGTTTTTAACGCAGCAGAACAAAGTGTGACCAGAATAGTAAGACTTGTGGTAGCATAACATGCTTGCAAAGTAGATTCAATTCTATTCACTAGAACTAGTCACACTAACATATGTATGCATGCATGCATGTATAGATATGTATATATATATATATATATATATATATATATATATATATATATATATATATATATATATATATACATATATATATATACACACACACGCACACACTTATTGTTTTCAGTTCAGAGCATATTTCAACAAAGCTACACTACTGTCAATGAAGAGTAAGTGCTTATATTACATTATTTATTGAGCAAATACCTATTGGCTGGGCAGTGAGGTTGGCCCTTTTCCGAGGGGTGAGGGCAGCGGGCTGGATGGGTAGGATGCCAACGGCTGCACTGGGTTGGGCATGGCCAGCTTTGGGCCTCTGCCTGGGAGTGATTGAGGTCTCCGTGGTAGGAATAGGATCTGACAGTCTGGAGTGAAATGTAGGTCATGTTCTGTTAACTGCTTGAATTAAACCCATGGCATCCATGTAGTTGGCTTTGTTTGTTTATTATTCTAATAGTACTTTGTAGCTAGAAAGGCACCGCAGTCATGAACTTTGGGAGACAAACCCCTCATGTAGGCCCCCATGTGACAGAGATGCACAGCATATATACATACCTGGCCTTAGTCTGACTTTGGCTCTTCTTCGCTGCGGCCTCACTAGCCTTGATTGGCTCGGGTAATTTATCGGGTATCGGCAAATTCTGGGTTTTGCGAGGAATGAAGAATACTTTGAGATGGGGTCCATTAATTACATAATTAGCGATTGATAATCAGCCCGATTCAAAGCAGCTTATGATTAAAATGATTGAAGGAGAGATGACATCCCAATGAAGAGAGACAGATAGACCAGCCTGATGCTCAGTGCCACAAAGACTGACCTTAACATTCTGAACAGGGCAATCCCGTCGAGCTAGTTTAAAAGCAAAGTAGGACACCAGGAAGATATCAGGTCTTTTGTCTGGGTCGGGCTCCAGCATGTACCCTGACATACACCATCCCAATAAGAGAAAGAAAGAGATTGAAGAAGTGAAAGAGTGTAGCCGAGTTAAAAACAACCGCAACTCACTGTCCTAGAAGAAAACCACCGCGAATACCCAGTAAATGAGATTGGCAGAAGAGGGGACTTAACATTAACATTCAAAAAGTACAAAAGTAGAAGCATATGTGAGAATACTAACGAATGAGGCAGTGCATGTCATAGGAGTAGCGAGAGTTGTCAGGAATGGTGAAGCTGCCATCACAGATGGCCACCTGGCTTTCCCCAAAGGGCAGAGTGAAGAAACACAGCTTATATAGCAGACAGCCAAGAGCCTGGAGATAAAACACACACACACACACACACACACACACACACACACACACACACACACACACACACACACACACACACACACACACACACAGTGAGTTAACTAAGGTTGTTTCACAGGAAGAAAATATCTTGTATATCTAATATGCTAACTTATTACTTGACTTGACAATTTATCACTTCATAACTCATTTTGTTTTTCCACACATACTTTTATAGGAATCTGGAACAAACACTGTACTTTCTCACCCTCTATTCTGATTCTCTAGCTTATATTGACTGGCTGAAATCAATCCGGGGACAGCTCCAGAAGCAAGAAGCTTTAACTGTCACTCACCCAGATGTCTGCTTTAGTAGTGATGATCATGCTATTGTAGAAATTCACCATCTCTGGGGCACGATATGATAAAGTTGTGTACCTGAGAGAAGTATTGAATGGGTTATTAACAACACACTGTTCTGTGTGCTCTTTTTACCTGTGGCTCTGGATACTAAGTTGAGTGGCCAATACACAAAGATAAACTAGTGAGGCAATACTTCTGATATAACAATAGGCTAGCATTGGGAGGTGAAGTGTAACAAAGATACATCAACATTGTCGACGGTTAATACTTGGCTATTGCAGGCAATAAACATGCCAACAAACTTCCTGAGACAACAAACTCACACTATTGTTTCTGTGAATTCAATTCAAAGTACACTTACTTCTTGATTTCCTCCTCAACTATAGCCACTCCGTCGGTCCGTGGGTTCTGGAACTTGTTGGTGGCACTTCCAAAGTCACACAGCACATAGTGTCCTTTGTCATGCAACAAGATGTTCTCTACCTGCAGAATTGCAAGACAAAACTAAAAAAAAAAAAAGACCAAGAAGCGGACTAGCAGGTTCATTTCAGAA
Organism: Aplochiton taeniatus; assembly: GCA_017639675.1. Lineage (NCBI taxonomy): Eukaryota > Metazoa > Chordata > Actinopteri > Galaxiiformes > Galaxiidae > Aplochiton > Aplochiton taeniatus. The sequence continues at coordinate 25,578,342 of CM030172.1, read as the reverse complement.
TAACACATTGTGCTAAAACAGTGGGGCAGGACAAGTTAATCACAGTAAGCGCTGGATGGGGGGTGTTATGGATTGTGAACTGGTCCCTGGTTATATCCGTAAGAAACAAAAACAAGTGTGATGTACAGAAGGAAGAGGCGAGAACGTGGCAGAAAGCTGTGAGAGCACACGGTGGTTGCAGATCAGACGCATCACCTTGAGGTCCCGATGGATGATCGGCGTCTTGCTCTGGTGTAGGCGAGACACCGCATCACACGTGTCACAGAAGATCTGCAGCACCTCTGCCTCGGTGAAGCCGGTCTGCAGTCGCTGGTTCATTAAGTTCACCACCTGGCCCCCTGTAAAGACACGAAGCACCAACCCTATAAACCATGAAGTCAGATCCAACACCAAAACTGAATCATCAATCATACCCTACTATCAGTAATAGAAACAGTAGGAACATGTTGACTCCAGCCTAATCACAATTCCTATGTGGAGAGAGCGCCCTCCTGTGGATTAATATTAGTACATCAAAATTGAGATGGGGTAGGTGGAATTAATTTCTTCTTACCAAGTTAAAGACTAAATTATATGTAGTAATCCATATAACAATATGCAGCTGAACACACCCAAATCTTTCAAATCTAAAAAGAAATTGACCATACAACTCCAGTATATGCAGGGGCATGGGCAGTTAACTACATGGTACACCCCAAAAAACGGGAGACAACAGGTGGAATCTATAGAAATAACAACATAGGAAGACACTCAAAATAGTTTCAAGTAGGAGAAAAAGGAATATACAACATGGCATCCCATAATTGTTACTTTTCATAACAACACTGTCATGATCTGGACATTATTTGAAAGGCCACCATCAAAAAAGCCCTTCTGGTCTTGTTGATTGATTGTTTTCCCCTGTGTAGTTTGCCAGGGTATATAAGTTCCTGGTTTCCTTTATTTTGTGTTCGGTCATTGCACTTGTTTGTTTTTGCAAGAGCCTTGCCTAAGTTTTGAGTAAAGTAAAGTATGGGAGCTTGAAGGGGAATTTCACCCTACCGGTTCTGATAATTCGCTTAAAATGTTCATTACAGCACGTTTCCACCTTAAATAACAAACCAATCTCACCCTAGAGGATTTTAAACCCTCAACTAAACCCTAAACTTTCAAATCTAGTTTGGACATTCACAGTTGACCACAACACCCAGAAATCCTGGAGAATTCTAGCACCACCCTCTAAGAAATGGGGCATGTCTAACGATGCAACATGTTGAGCTTTGTCGCCAAGTTGTAAACAAACAGTTAGCTGGCTACCTTGACAGCCGGTCCAGTGGAAATCAGCAGTACAGCCAAAAGGGCACAGTTGACTAGCATTATGCCTGTAGTGTGCTCTGTCCCAGGTTGCAAAAATTACCAGAAGGCACAAGCTCAAGGATTAAAATTCTGCACCTTGCCTGTTCGAGACATATCACGATGCCAACGATTCGTTGCAACACAGAGACTCATATGAAATGCAATTTAGTTACCTGGCTAGCTGGCTAAAAAGCTAGCCACTCAATAGCATGCCCTTATTGTTGATTGTATGGAAACAACCATGAAAAAAGCACACAAGGATAAGTGGAACGTTAAGAGAACATGAAAGACTCCAAACACACCCAAACACAAGGCCGAGGAGGAATATATCCGGGAGAGAATAGTATCTGGGTTCATCCTCAACGTCCCTCTACTTCTCTTGCCAGGGCCGGATTCTTCTTTCTAGATAAGAGCACAGTGGTCTCTGGCCATCTGTGGCCTACTGGGGTTAAACAAGATCAGGAACCACTACACGCTTCCTCTCATGTCCGCGGCCTTCGAGAGGCTCCACGGGGCTACGAGGTACACCAAGCTGGATGGTATATAACTGCGCATCAAGAAAGGGGATGAGTGGAAGACGGCATTTATTACACCAAATGAGCATCAGTCCCCATCTTACAGCTTCCCGAGCCTGCTCTGCCGTTCATCGTGGAGGTGGACGCCTCCAAAGTGAGAGCAGGGCCAGACCTGTCTTTAGTGCAGCTCACCGGGCGAGACGCTGCATCCCTGTGTGTTCTTTTCTCGACGCTTCAGTCCTGCTGCTACGGTATGGGAGACAGGGAATTGTTGGCTGTTAAGCTGGCTTTGGAGGAAATGAGGCATTGGCTTGAGGGGGCTGGGACCCCCATTTTAGTCTGGACGAACCACAAAAAACGTGGAGTTTATCAAGGATGCCAGGCATTTTTCGAGGAGAGAGCTATGTGAGGCATGCAAGCACCAAACCCCCGAGTGGACCAGCAAGTGTTGCTGTCCACCAAGGTCCTGCTGCGTCGAGGAGACAAAATCAAGCTTGCCAGAGGTAAAATGGTCTCTTCAAGACTCTGAGTATCAACTTGGTGGCCATCAAGCTACAGCTACTCAGGGCTCTACGGGTCCATCCGGTCTTCCATGTCTCCTGCGTCAAGCCTATTAATCACCAATACTTTGTGCCATCCCATGGTTCCGGCAACCACATCTCGCATAATCAACGGGGGTCAAGCCTACACGGTGCAGCGTATCCTGGACTCTATTCTCTAGTTCGGGGTCTGCACCAGTACTTGGTCAACTGGGAGGGGTGTGGGCCAGAGAAGGTGCTTTGAGGAAAGATCATGAGTCCCATATTTGAGTTTAAAACATCTACTGTCTCTTGTGTATTCTAATTTAGTTTCTAGTTAAGGTTTAGTCTATTTTAGTCCTTTAGTGCTTCTAGTATTTTTCTGCTATTGGGCCAAATTCTTACCTGAGAATCCTGGCATCCATGGTCCAACTGGTGCTCACAATCAATTCCATACACAATTTAATCACTATGCATGACACTACCAGTAAACAAACCCAAATATGGGTATTTGAAGGTCTTTTAAGATGATAGCTATGATAAGCTCAACTGCTGCAGGAAAAACGTTTTCACTTTCTTCAAATAAAAGGGGTTTATACTCACAGAAGAAGCCTGTGTTTGGAAAAACGGTTATTTTGAGCCTCAGTTTTAAGTTATGCTCAAGCACTCATAAAAGACTAAACAGCTACACAGCAAAGTCAGCGAAAAATATCATGTATACCTTATGAAACCCTTTTAATTGTCAAACTAAAAATGTCAAGCTGTGAAGGCTTTTATTAGTAAGACCACTCCCTGAGACTTACCCTTACAGAAGTCCATGAGGATGAGAACTTCCCACACATCCCCTCCTCCCACAGCAGTGGTACTTGAGTCAAGATAGCCAACTATGTTTTTGTGGCCAACTAGGTCCTTCTGCAAAAGCATCAAATACATGCAGCAACATCCTATTATTGGACATATTATTTAAGTTGATATGCTGCCAGACTAGTATTTTGTGTGTTAAAAGTATACAGTACAGATATCATTTATAAAAAAATGTAGTACAGAGAAGGCCTAAATAATCTCTAACCTAGAAACTCACCATAATCTGGATTTCACACTTGCACACTTGCAGATCATGCTCATTGTTGACGTACATTCGCTTAAGGGCACAACGCACCCCCTGATTTGTTTTGACTAGGAACACTATGGCAAAACCCCCTGGAGGAGAGATGAACACATTAATCAGCATATTTCAACACATTCATACAGGTTACAAAGGATAGTGTCGTCCTGTTGTACGAACTGAACAATAAGCAGCTAATTCGGCATCTATCTTACGGAATTTGTCCTAGTGTGAGTCTGTTAGATTTGGGCTATATTTCAGTTATGATATATGGGCTTGGCTCCTGGGAAAGTAGAGCCTTCTGCTACATCAAGACGTATTCGCGCAGTATTCAGTTCTGAACACTTACCAAGAACGAGCAATAGCTTTATCCCCCACCTGACAGCACTGCATTGGTTTTGCACGTCAGCGTGTTGAAACTGCAGTGTAAATTTATGCAGGGGTACACTACTGAACAAAAAGCTGATGACAGTCTAAACCAAACTGAGTCAGAGGCATTTTAACCTTCCAAATAGCTTTAATCTTGAGATATCAAAATTGCACTACTATGATTAGAATTATAAAAAGTTTAGCCAGAGGCTCATCTGTCAAGTAACAGGGAAAAATGATTATTGTTGTGTTTGTATTGAAAATATAAAGCCTGTAAAATCTCTTGAATAGCTATAGGCCCTAAGCAAGAAGAAACACTGAGCAGGGTGATATATAATTTTGATTTTCCTTTTTGATTCCTCTTTATTACAAACACAACATTGAGTGCAAACTCTTACTATCTCCCAAAGGAGGATATTACTGGGTAATAGAAAAAGGGTAGTTCAAGGACCTCATGATCTGATATGCATCACAATACATTGTACAAAATATGATCCACATCCATGTAAAGCTCCTTCATGACAGATAAACAGCGGGACAAAAGTGAATTGGATATGGGTAACATTGAATAAGATGACAGGTGCATTTTCTAAACATTTCATTTCATTACAAAGCTGGCTAATATAGTTTATTGATAAAACACAGGATTCCCAAAACAAAGTAGACAAGCATGCAAATTAGAAATGTTGACACTCAACAGTGATGCAAGGTATTCTTTCCATACCCGTCATTCTGCCCATAGGATCAAGGCGTCACACGTAATGGTGTTTTACCTGCCCCGGGATTTGCCAAATTAAGCTTATGCTCTTACAATAAGAGGGATGTCAGGTGAAGAATCTTCTCCCTGCCACTCACTTCTTTTGCATTCTTTAAAAAATAAAAACTGATTGGGAAGCCATTTTCTTTAGCAATGTAGTTGGATGATTTGCATCTCTAGCACCCATAGCTAGACACTGAACTCAGGGAAAACATACAGATATATGTCTTTAGTGGAAAGTAGACCATTACTGTTGGTACATCATGTAAATAGGCCTTCTTCTGCAAGGCTTGAATTTTGAAGCATTACAGCTTAAAGATTACATGCTCTCTGTCCATACATTGACATGCATGGACAGGGTAATAACATTAGTCAGCTGGCCTAGATATAGCCTCACCTTCGGCTATTATCTCTTCAACGGTGACTTGGTACCTCCCGATGGTAAATGCACGTCCAATGAAATTGCCACCTGCGTGGCTGGATCCACTGCTCCCACCTCCAGAACCTGGCCCAGAACTGACCAGCTCCCGGCGAGAATCGAAGAACTTCCTCATGATATCAGATGAGGAGGGGACTTAAGCCCTCAATTACAGATGGAGGTTGATAAACGGTCCTTGATTGCAGTGCTTCTTTATGAATGAACCTTTCTAGCTAGGCTAACTATGCTATTTCAAAGCAGAGTGGATATCTGACCTAAGATGCCAAGCATGCAGAGCGATATCTATGTCATTGATAAGACAACCTCTGAGTAGGGTTAAAAAAGACGGACAGTCTTCCATAAGGTTGATAAGCCACTGCAATAATGATAAGGAATAACGTCAGTTACCGTGGAATTTACATCAACTAGCTAGCTCTTATATTTGAGGGGAGGCATTTCTCCATCAATCCAGCTGCGCTTGCTGCTGTTGATAGCCCCGTCCATCTCTTCCAAACCCTCTGTACGACCGCAGCAAGCTAACGTTAGTTAACAAGAAGGCAAATTTTGACATTTCATGTAGCTACCTACGGTTATCAAGGTTATGTAGGACTATTTTTGGTAGAAATAAATCCGCAGCACAGCGTATATGACACCGGGAAAAATGTCGTACATTCTCAATTAGGGATTATTACGGTTGTTTTAGCTAACGTTTACGTAGCTAGCTAACGTTATCTGTCCGATAACAAGCTGTACGCAATTATGTACTAGCTGGTTTACGAAAACTGCGCTATCATAACAGAAACATTTACGTTATTCAAAGATTCAAGATAGCTCATTTCTTAACAGCAACTGCATACGCAACGGACGGGTGGCTACATGTTAAATATGTTGCAATTATAATATAAATGCAAGTCTACTACTGACTGACGACCGCCACAAAATAGAATAACGTTAAATGTATATTTCGCTAACGTTTGCCTATACAATCAACTGCAGGCTAGCTAGAAGATAGCTAACTACTATCTATCAAAACATCCTTCAACGCTAGCTAACATGAATGCTGTACTTTGTTAATGTGGGGGCATGGGAATTGTAGTTTAATTATGCTTGTACACTCCGAGTTGCGCGTTCACTCTTCCTGTACCAATTGGTGACTTTCATTTTGCATCTTTAAAAAAAAAAAAATATATATATATATATGCAACTTATTTGTTTGCAAAAGGGATGTGATTATTGACTTTACTTTTGTATCTGTAAAACAAAACAAAAATTCAGTTTACAAATCGGATGCGATTTTTCTTAAAGGGATAGTTCGATATTTTGGGAAATAAGACATGCCCCAATTTACCCCTAGTCAGACGAGATGATAGATATCAATGTTATGTCTGTTTGTTGTTATTACATATATTGTCAATATACTATTTCTATGATCCCTAACCTACCAGACACAAGTTGAAACAACGTGCTATCAACTTACCTAGATAGCTATAAGAAAGCCAGCTGGAAAATGTTAGCTACCTAACCAGATTAACGAAACGACATCTAAAACACATAGGCTCGTCGTAAGTTACCGTTTTTCTCTCGATTGCTTACACACATTTCTTGAAAGGTTGCTCCATATCCCAAAACTCTAAACACAAATACATAACTGCACACTAATTTTCAAACTTCAAAAAAAAAAAATAATAAATAAAATCTCAAAACCATGTAACCTTACATCTAAACTAAATTTAGCCTTCCAGACAAGCCATCAAATACACCTACACTACCAAGTTAAGTAGCCATTACACACTGGTGTGATCAATTCAAAACACACGATAAAAACCTGTTATTCAATTAATTATGATGCTTATATTTTTCCCCAGAGCAACCTCTTTATAGACGAACACAATTAAGACAAAACAAATATTTTCCACAATTTTTTTTTATTCCTCAAACAATATACCATCTAAATACAAGCATGGCTGCTGTGGTTGTGCTGCCTCCCTCTAGTCCGTAAACATGATGTCGCAGACCACAGAGGAAAGCCAGCAGGCACATGGTGTTGCACGGACCAAGGATAGCATGGTGGTGGAGGACCCCTCGGTGGCTGATGGCGGCACACATGGTCACATTCCCTCCTCGCTGGCCAGGGACCTTCACAATGACATCGTGGCCTATTAAGTTCCTCCCCTTCTCGTCAGACGGAATCCTGCTTCATCAATAAAGATGAGTTCAGGGGGAGTGTCTCTGGCATCAATATCAAATATTCTCTTGAAAAGAAATGAAAAACAGCACCGGAAATGACACTCTGAAACACATTGCCCAAAAGTAGGCCATAGTCTGTACTACTGTACACACTGCTGTACTGTAATATATAACTGTACTCAAAAACTTGATACAGTTTGAAAAATCCTACTTGCACATACTCCACGCACTGGTCTTTAACTACTGGAGTTCCTTTCATAAGGAAAACGATAGACCGGTTTCATCAAAAAACGTGGTCGATCGTTGAGATGATGTCTGCATCAATACTATGGAATATTCCATGATTTTCATTAACTCTACTTTGGATTTCATGCAAGCGAATGATATTGTTGGCCAAGACCAGTGTACAGCACTCCAAAGTTACAATAGAGACAGTATGTAAACTACCTATACCTATTTTTTTCTCTGAAAGTAGGATTATAGAGGCAACTGTGAAGCAGCCCAACTTCCCTCATGGACATTCCATGGACAAGGCCGTGGTCGACTATAGTTCTTCAAATCTCATCGGAAACTACTTGTCTCCTTGCCCTTCCTGCTTTTACTCTCCATCTTCTACGTCTCCTGAGTTGTCTTTCTCTCCAGTCATGTCTTTGTAGATACATTTTTCCCCCAAATAGTGAACTGACCCATGGTCCTTTATCTATCCTAACGTTGTGATTGGTGTGTGAACAATTTTGACTTTAGTGTTTCCACCTGGGGACTTGTGTGCTAATTGTGTTCCAGCCAGGATGACTTGAGTGAATGATATTGAATGCTGTGCTTTATGAATGCGCACATGGAGCAGCCAGTGATAAATGGGGGGTTTTGTGTGTAGTTTTGCATCAAAAGATAAACAAATCTGAATCATGTGTGAAACAGGGGAATAGTGTTTACAGTTTGGGTTTGTTTTTTGGTAGATGGCGTTATGGTTTGGGATGTTTAGTTAAAAGGCCCATACAGTGTGTGTAAGGATCGAGAAAAACTGTAGGTCTAAAGACACCTCAATCAACATTCTATAGTTACTCACACTTAACGTTGACTTTGCTGTCCAATTCAAGTTGCCACAGTTTAAAGGGATACTGCCTCAATTTTAGATATTTTAATATGTTTTCCAACATTTACCAGTGCTGCACCTAACATGTAGCATCATTTTTTATTGTTTTGCAATCATACACCGGAGTTAAAAAAGAACATAGAATGACTCTCTATCGCATAAAAAGAGTATTTTCCTGAATTTGAAAAACGGCAGCTTTTCTAACCAGGCTGCAGGTAATTCAATTTAGGAGCGATTTGCTGTGATCTTATACACCTAGATCATGACAACTTGAATATGGAGGATATGGATATTTTGTTAGACAGGGAAATACAATTTATTTGAACCGGACTTTAGAGAGGAGGAACTTTCATAAAGAGAGAAAGAACAGTTAGGTTACAGGCTGCGGGCGAACCAGCTATAGGCCTACTAGGGCTGAAGGCGAGCGCGTAGCAGCTGGACTCGAGCTACTGGTGTATAACTTACTGATGGCTATACGGAGAAAAACAGCACTTGCTGAAATGCAGCGAGTGGGACGGCGCAGTTTCTGTCAATGACACCCTCCATCCAAGAATATTCACAGAAAAGGTTTGCTGTGCATATGGCAGTAAGGGGAAGGGTGTAGACCTAGTTTAGAATATCGAAGTTGATCTGTAAGAGACGACCAAGACCTGAACCAAGGAGGCTCTGCCAGGGACGTTGGAACGCATTTTGAGTTGGGGGTGCTGAAGTTCAGTGGCATACAGACCACATATAGACCTAAAAGCAGTGTTTCCCCTTATATTGCATTCAACAGCGGCGCCGTGCGTGCCGCCGCTGAATGATTAGGGCTGTTATAAAATTGTGGAAAAAAGAAAACCACGCCGGAGTAAGAAAAACAGCTATGGGAAACCTCATTTGCGCCGTCATAAAGCTATAGGCTGACTGCAGCGAAGGGTCTGAAACGCTGTCGGTTGGTGTGGAGCTCCTGTAAAGGGAGCGCGTAACAACACCACCTCACACGCAACGGAGCTGCCCCTTGGGTCCCCGTGTAGTCCACAGTAGTGAAGTAACGAAATAAAAAATGTCGCTGAAATCGCGGAATAGCCTTCAAAACAAAAGTATGGGCTTTAGTTCAACAACGTAGCCCTATTGCCACCAAAATACGCATTATTAATGAGTTGATGCAGGAAGCATGTTAATAATAAAAGCGAGGGCTTCAAGGTGTAATACCTTTTGCAACTGATAATAATTTCGTTGGACAGCTAAATTGACAACATGATTATGTTGTAGTAAGCCTACCTCACACAAGGGATAGCACTAGCCGACTGCAAATAGGCCTAGGACTAGCTCATTGTCAGGGTTGGGGCCGTCGCTGTTATCAGGGATGGACACTGACGTGGCTGAAGCTGAATCAGAATCACCAACACTCGTCCCAATGATTTCGCTTTAGTAGGGCTTTTTTGAAAAATCTACTCTGTGAGTAGTGAGTCAAAGCAATTGCAAAAGACAAATCTGATTGGTTAATCGGCCTACACATTTCGAAAATAAGTAGTCTAAATCAAACCTAAAAACAGAATCTCCAGCCTCTCTGCTCTGCTCATAGTCTTACACTAAGCCCAAAATATACCAGTAGGCTTTAAAAAAATATTGTTATGTAGCCTAGGCTATATTTTTTTATTGCAGTTAAACAACACAGAGCAGGGGATGCTGCAGCATCCTCAGCACCCCACTTACCGCGTCCATGGGCTCTGCTCTCTTACTACATAAGTATTACAATGCTATGCGTATTCCAACCTATCGTTTGCAAAATATGCCTTCTTTCCCGCGATTGGGCGTGATTTCAGCGCCTTCAGTGGATACACCCACATCGTTTCATAACAGAGATACTCCTTATTTTTTCACAATTATGAAACCAAATTGTATATACTTGGTAATTTTTTTATCCTTCAAACTTGGCTGGGTGGTTAATAACACATTTTTCTGTGCTGTGACAAACTCAGAACACATATTTAAATATCACTTTACAGCACCTTTAAGAAGAACTGAACATGTTGCCTGTCATAAATTATTATAACCATAGTTGGATTATTATGTTAACTGATAATAAATTGGAACGGACCATGAGCAACATGTGACTGAGGCTGTTTAATCCCCACCTGATTGGCCAATATGAAAGGATCCTCCCAAGAGGGTCATTGCCCGCACAAAATGCTGTGACGTTACTACTAAAGATTGTTTTGACACTGCCCTGCGGAAACTTCAGTGCGAGCAGATTTGAGGTCTGCAAATGTTTTTGGGATCCGTCAAAGAAAAATACCGTCGCTGAAAGTAACCATACTAAAGAAAAATAGCAACTTTTTTGCACACTGAAATAAGTTAAAAAAAAATGTGGACAGATGCAAAATAAGTCACTTATCGAATTCCTTTTGCAAACAGAAACAAGTTGCACATCTTTTTTTAGATACAAAATTAAAGTTAGTAATTTAGCTCAATACTCTTACCTTTCGTTTGTGGAGGTTGAGTGTGTGTGTGTGTGTGTGTGTGTGTGTGTGTGTGTGTGTGTGTCTGTGTCTGTGTGTGTGTGTGTGTCCACAATATTATGTGGGCGGAGGCTGCTAGAAAATTGTAGGAGCTTACAGTCTAGTCGATTTCTTTACTTCCTAGTAGACTGTACCATAGGTTCGAAACACGCTGATCTCGACCTGAAGGTATGTGTAACTTTTTTCTATTTAACTCATCTGAAACTGTCGAGGTGCTACAGATGGTTGATTATATTTGTTGGCCTTTTAAGCTAGATTTGTTGTTTAAGGTGTGTCCTCAACAGAACTGAAATTAAGTTTGCCAACACGGGCGACTTTGGCTACTCACTGTTGGATATACTAGCCTACCGTGTTACTTACCCGTCCAGCTCTAATTAACCAGATTTAAAATAGTCCGCTAATCAGGCCGATAAATAAACTATCCGTAAAAGTTCAGCATACAGATAGGCCTACCACATATTTTAACATAAAAAACAATAGTAAATAGGCCTCCGTGGTATCTTGAAGAAAACCATCAAGGATCCGTGTCATCACCAAAGGCCTATCTAGAGACATTTTCGAAAACTTAACAAAACACTGAAATGTGTCAATTATTGAGTTTTAGAGCCAATAGTAGATGTGTACAGCAAGCATGGACGACCACTTTGTATAAGGTGCATGTTGTACTAATTATCTTTTACACTAGATATAGGCATGGTGATTGAACGATGTTTTAGTTAAATTTGAGTTTTTAGCTATTAATTCATGTAGCCTGACTGATTTGATCAGATTTGAATATGCAGTCGTCGCTCGCAAAAGGAATATCGAGCATTTTTCTTCACAGCTTTTGAACAACAAATTTGATTGGGCTTTGAACTTTTAGCGACATAGGGCTGACTAAGAATAAACGTTCAGGCATGAAAAAAAAAACATTGCTTGAAGGAGTCTTGTTGATCTCTAACAGCAGGGGACACGGTTGAGTAAAAAGCTACAGGCCAGTCTTCCCCTCAGGGGAGTAATTACAGCTACTTAATAAGATGAGCTGTGAGTGGATTTAGCTTTTGGACACACACAATGAAGAAATGTGAGTGGGGAAAATCGTCTAGGAGTAAAATTGCTTACAATATTAATGAGACACTAACAATGGTTACCATTTTAACAGGAACAATTTCCTGATGCTTAACCTGTTGCTGCATTTCAATATATTTACATTATAAAGTGCATACTCTCCATACAAGCAGTTGTATGCTTGACTGTCTGATTAATGTATTCTTTCATTTTATAGCTTTCTCCAACTGTTAACTTTAGGATTTTTTGGAACTACAATCATAATGGCAGCGGTAAGTTCTACCAAGTCCCAATGCTTTGGTTATGTGAGAGAACCAAAAAGGTGGAGCCATAGTTTTTCAACATAAGATGTGCTTGCCGATTCAAAATGAAAAAATAAAGACATCAAACACACAAATAAGTCTTGGAAATATTACAGTAAATAAATGTAATATTATTGATATTATCAATTATCCTTTTTATTAACCAGATTGGCAACCGTGGAACAGTGACTGAATTCTCCGGGTTCGACCCAGAGAAAGATGTCCAGAGGCTGAGAGGAGCCATGAAAGGGGTTGGTAAGTAATTTCCAAATATAGTGGATAAATAAAAATAAAAAGTTGAATGCCAACAAGCAAATTAAGTTCACATTGCAGCTTTTTGTTGTGCTGGGGTTGTCATTGCACAACTCCAAACATCTGTACTAGCCTACTGTTATCGTTGTATGAGCTAACTCATTCCCGTCCGTACTAACGGTAGTACAATAGATATTGGACCCAGAGATTCGTTGTAAATGTAGTTCACTTTGCTCATCATTAAAAACTGTTCCTGGAATAGGAATGGAAAGTGTGAAACTTACTAATAGCAAAAAGGAAACCAGGTATTGGTGAAGGGATACCGAACTGACACACCATTGTTTATCTCTGAATGGGCGTTGGCAGCAGTTTTGGAATCCTAATATTATTAATGGGAAGGTAATCATCTACACCTGACCCCAGTGTGAGCTCCATTAGAAACATTTGGCTACTGGTGCTGTAAAAGCGACGCATTATGTCTGTCCCAAGGGCCAAAAGGTGAGGCTTGGAAGAAACGTATATAGAAGCCTGGTGTCCATAGATGGGCCCAAGTCCAGGAGCAGGCCTAAATGTTACGATCATAATCAGGGGAATCAATGACAAACCATAACGTTCTGATTTTACAGGCCCGTCTGTTTCCATCCAGAGATTTGCATGGTCAGGACATGGTGTCTCTTGTTGTTTGCATGACATGAATAGTAGTCCCTGGCCTGCCCCAGTTTACTTGTTGATTGAAGCTCTGCAATTGTTGATGACAAAGGCAATATATTGTACACTTCCTGGGTAACATTCGCAGCTGAAGTTTTTCATGTTTATGTTTTATCAATGATATTTTTGCAGGCACCGATGAAGCGGCTGTCATTGAGGTCCTGGCACAACGGACAATTGCACAGAGGCAACGCATTAAAGAGCAATACAAACAGATAGTTGGGAAGGTAAGCCGCTTTCCTTCCGTCTATACATTGAGATGCCATTACAGTACCAAATCGTAATTATATTTGTGTATCCACATAAACAGACAGATTAGTTAAGATGGACTGTTTAATAATACTTATGTGACTGTAACAGTCATGTTGGATCTCACATATCCACTAAATAAATTGCTATATCTTAACAAACTTTACTCTTTACTGGGTTGTATGATTTGGTGTCAATGTGTTACTTTAAGCAGGGCGTGGACGTTCTACTGGGCATGTAAAGTTGATAGTGGCTAGGGTTAACTATTACTTATTACACAGAGTATATTACAGAGAGACTATTGTGTCAACATAGGTAAGATATTGTCAAACAGTAAACAAACGGCAAGAAACAGATATACAGACTGATAGTTGCCATGTTGTTAAAGCCTAATCATGCTCAATATATTAACTAAAAGCAAGGTAAGGTTCATGTTTACTCCACTGACATCATGAAATAAAGGCTGTTAGCAAGCACAATGAATTGTTTAGACATTTATCGTGGAGTCCAAAACATATGAATGAGGAAGCCTCCAAAGGGGAAAGAACTGCTAACGGAATCCTCTGTGAACAGCAAAAGTGAGTCATACGTGAGAGCACCCAGATATGATGACGTTATAGTTAACTTAAAGTGAACGCCTCTTTTCTCAAACCTCAATCCAGCACTTCTGCACTCACACCCTCTTAGAAAAACAAAGCAATTTAAAGTCATTCAACATATGAATTCCCCTTTTCTTTTGTAAAATTGACTTATTAAGCCATAACATTTTGAAAACTTGTGTATGTTAAATAACCTAAAATATAAACTGTCTCCACGAAACACTAAATAAATAGATTCACCATGGAGAAAATGTATGAAGTATAGTAGTAGTATGTCTTTGTCTGTTTTTATATGTAGGACTTGGCAGATGACCTGCGTTCGGAACTGACTGGTAAATTTGAGAAGGTGGTGCTTGGTCTGCTGATGCCCGCCCCTGTCTATGATGCCCATGAGCTTAGAGACAGTATGAAGGTCTGACTGCTGCAATAAATGTGTTAGTTTGATGTACAAACAATTTTATTAAATACTTCACAGTTTGCAGCGTTTACTCGAACTCTGAAATGTTATTGCCTCAAACTTTCCTATCAATGCAGGGTGCTGGCACAGAGGAGGCTGGTCTAATCGATATTCTTGCTTCAAGGACGAATGAGGAAACTAAAATCATCATTGAAACCTATAAAAAAGGTAGTGGCTGCATGTATTGTGTCTTCCAACAGCAGAGGGATCATATTCAAATTACTGTGCTACTCCCTAGCCAATGACATGATGTGCATTATATGTGAATGTAACAGTATCCTTTCTCCTGTTTACTTTTTCATACTGTAAGAATTGAACACCATTTGTATACAAAGCAAAGATTACAAAAAAGGATTTCAGTCTGTTTACTCTCCTAATGTAGATATTATTCACAAAACAGACCCATTGTTTTGTAGTAGGTTATTTTCAGTACTAGTTGAATTTTGTAACAAGATGTTTAGTAAGGTCAAATATGTACATAGATTTAAAAAAAAAAAAAAAAAACCATACTGCACATTCTATATGCATATTATCCTTTTCGGAATGTCAGAATTTGACAAAAGCCTGGAAGATGACATCTGCGGGGACACTTCTGGAATGTTCCAGAGGGTGTTGGTCTCTTTACTCTCGGTAAGCAAATATTCATGCATGACCTCTTTGACTTTGTCTTCCAAAAAACTGGAATATGACAAAAGAGAAAACGAATGAAATATCTCAAAGCTCATCCAATGGTCATTCAACACATTTGAATTGCAAACATAAGTTTGAACAAAATGTTTTTTCCCATTTCGCCTTAATGTGGCCTGACAAAATCCAAACCCTACACATTTGTAATATGCCTCTACTATGTTACTGTTTCTGGCTGTTAGGCAGGGCGGGATGAAAGCAATAAAGTGGATGATGCCCTGGCTGTGCAAGATGCCAAGGTGAGAAGTCAGTCTTTAAAATGTAGTTACATAGGTGGGGTATGGCTGAAATGGTTTTCGATTGTGAAAAAAAAAATCTGTCTGTTGTAACTTAAAGGATATGTACGAGGCTGGAGAGGCTCGTTGGGGAACAGATGAGGTCAAGTTCCTGACTGTGCTCTGTGTGAGAAACCGAGCCCATCTACTCAAAGGTATTCCCATTTTAATCTCATCATGGATTGGCAAGTTATTCTGATCCTTTTATGCACTTAGAGCAGATGTCTAAGTTAATCATTGAGTGTTATGCATAGGTCATGTAGACACAGCAGCGTGGTCTACCCTACCCTGTTCTACATTACTCTACACTACAAAATCCTTTGCTGCCACCCTGTGGTGATGTGAGATGTAACACTTGCATGGCTCGAGTCAATGTGCCTAAGAACACTCATGTCTGTTTCCCCACTTGTAACTCTGATTCCTTCAGTGTTTGAAGAATACAAGAAGGTTTCTGGAAGGGACATTGAGGACAGCATCAAGAGGGAAATGTCTGGTTCCTTGGAGGATATCTTTTTAGCAATAGGTCTGTCTGGTCCTACCTCAGTCAAAGACACATGTATCAAACTCAAAGAATTCTAGCAGAACTAAAGTGTTCTGTGTTTTGATTTTTTTTTTTTTTCAGTAAAATGCCTGAAAAGCAAGCCAGCATTCTTTGCAGAGCGACTTTACAAATCAATGAAGGTGATTCTATGTTATTTATTGAATTAATATAAACTGTATAGTATACATAAAACCAATCAAGGGAAAATAGTTATAACAGGAAAAGGGGGTGTGGTTTTTATCTTGAACAGTCCAAGCCATGCTTATTGAAGTGCACTTGTGGGGGACTTAACATAATGGGAGGATATTTGATACAATCTTTCGCTGGCTGGCTGGCTGGCTGGCTGGCTGGCTGGCTCTCTCTCTCTCTCTCTCTCTCTCTCTCTCTCTCTCTCTCTCTCTCTCTCTCTCTCTCTCTCTCTCTCTCTCTCTCTCTCTCTCTCTCTCTCTCTCTCTCTCTCTCTCTCTCTCTCTCTCTCTCTCTCTCTCTCTCTCTCTCTCTCTCTCTCTCTCTCTCTCTCTCTCTCTCTCTCTCTCTCTCTCTCTCTCTCTCTCTCTCTCTCTCTCTCTCTCTCTCTCTCTCTCTCTCTCTCTCTCTCTCTCTCTCTCTCTCTCTCTCTCTCTCTCTCTCTCTCTCTCTCTCTCTCTCTCTCTCTCTCTCTCTCTCTCTCTCTCTCTCTCTCTCTCTCTCTCTCTCTCTCTCTCTCTCTCTCAGGGTCTTGGTACCACAGATAGTGTCCTGATTAGGATTATGGTGGCCAGGACCGAAATTGACATGGCCGACATCAAGGCTGAGTTCCTCAAGAACTATGGCAAGACACTCCATTCCTTTATCAAGGTAAGACTGTGTCTATTTAACATTGTAAGATGGTGTGTGTCTTTCCCCTCTGCTACTGAAGTCTCAAAGTGATCTGTAATATTTTAGGGAGACACATCTGGCGACTACCGTACAATCCTGCTGGCGCTGTGTGGAGGAGAAAAGTAGAAGAATTATCATTAAATTTGACATCCCTCTAAACTACATTATTGGTGGCCTCTCATCTCCTCCCCTTTCCTCTGATTTATCCCTGCTTTATATGCATCTGCTGTTCCCACAGTAGCTGGAGCATTTCAAAGACTAACCATGATGCCTTAATTCACCATTTGTAATAGTAATTAAAGCAAAGTCGAGTGACCTTTTACTCCTGCCTGTGTTTTTTTAATCGATCTGATGCCAAAGCATTAATTAGTGTTTGTTAGTTAGTTAGAGAGCTGTTGCTTACAGCTTTAACAAGGTAAAATATGGATGTTATTGACCGCAACCTTCAACTCCTTCTGGCCAGAAAGACATTCCATCACTGTCCAATGATGAAGTCCATTTGGCTAATTAGTTTGGATTTCTAATTTGTCGAGTCAGCAGTGAGTAATTTAATTAAATTACCTAAACAGGATGTTAGTTAGATTGGAAGGCAATAAAATATGCAGCAATCAATCCGAGGGGTGTGTCTCATAGTTCATTCAAACCTCCTGCCCCATCTCTGAATAAAAGCCCTGAATGAGTCAAAAGAGTGTTGTGATTATACATGCAATGTCCACTGGGTGGAACCAATTCCAATCTAGTCAGTAGTCTGAATGATTTAGGGTTTGATTAGACAGTGTTTTTGGACTCTGGCAAACCAATTCTCACCAATGAGGCGCTTTTGGATCAGTGAGATAATCTAACAGATCCCCCATGAGTAAATATGTAACTATGTCTTGACCATTGAATCAATGTAATGTCTGCATGCTGTGATATGCAGTTTGGGTTGGAAGAAGTACTTTCAGTTGGAACTAGATAATATCGTATGAAGATGGTCACAGAGCATGTGGCTGTCCCACGCAGAAACACTTTGAATGAATGTTTCGGTTCAGGCTGTCTGATGTTCTGGCTGATTTTAAGATGAGGCTAGTGGGGCTTCACTTGCTGCTGCTAGTTTATCCACTTAGCAGCCCAAAAGAAGGGGGAACATAGCAAATGTTCTCGCATAGCCAGGCTAAGGAGCCACATCTGTCCGTTTGGGTGAAGCTGTTACCTAATTGGATTACTAATAGTCAGATAGTTGGACAAACTTCTCCCAGGCTGTAAATCTTTAAACCACTTCCTGGTTTCAGCCGCACATAAATTAGCGCAGCAGAGCATAGTATAATAACTCCCACAAAGCTGTAAGTAGGTACCACGTTTAATACAAGGCCAGCAATGCCAGTATTATAGAATTGTGTGACACAAGGTTGCTGTGGATCTGTGGATCTTGTGTTTTATCTGGTTACAGACTATAATTCAGAACAAAGATATTACACCCGAGAGCCATAGAAACCTGGTCTATTGAGGAATTAAAAAGTGGCTCATAAAAACATTTTCTAGGGTTAGAGTTAACTGTACAGTAGGGTTAGGGTAAGCTTTACATCATTTAGTGGTAGTGAGTGTATTTGGTTAGGACTAGGGTCAACTGCATTGTAGGGTGAAGTATTGACAGGTTTTCTATGAAGCCACTTCTACGGATCCATTAAGGGACAAAATAAAAACAATACAGTTAGGGTCAAGGCTAGGATAAGCTTTACACCATATAGTGGTAGTGAGTCTATTAGGTTGGCGTTAGGGCTAACCTGGTCACTACCTTTTCCAAAACTACACTTGAACCTCTACTGAGAAAGTACAAGGAAAACTTGAATCAAACCCAAGATGTAACACTCCCCTAAAATCATACAAAATAATTGTAGCTTATATAAGAACAAAAAATCTGTTTCAGTTGCAGTGTTTTAGTGTGCGTTCAATTTACAGACAAGAACTACCCCGCTTAATCATTTTAGACTTAGACAGACCTAGATTTAACCCGTTTATGCATCTTGGGTTTGATTCAAGTTTTCCTTGTACTTTCTCAGTAGAGGTTCAAGTGTAGTAAAAACTTTCATATCAATAAGAAACTTAATTATTTTATTACAAAATGTTGTTTACATTATTATTTTTGATAATTGTAAAGAAAAATATGTTGATGGAAAATCAGCTTCAATAGGACCATCTATCTATTTATTAAAAAAGGCAAATAGAACTAACAAAGCTTTCCAATATCTCACCTCCGCTATTGAGCGTAATAGAGAGTGGTCAAGAAAGGGAGACAGGCTAAGGAGTGATTGCGGATATAACTGCACCCAATGACCTGAACTGAAAAATGGGCAATATAAAATGATATGGAGATACCTGGCACTTAATTAGCTTTGCTAAAATCCCACTCCTATCCTCTGTGTCTTCTATACGGCTAAGGGTTTATTGCTCTATCCATGTATGTATTCAATCTACATGGCTGCATAAGCCAAGGAAATACTACATCAACAAAAAGAATTACCCTCATCATTCAGTAGCAGTAATGTGAAGGCTAGTTGAAAAGTGGAAAATGCCATCACAACAATCAAACTGAAACCACATTAAGCTGAGACACTTCAGGAAAAACACAGCTGATGGTGCCTGCTGCATGCAACTCATATACATTAAAAAAGACAGTTAAGTTGCTAAGAGCTAAAGCTTCTATAAAGAAGTCATCATTTTTTTTGTTTTTGATAAAGGAGATAAAAAAAAAGACTTTACTCAATTGACCTTGAACCGACAAATGTCTATCTTTAAAGTATTTCCCCCCTTCAGGTAGACAGTAGTGCTCTCATGCATTTTCTCTTTCCTAGCATTTCTCAACATTTGAAAAAATATTCATGTCAGAGGATTTCTACAGGGTGTTGCTTCATTTTGTCTCACCAAATTATAATTGTGATGAAGATGTTCAAGCAACCCTTATTTGGTTAATTATAGCATTATAGATAAAGAGAGTGCTGATGCTACGCAGGGTATTATTTCAATCAAATAAAGTAATTCATGAGGATATTTTATCGAAAAATACTGGTTAGCCTTAATCCTAATTGTCTGATTTAGTATTTGTTTTCTTCAGTAGTATTGTATGTTATTTTTGCTTTTGTGAATGGCCCATGCCAGTATACAAGAAAGCAATGACTTGAGATGTTTCGGTACTGTTTTTATCTTCCAAGTCTTTGCATGTCAGTGTGTAAGTGTAACATTTGTGTGCAGACGTGTGTGAATGTATCTGTGTGCAGTGACTGACTCATCTGTGCCCCCCTCGCCCATTATGCACATCATAATGCACAAACCCAAATTGAATCTTATTAAGGAACCATATGCCCATGCTCTAGTTTAGGATGACATATGTATATATAGAAGAAAGATAGTGAAAATTGATGGATGCTTGCTACTAACTATTTTATGGGCTGAAGGGCTCCACTGCGGGGGGCTCTGATGGATCTCTGTTGGAGAGTAGAGGTCAGGGCCAGTGTTAGAGATGCCAAGAAAGGAGTTTGGCTCTAGAGGTACTCCTTAACCAGAACAGACCCCAGCAGATATGACCCTGGAATACTCAGTCTGGCAGTTATTTCTTTACAAAATAATGGCTTAATTGTGATAATATTATTATCGCATTATACTTTAAACAAGTTTTATTTGTCAAATAAGTAGACCCTTATCCAGTCAAATATATTATTCAGTAAACTATATACTGTATATACTATAACAGCTAAATAATGTATTTACGGGATTGAATAATATAAATGGATAATACCACAATTCAAGTTTGTGTAACTTTAGATGTCAACCTTTATGAAAATTCTGTTAAAGACGATCTGCTGGGTATCCACCAAACTGGAGACTCAAATGGCAGCCCGTTGAGTGAGAATGCACCCTCATGATCAAGGAAAGATATCTGTACAAAACCTATGAGTAGAAAGATTCGGAGTTGTTATGTGATCAATAGTTACTGCTACAAGTGACTGCACTGCAATTTCCTTTTTCAGGCAAAACATATTTATATAGCAACATTTGACAACCTGTGCCACAAAAATAGATGGTTAATAATAGGGTTATAGGTGTTTTTTACCCTTTGTTGTTCCAATATCTTTCAAACCAATGTAGGTATCTAATGCTTTGATGACTTTTAATCTATTTAAATGTAGAGATGAGGGTTTGCTTTCAATTACATAAACAATGTAGGTGGCAGAGTAGATTATAACCGTCATCCTACAGACATCTTACATGCAACATGTTTTGAAGGTCAGGTATCCTATTTATTACTACCTGTTTTAGTATTACGGTATGTGCCAGACAGATGACACATGCATTGCAATTATCTACACCACCAAATGCGGGAATAGAGGGTAAGTGGAAAAGATTTAATTGCTACAAAATGTTATTTGACATTTAGGTTGTTTTTCCTTCAAATGTGCAAGAAAGCCCACAGAATACACCATTACAAAATACCCTCCATTTCTGTGTAAAACTTCTGAACAACTAGCATACATATTTAGGTGAACAAGTTGGAATTGGATATCAGTGTTGAGTGTTCAGCTAGATGAGAAACATGCATCAGTACATGGTCTGTTTGTTCTTCATACAGAGCAGCTACGCAGGAAAGATCTCCACATAAAATCAACATTATGAGAAGGATTAAACACTCAAACTGCTTTGTACACAGCTACACACCAAGTACACAGTCATCTGGAGCTTTCCAACACATGGGTCAAGAGGGTGGGATTCCAACTATTAAGTTCTGTAAGTCAAGCGCCACAAAATAATATTGCCCTGGACTATATAATATGAACTGTTGCAGTAATAAGTAATAAGACCCATTTGGTGTTTTAGGAGATTAAAGATGTATGCATGGACATGGTATTCTATGTTTATTGTGTCATTTGGTTCTGGTGTGAGACTATCACTAAAGGAACATAATTAATTTTAAATTTAAGGATGGACAGTAAAGTAGGTCTTTGTGGATTGGATAAGTGCAAGCAGAAGAACATCTTGTAATTTTCTGAAAACAAAAAACCTTTATCCTAAACCACACATTATGAAGTTTTTAAATAATGACCTTTGAAAAGTACCTATGACACTAACAAAAGGATCTGTATTTAATGATACATTGTTTAATATAAGTGTTAATTTATTCAAATAAAAAAACTAAAATATTGGGAATGCAATTGTCTTGTTTTCTAGATTCACACCATAAGGACTATCAAGACCACATTGAACACGTTGTGTTTTAGATTGGACCTTGATATGTGTGCCAACATTCTTAGGCATTGGTGACCATGTTCTCTGAGAATCCTAACAAAAAATAAATGTAGCATTACAAGAGGTTACAGGAAACAGGCCAGAATACCGATTATGAAGAGATTTTGAAAATATATAAGAGACTTCACTGGCTAGTTTTTCAACAAATGTAATAAATCAACAGGAGGAATTTTTCTTCAACTCATAGTTCACATGCATGCATACTAGGGAGATGTTGAGTAACATACACATTACTCAATAAAAAAAAATAAGAAAGTGGAGTTAGCAATTGATCTACACACTTAATTAACAAAATGATCAATAACAACATTATTATATTAATTCAATTTTATCCTTGATTGAGTTCCTGGCCCACTATATCCTTCCCCTATCTCCACCTGTAAAAAAGATATGCATTGGACACAATGTTCTTTCTAGAAATTTCTGCCTCTTGATAGTCTATAGAGAAAATGGTCAATGGACGATGAAGAATAATTACTTGATTTTTGGAAAAAAAGGGTCCCGTTTCTGTTTGAAGTTATCATTGCCAGATCGTATTCTTGAAAAAAACAAACATACTTTGGCCTCCCCTTGACCACAACCTGTCTACTGGTGGACTGCTCTCTTAGCTCATTATCCGTGGAAAGGAATGTGTGAGCACAAAAGTGTATCTTCGCCCAAGGGTTCATTTCAATAAATCTAGGCTTGGCTCTGTATACTCACCCATTTTAAAATTGTAATTATATTTAATAATGTAATAATTTCACCCTGATAGTAAAATAGGCTAACAAAATTGCTCATTATCAAATATGTTTGGACTTTATTTAGCAGGCAGAAGGCTTTTAAAAAATTGACAGTGGGCTGAGAATATGTTTGTGCATACTGAAGGGCATATGAGTTTAGTGATCAATTAAAACATTGATGAGGCCTCCATTTTAATCAATGATCTCTTTCACTTTGAATACAAATAAGTATTTGGCTCACTGAAGCTTGAATCAAGATCGATGAATGTACATAACATTTGGCAATAAAGCCATAGGAGTTATTCTACCCTCAGAACAGGCAGAGGCAGCAATAGATGTAATTATAAATCGCATTAGGACGAAGAAGAGCATAACTTCACCAAGGCAATAAAAAAAATTAAAACTAAACTATAATACATTATAGGGATATAAGAGGGATATGCCTTTCTGCATGGAAATAAGTAAGATTGTAAGAATATCTGAATCTGTTGTGAAGTCTCTAACTTAGAAAATACACATAGACCTTCAGCGTTCTGGGTAGCTGTAACATGAAGGAGACTTGATTAATTTGCTTCAGCACTTTTAAAATGATTGACAAACCAGCCACAAAGCTTGTGCTTTCCCCCCTCAGCAGCTGGTCCCTAGTAGACAGACAGACTCTCTGTCCAGAACAGATCAGCGGACCCTCCCTGCGCAGTCTGTCGGCCTGCCTCCGGTACATTTGCTGAGCTCTGATAAGGTGAGGGCAGGCCCGTTGCCAGCTCCGATGACAGCGTTTCACAAGCTGATAGCTGAAGGCCCTCCAACGCCCGCATCCTGCTCGGGGAACTATGGTGGAGTATATTCATGCAGTCATTCGAAGGGTGACATTCCCATGAACGAGTAGGGAAGGAAGCTGTGAGCATATTCAGCCCAGACCAGCTGGTGACTCCATGAGCGGGGATTCTCCGAGGTGATGCAGCACAGCGTGGTCTCCAGGCTCTGAATCAGCCTCTCTGTCCGGCCATTGCTCTGTGGGTGAAAACCAGAGGCCTTCCAGAACCTAGCCGCGTACTGGGGGCCCCTATCACTCACCACATCCCTGGGCAGCCTGTGGAACAAAAATACATGATGTTTTGTTCTGGGAGCAGACTGAGCAAACTGCCACAAACTCTGCACCATCCTTGGGCATGGCTGAGCACCAGTATCTGCGCAGGAGGAACTCCAGTGTCCTGGAAGGACCCGGATGGTTGACGAGGCAAGAGGGATGTCCCCATTCCAGGGTGCGGAAACGGATCGCCACAGGAACAAACAGGCGGCTCGCATTGCAGGCCTCCTTAACCAAGTCGTTCACTGCCCATAAGAGATGCAAGGATGCACAAAGCATGGACAATGGAAGATGGCTGGGCTTCGGCGCTATAGGGTATCAAACTGGCGAGGCAGGGCATAAGGCTTGCGGTTCTTGGTAGGTGATGGAAAATCAAACCTACATAAAAGCTGTACCCATCAAGCCTGACGCAGGTCACTTGGTTTCCTTGACGAATCTGTGGATACGATGATCCGTCCAGACAACACGCAGATGCTGAATCCTCTCTAACCAATGTCTCCATTCATCGATGGCTAGTTTAATAGCTAACAACTCCCGATCTCCCACGTCGTAATTGCGTTCAGCTGGAGTCAAACACAGAGAAAGGGCATGGAGGAAGCTTCTGACTCACAGGATTGCGCTGGGAGAGGATAGCCCCTGTGCCTGATTCCGAAGCATCGACCTCCAGATTAAATGGGAGCGCAGGATCTGGAAGTTGCAGGACTCAGGCCGAGGTGAACCAGCACTTCAACTCAGAGAAGGCCTTGGCTGCCTCCGAAGTCCACTGGAAAGACCTAGGGGACTTCCGGGTCTACACAGTGATGGGGATTTCTAATAGGACATCCTTAATGAGAGCCTGAAAAACTGCGGGAGGGTTGGCGAGGCCAAACGGCGTAACCAGACTCAGTGACCTCCGGAGTATTGAATGCCGTTTTCCACTTGTCTGATCCAAACCAGGTTGTTGGCATAGAGTAGATCCAATTCATAAACCATGATGCTCCATGGAGCTTCTTGAAGGCGGTTGTCATGAACAGATAGCGATTTTTAGCAGTGACCTGGTTGAGACCCTGGAAGTCAATGCAAGGACGCAGGCACGCAGTTCTTCAGAACTCCCGAGGACTATTGGATGGGAAGATCAAAGGACCGGATGAGATGAAACTGGATTGTCTCCCAGTGATCTCCTAAGACGCACAGGTTGAGGGGAACAGAGATGCTCTGGACAGAACCTGAACCCACCCTCCAGGTGGAGACATGTTGATCTGACCAGGAGAGTGTTGCTGGAATCAAGAGTCGAGATGGATGATGTTTGGGGAGAAGATTCAAGCTCACCAGGATATCCCCTAGTCCAGGGGGGCTCTGTCATTTCCCAGAAGGCAAGGGCAATGAAGTGTGGTATCCTATTTTTACCACGTATTTTAATATTACAGTATGTGCCTGACAGATGAGACAGCATTGCAATTATCTACACCGCCAAATGCGGGAATAGAAGGTAAGTGGAAAAGATTTATTAGCTATAAAATGTTATTTGACATTTAAGCTTTTTCTTCAAACTTTTAAGTAAGCCCACAGAATACACCATTTAAAATGCCCTCTGTTTCTGTGTAAAATCTTTGAACAACTACCATTTAGGTAAACAAGTTGGTATATATATAATATGAACTGTTGCAGAAGTATTAAGACCCAATGGGTGTGTAAGGAGAATAAAAATGAATGCATGGCTATGATTTCTGCGTAAGACTAGATAGATTTCAAAGGAATATAATTTATTTTAAATTCAAAGATGGACTCGTGAAATGGATAAGTACAAGAACACAAACATCTTGTAAAGTGAAAAACCTTTATCCTAAATCCTAAGTTTTTTAAACAATAAACTTTGAAATGCACTTATGACACTAACAAAGGATCTGTATTTAAGGATACTTGTTTTGTATTTATGTGCAATTAAAAAACAAAAATATTGGGGATGCAATTATCCCTGTTTTCTAATTCCCACCGTCGAGACCACATTGAACACGATGTGTTTTAGATTGGACCTTAATATGTGTGCCAAAATTCTTGGACATTGGTGACCATGTTCTCTGAGAATCCTAATAAAAAATGTATTTATCATTACAAGAGGTTACAGGAAGCAGGCCAGAATACCGATTGTGAAGAGATTTTGAAAATATATGAGACTTCACTGGCTAGTTTTTCAACAAATGTAATAAATCAACAGGTGGACAACTCATAGTTCACGTGTTAAAACACGTATACATACTAGGGAGAAGTTGAGTAACATACACAGTACTCGATCAAAAAAAAGTGGAGTTAGCAATTGATCTACACTTAATTAACAAAATGATCAATAACGACGGCCCTTATGTTTATTAAATGTTATCCTAAAAAAGGTCAATGGACTATGAAGAATAATTACCAGGAGTTATCATTGCCAGATCGTATTCTTGAAAAAAAAAAAAAAAAAACATGCTTTGGTCTCCCCTTGACCACAACCTGTCTACTGGTGGATTGCTCTCATTGCTCATTAACCATGGAAAGAAATGTGTGAGCACATACTTGATTCTCAGTAATATATAGTCTACACTTACAGTTAGTTCTGGGTACTTACTCGCAATTATAACACAACTTACCTGGCTCCCACATAAACATCGTACTCATACTGGTAAATATCAGTTATTACCAGGTTAGTTTGGGGTACTTACTTGGTAATTTCTGTAACTGTAAAACAAAGGGCTACCGATAGGAAGTTCTTACTTAGATTCAGTGAGAAAACGTAGTGGGTTTTACATTAGTATGTGCCAAGCTCTCATACAACTTAGATACAATAATGTAACAAAGGAAAAACAAACAACCATGCTAAAATAGAAAACAATACCAACAGGTGGAAACAATAATGGTGATTAGAAGCGCCTTAATTGTATGCTCAGCTGAGCCCTGGCAGGAGGTGCAGATGCCCCTTTACGTCCAAGACAGTTTTATAATAAACTTCATCCACACATACATAAAGTATGTGAGAAAGTAAATGTCAATTGCTCTTTGTTTTGTTTGAGGATAAACCCGATGAAAACATAATAAAACTCAAGATATTTTTTGCCCAGACATTTTTTTCTTTGACCAGCGTTTGGAGCTTAATCACACAGTCCTCTTCAGTCGGTCGCTGCAGGTTTGCAAAAGAGGAGTATACACACATCTCTTGGCACCACTACACCACTGCCGTCATATACACTAAAACAGCTAAACCGGCAATATCACTGTGAACATTGGATTCCTATTAGGACAATCTCATCTAAAGGGAAAGAGAGAACAGAGTGGGACGACCTAAATGTCAATAGGTGTCATTCAAAGAAAATAACGGCCACGGTCTGTAACCACATAAATTACGTAAAGGTCTATCCTGCGGTCTATCAATCTTACATCTAGGGTATTTAACTGCTAAGTAAACAAAATAGAGCTACCAATTAAATCTCAACTAATTCTTTGAGATAGACAGATGCATTATTTTGTCTCTGAAATTTGCATATTTTCATCCAAGGTAAATTGCCTTGAAAAAGTATCTAACTATATCAAATTAAAAATATTGTGTGCATGACCTATTCAATACACTTCAGGACTCCACCAACAATGAACATATGCTGCATCTAATAACTCAGCTGGTCAAACCTGACGGCTTTCATTGGGTACTATCTCTCTTACTCTCTCTCTTTAATTCAATTAAATGATGCTTTATTGGCATTAAATTACCAAGTAAACATTGCTAAAGCATACACTCAAAAATAAAACAACAATTTAACTACAGTATTGATAATTATACAAATTCTTACACCAACTAATGAACACATTATTGGTAATTAATAAAATGATCACTCAAGAAGTGACTCTTGTCTGGCGGTGTGGCAAGATGTGACATAGAGTCCTACCATCATGGCACACTCCCCAATTTCCCCCTGAAGGTATTTAAGTTTTTGTATTTGTGAATCATACAATCTTTAGCACCTTTAAAATTTAGGGAAGAAGGTTTCTCAAATAAGTTTGTATTTATCACATTTTCAAAGAAAGTGAAGCTCTGTCTCTACCTCTCCCTGGAATCAAAGTGAACACAGCCTGTCCTCCCTAGGCCACCAGATCTGCCTGTGAATGCATTCTTCTATGACCAGGCAGTGCTCACTGAGTCTGGATCTTGTGAATGATTTCCTCAGTTTTCTGTCAGTCACAGAGGTCACGTGGTCTGCCATCTTTTTAATGCCAAATAGAGTTCAAGTTTACTTTGAGATGTTGTTGATTCATTCCAATATGATATGCCATTTTATTTTTGTTTAGTTATAATTTAATTGAGCCAGATTGTCTGAGGACAGTCGTTCTGGACTTGTGGTATTGAGTGAATGAATCCACAAGACTAGCTGGATGAGGGGACCCATTTTACTGCTCAACTCTTGGCATTTAAGGGCATTATAATTGTGGGAGTTGGGGCTACTATTTGTTTTAAATGATTATTGAATTTGATGGCTTGTACATGGATTGTAATAAATTGTCTAAGAATTGGCCTAATTCTGCCTTGAATGCCTTATTCCAGGTATTATACCGTACCCAGAGGATAGATTTACAAAGTCATGCATGTACGGTCTCAGTTGGACTCTTTTCGCATGTTTTACATTTTTGTTTGGTAAGTGGATCCCACATTTCACAATCATAAGAGAGCAATTGGTTCAATTAATAGACCAGTTGTTTTGGATTTTTGGAGTTGCTGGGCTTGTTCAAAATATAACCTTTGAACAGTGTTCAAGGTGAGGGTACAGCCTTGTCTCACATCGGGTAATTTGTGAGAAATATTTTGATCCTTGATGTCCAATTTTATTGCAAGTTATTTTTTACATAGATTTCATGCAGTCATAGCTTTTATAAAATAACTCTTCATTCCAAATTGAATCACAGGCTTTGTGGCAATCGACAAGCAGGTGTAAATTTCAGATTTGTTTTGTGTTACACGTGTGTCAATTAATGTCATGAGAGTATTGATGTGGTCTGTTGTTCGGACATTTCGCAGAGACCCAATTTGACTTTCATTTAATAACTGTAGTTCTCTGAGATAGCTATTTATTCTTGAACTGATTATGCTGCTCTATAATGTGCCTAGATGACTAATTACACATATAACTCTGTAATCTTAGCTCCACTTTTGTAAATAGGTGTGATTATACATTGGTACCAAATTCCAGGAAAGTCACGTACGCTAAGGATTATATTGAACAATTTCAATATGGCCAGTCGACATTTCTCATAATTATTTTAACATTTCATTTAGAATGCCATCTTGGCCACAGGCTTTTGAGGGGATTTTAAAGGCTGTAGCTTTGTATTTAACTCAAGACCAGTTAATGGGAAAGTGAATAGGGTTCTGATGGTTTTTTATTACATTTTCCGTTACCTATAGTTTTTCTTTGATGTCCGCATTTTCTAATTCTGTGCTAATTGGTTCATCAAATACATTTTTGAAATGATTAGTCCAGATGCCACTGTCTTGGATAACTACTGGATAAGTACTCATGTTTCTTTTTGAAAGGGTAATTCCAATGTTCCCAGATAGATATATAGATGATAGATAGATAAATACTTTAACTAGTTGCTATTTATGGACACTACTATTAAAACAATTGTTTTTCATATCATTTAACTGTTTGATTCTGATTGTTGTCTTGTAATTCTTTTAGCGTCTCACAGTACTGAAGGCGTAACGGGTCATCAGCAGGATTTCTGTGTTTTTTGATTGGATACTGTTCTAAGTTCTTTCCTAAGATTTTGTCAGTCACTGTCAAAACAGTTGTCTTGTTTCATGTTACTTCCTTTAAGGTTTTGTTCAATTTGGATACTGCTGCATTTGGTTGGAAAATGTAGTTAAGATAATTTAATGCCAGATTAACACCTTCTGTACTGTTAGGGTAACTGTTGGAGAGGAAAGTGTGCAAAAGTCACTGAATATCATGACAACATAGCCTCTTCCCACTTTTTTACGCGTCTTTGATGTGTTAGGCTAACTGATGATGGGCTGGGTGGAGCTGAGCTGGGCTAGCCTGGTCTGTGTGAGCTCCTTCAACTCAATGAAGTTGAGTTCCACCAGAGCCAGGTTGTTTTTTAGCAGGTGAATGTTTCGGATAGGTGATTTAGGGGCAAGGGGTTGTTCACTGACAGTGACTGATGGATCCGTTATACTTTCCTCCTCAGTCTTCAGTGTCACTTGTGCTGTTCACCTACTTTTTCTACTTTTAGTTGAGAGAAGATGCCTTCAATATTGTCAGTTTCTTCTCTGGCCAGGATAAGCACAGTGCTTTTCGCAGGGTGATTTAATGGTGATGACTGGGTTGAGGAGGTCATGGCATACAGGCAGGCTACAACCACGGCCAATGCCTTTTTTGGAGACTTGTTGATAAGTTCTACAGAACACATCTGTCCAAGCTCAAACACGAGGTGTGTTGAATATTAGATTGTTCCTTGTTTACGTCCTATCTATTGTATCACATACACTTGCTCAGGTTTGTCCAAAAAAATTGGTTCCCTGTATCTTCCCTTTGCTTTCTCACTGGTACATTTAGATGGGTAAAGAATGGCTTTCTGTGTTCTGTGCTGTGCTTGGTAGTTGCTGAAATGGCTTACTACCAACAGTCAATTGCTATGCTAGCTAGTTTCATTGCTGGTAAAATATGACTTCATATAAGTACTATAATAAAACTGTTATCTATACTTTCTTTCTCGTTTTATTTTCCAGTCAAGAATACAGCTCTGTCCAAAGCTTTGGTACTGTATTAATGAATTAATACAATTTAATTGAGTATTTACATAACTCATAAATGGTTAACTGAAAATAGGATATTGTGTAGTTTTTTGCTGTCTTAGAAGCGCACAACTATTAATACAGCCCCGCCCCCCCCCCCCCCCCCCCCCCCCCTCTCTCTCTCTCTCTCTCTCTCTCTCTCTCTACCCTTCCGCCCCGCCGCCCCTCCAGTAGAGAGACGCACGCGTAGGCTAGAAGCTTACCTGGCTACTTTGTAGCCTTAGCGCCGGTAAATGCAGACCTGTGTTTGGATGCTGATGCATTAGTTGGGTTACCATCTGCGTAGCACTACGGGTGAGTTACCACTATGGTGTTTTTCATACTTTGCATAATGTTTGCCTATAAGCCTGAACTTGGGCTTGTACAGTTGGGCTTGAGTCTTTGGTTCTCAACTAACTCCATTCTAAATAAAATAGCGTGCCTTGAAAGTTTTTTTTAAATGTACCAGGTTAAAATGTCATTATTATTAGTCTAGTAGATTAGAATTAGATGAAAACATCCTATTAAATGATTGAAATCGCTAAAGGAGGAACATGTGTTTTCATGTTTAGGCAAATACCAGTGGAGACCACTTCGCAGTAATTTTAGGTATTATGAAGTGATTTTTTTTTTTTCAGAGACGGACCATTTATCTCAGTGTATTACAAATACCAGTATACACGTATGTGATTTTGAGACGGTCTGCATTTAATATTCAATAGTAAATTAGAATAACATGCCCTATAAAATTGTTTGTCGAGAAGAGAATGATTCATGTTAAGACAAACCACACAGTGTCAGTATCCTTAAAAAAATGGCTTCTACAATTTGTCGATTTTATTTATATTTGAAATGTCTTTAAATTGGTATGCATAGCTTACATGGTTAGAACTAATCCACAATAATTCTGTGCCCTACATGTTACATTAATCCTCAGTGTTTAGCTGAACTGTTTTTGTAAAAGGTAAATTACATACATTTCTGACTTATCTCTTGCATTCTTAGTCTGATAAAGATAAGTCGATCTGCATTTCAATGTATATAATAGATGTAAATACGACACATCGGTTCATTTTGTGTAATTATTCTAGACAGGTATTTAAAGCCTTGCAATAAAGTACATTTTTTTTTGTTGTTGCTTGAAAAAAAATCGGAGTTTTTATTATTGCACGACTTGAACATAAGACCCCTCAAAAATTGTATTAATTTTAGCAGTTAGACTGTAATAGTAGTGTGATTGTCTAGCTTGTTGTTTTTCTCATTCTTTTATTAAATTAACTTTTCAAACATAAGTACTTAACAAAAATGAATGTGAAATGTTTGTCAGTAATCCCTCCAGATTCCCTGAAGCATAAACTGAGCCTATTGTTATTAAACCAATATTTTAAGATATGTAATTTTAAGATTTTGGGAGTCATTTGGAAAATTGAATCAATAAAAAGAGAAACAAATTGCAGCAGGTATTACAAGACAGAGTTCTCCAGCTACCCTTTTAATACCCTTACTTCACAGTTTCCGAATAAAGTGGAACACATGTAAAACCTTTTTCATAATTGATGCATACACTTTGCTACAATCAGATACTCAGATGATACTCCTCTATCTTGAAGAGAAAGAATACAAACAAACGTATTTCATAAGCACGTCAATCTGAAATGTTATTGGATGCTTTTCAATTACCGAGAGGTCCTCCAAACTGGAAGGCCACTGCTGTAAAGTGTATATATTAAGATTTTACAGGTTCTATGCTTTCTCAACAGTGCAACCTGCTGAGAGGAAAAGTACAGAGCCAGAATGGAGGGCAGTGGCAGTGGCTGGCCTGGGGGTCTGCCTTCTCCTGTTAGTGAAAAGCCTATATACGAGGTGGCAGTCCAGAGCAACTCGGCCAACCACAGCTCAACCACCAACCACAGCTCACAGTTTGCGGACGTGGCACTGCTGCAATCCTTCAAGTCTCTAATCATCCCCTGTTATGTGGTTGTTGTGGTGGTGGGCGTCTGTGGGAATTATCTCCTCCTCTACGTCATCTGCCGTACCCGCAAGATGCACAACGTGACAAACTTCTTCATCGCAAACCTGGCCTTCTCCGACATGCTGATGTGTGTGACCTGTGTTCCCTTCACCCTGGCTTACGCCTTCAACCCCCACGGCTGGATCTTTGGTCGCTTCATGTGCTACCTGGTGTTCCTGATCCAACCCGTCACTGTCTACGTCTCGGTGTTCACACTCACAGCTATCGCAGTGGACAGGTCGGTAGGAATCCAAAAGGAAACAATTAAATGTGTGCGTGCATGCAAATATAGTGAGAACAGCATTATTTCACAGAGAGACATCCATAAACTGGCATTTCACCTAAAACATGGCTGCAGCACGTATAGTTAAGTATTTCATGTGAGTCATTTTTCTGCCCAGGTACTATGCAACAGTGCACCCTCTAAAGAAGCGCACATCAGTGGCCACTTGTGGGTACGTGCTGTCTGCGATCTGGTTGGTCTCATGTGGTCTCGTGGCCCCTGCGGTAGCCCACACCTACCATGTTGAGTTCAGAGAGGAGGGCCTGACCATCTGTGAAGAGTTCTGGATCGGTCAGGAGTGGCAGCGACTGGCCTACGCCTACAGCACTCTACTGGTCACCTATGTCCTACCGCTGTCGGCTCTCTGTGTCTCCTACCTCTGCATCTCTGTCAAGCTGCGTAACTGCGTGGCCCCAGGGCAGAGGACCCGCGACCAGGCTGAAGCCCAGCAAGCCCGCAAGCGCAAGATCTTCCGCTTGGTGGCCCTTGTGGTGGCTGCTTTTGCTGTGTGTTGGCTTCCCATCCACGTGTTCAATGTGTTACGCGACATAGACATTCGCCTCATCAACAAGCGCCATTTCTTGGTGATCCAGCTACTGTGCCACCTGTGTGCCATGAGCTCGTCTTGCTGCAACCCCTTTCTCTATGCCTGGCTGCATGACCGCTTCCGTGCCGAGCTGCGCAAGATGTTCACCTGCCGTCGACGCATTGGCATCCGTGCAAACCACTGCGCCACAGCCAGTGTGGTCCTGTGATTGGATTTAGAGAGACACTGACAAGCATCAGCGTTCAATTTCTAGTAGTATGTTTAAGCCACCCAAAATGTGTTCATTGATGTGTAATATTTATATATTCAGTTTGTTTACCACCCT
The DNA here is from genome assembly GCA_017639675.1 of Aplochiton taeniatus. Lineage (NCBI taxonomy): Eukaryota > Metazoa > Chordata > Actinopteri > Galaxiiformes > Galaxiidae > Aplochiton > Aplochiton taeniatus. The sequence continues at coordinate 25,544,539 of CM030172.1, read as the reverse complement.
TAACACAGGGGTTGTCCCAGTGAGAGTGGTATCTCTCTTTTAATTGTTCAGTATATTGTATATTTATTTATTAAATGTTTTTTTTCCTCAAACGTATGTATGAATATTTATGTCCTTGACAGACAGACTGCCCTAGCCTCATATTGACTATTAACACAGCTGTTAAAGGCCAGGTTTAGACAAGGCTCTGCTTTCCATCTAAAGGACTTTGATGGCCTAAATCCTCCCCTTTGTCTAATCAATATGGTCAGGTTGGATGGCAGAGCCTTACTTCAGCCGGGTTTTTGACAGCTGTGTTAACAGTCAGTGCAGGTCTACAGCAGTGGTGGCAGACAATAACCAAACAGGAATAGTTCACCCCCGGAGGGACAAAGAATTGTGCCATGTGAGTAATACTGTGAATAAAATATATGGGGAGCTTCAGCTCAGTTTTGAATCTCGGTTCGATTGTGCCCTGAGCTGCAGACTCTAAAATTAAATCTTAATTGCTGCCATTCAGTGTCTCAAAAGCTGAAGCTGTGAAGCTGAAGTGTGGGCTAGTTGCCTCACCACACAACTATTAGAATCCCTTTTAATATGTGTACAAAAGCAGCATATATTGACAACTTAAAAATCTATTTTCAGAACAGTTTTGCCATATTACCTCTGACCCTTAGCTTTTAACAATATCCTATTTTTGATTATACATTTAGCTTACAGTAATTTAAAATGTGACAAATAATAAAATATTGGCGAAATACAAATAGTTTTACTTTAGATGGGGCAGTTGAGGTCAATAGATTTATGGTACCACAAAAAAACGAAACAAAATAATATTTTACTCGGATAACTTTGAAACTTTGAATATATCACAAATAATATTTCCAGAACTCCAAAATGCACCAACGTGTGCATAACATCTCTCTATATATAGGTAGGTAAACAGTAAGTACACAGCAAAAATAACTACTATAATAGAAAAAATATATATAGAATATAAATTAAAGGCAGATATTGCTATTAATGTGCATCAAATTGTGTTTTGTGCGATGCCACTCAGAGGGGAGTCATTGTAGATGACTACTGTAGTCAGCGGGAATGACCTATAGGTAACAGATGCAATTCTGTAATAACGTGCTAAAAAGACAAAGAAAAGCACATTGCAGAAAATCTCATCTTTATTAACTGGCACATTGGAACATTATTCACCATGCCAAATGTAAGTGTAATTCAGTATTTGCAGTAAGTGCATGGGCTTTCAATGTTTAATTTTTTTTTATTTATTGTTCTCACTTTTTCCTGTGCAACTGCTGTACACTCTAAAGTTCAGGCAAGTTGATATTTTTTTCACACACACTAAAAACAGTTATACATATAAAGTTTACACACCTGTTTCTTACTCATTCATTTTTCATTAATGTGTGAAGAAAGGTGCATAGTCTAACAGATCAGTCCATGTATAAATAAATAAATAAATGATGATAAATAAATCAACAGCCTCAACGCTTCATGACTTTTGATAACTAGATGATAACAGCTTGTTTGTGTATGCAAAGTCCCTCATCTCCTGTGGAGTACGTATGTATGTATCAATCTCACTGTCTGAGATCTCTTCATCGCCGGTTACCTCAACCATGGGCGGACACACCCTCCTGATCTTGGCGTGTCTCACGCATGGCGGAGCAAACAAAAGTCTCTTGGACCAGTTTGGCACTGCAGCCTGTCCCACCTGATTGGCTTTATCTGTCTCCAACTCCTCCTCTTCTTCTGTTTCTCCTTCTTCTTCCTCCTCCTCCTCCTCCTCCTCCTCCTCCTCCTCCTCCTCCTCCTCCTCCTCCTCCTCCTCCTCCTCCTCCTCCCCTTCCAGGCGCACCGGAGTACATGTCTTTGGCGTGACGTCTTTCTGGGGTAGTGGCTTCTCAGTGTGTGGCTTCACACTGGCCTCTGTGCGTGTCTGATCCCCCAGTGTGGAGGCCAAGGAAGGTGTTTCCCCCACGGGGCTGGGCAAGTTACTCTGCTCTGAGCTGGGCTGGAGCTCTGCAGACAAGGTATCCTTATGCTTCTTCATGGCTCTGCGCAGAAGGGCATTCCTGTTCTCCAGAATCTCTGCTGTCAGCAGCATCACGTTGTCATCCGTCACGTCCGTCCCAAGCCAGGGCAGCTCCTTCCCTAGCTTACACAGCACCTCTTTCATCTCGGCGACCCGCAACAGAGCCTTCTTGTTCTTGGTCACCTTGGCCAGCTTGCAGAACCTTTGGAGGGTGAACTTCAGGCGGCCCTTGGTGGGCTTCAGTGACTGCCAGGCCAGGAAGATGGAGGCCATTATAATGGGGAGGGCATGGCGCCCGGTCACAATCCAGGTTTCCGCTGAAAGCTCCACCAGGTCCACAGCGCGCTTTGTCAAGTCCTTGGTGTTCTCAGCTAACTCTTCAGGGACGTGAGGGAGCGTGATTTTGTAACTGGTGTGCAGAAAAGGGAAAATACATTTTTTTAAATTAGTATTGTAATCATTGATGGAAAACAACAAATAAAGTTCCGAACCTTAAGTTTGTGATTTACATATGTAATGGGTCAAGACTGCACTCACTCCTGACAGTGGCTCTCCACTAGGTCTGTGATCTCTGCTGCATGAGCCTCAATCTTCAAAGCCTTCACCATCTCTTTATACACAATACCCATAAACTTTGGGTCAGCCTCCAGGAGGCTGCTGATAGTCCCCATGGCAATTGGCCAGCTGCGTAGTCGGCAGCTAACAAGCACACAACAGCCAGCTAGAGCTTCTTTCTTTTGTAGGCTCACTCTGATGAAGTTGGTGTGGTCATATGCCTGTGTGTAAAAACCCTCCGCAATGGTCTCCATCTCTCTGTTGATTTTGAGGATGCGACATAAAGAACGCACCCGCTGCAAGCCTGTTGTGACATGGAGATATCGGGACATCAACATCACACTCTTGTTTTTTATTTAAGTTAATGACGACTAAGCTGTTCAATGGAGGATAGTTTAAGAAGAACACGCTGGCTTATTATTCTTACCTTTAATTTGATTGCGACATGGTTGTTTGTCAACGGCTGTCGTCTGACTGTAAAAGAGATCTTGTACAGTGTCAAAAGAATAAATACATCATTAGTAACAGGTCTTGATTTCAGGGATATCGTAGTCAGCTGAGGCTCATTACACAGCACCTGTGTACGTTGCCAGACACAGACGAGTTTGTGGTGGGGGCAATGTTATTTTCACTTAGCTAAGGGCACTTGACTGAAAAAGTGTAGATAACAATGACTGAGCTATCCATTTGATTATTGTTGGATAGCACAGATGTACGGTGGCCCTTAGAGGCCAACATACTGCAGCTTAAGAAAACACACGCAAATAGACAAAGCAAGAGCAAATTAAGACGTCTACATCAATTTTACAACACATGCGCAGCATTTAGAAAACAAATTCAGACAACACAACACATTACTGAAACGCGCTGCAAATTCAGACAACACAACGGAAGGACACCTAGTGATGAACACGTTTGGACACGCTTTTCGAAGTTGACTATCTGTCAGGCGAATTGAGCTAAAATGTAAGTGATTTTGGTTTCGAAACCAGCACAAAATGTATTGTGAAACACGCTGTGTTGGCTGGCTCTAGTTAACGTGGAAACACTTCCGTTGTGTTGTCTGAATTTGCATTGCGTTTCTGTAATGTGTTGTGTTGCCTGAATTTTTTGCGCGTTTCAGTAATGTGTTGTGTTATCTAATTTTTTGCGCGTTTCAGTAATGTGTTGTGTTGTCTGAATTTACCGCGTTTTTTAAATGCTGCACATGTGTTGTAAAATTGATGAAGTTTTCTTAATTTGCTCGTTTTGTCTATTTGCATGTTTTCTTAAGGTGCAGTGCATTGGACTCTCAGGGCCACCGTAGAGATGCCTTTTGATAGTGACATATTTGCAACACACCTTTTGTAAATACTTCCATATATTGTTATAATTTTAAAGACAAAAGGATCTAAAATACAGAATATTTGGTAAACACATACCGGTGCCCTGCAACTCGTCTCTATGGGTTGTGAGGAGTCCTTCAGATACAACAGAGCCGCAATCTTCACACACAAGCTGCGATTGTGAGTAATGAGCGTCGTCAACTATGTTAGACGAGCCGCAATCTGGACAAGTCAAACCGCATGCTTCCATCTTCAACTGCGTACAATATTAGGTATGTTAGCTAATTAGTAAGATAACATCCAGCTAGGGCTTCACCTTGCGTCCACTGTATAATTGAAAAGGCCGACAAATAAACGTTCGTGCATTTCTGGTTGGGTGAATGAGGAAAATAATCCGTGTAGAAACAGGAGAGCTCTTTCTTTGTTCCACCCGCCAAAATAAACAAATACAAGAGACAGGGAGATACTTTATTGATCAAAGAAATCGTCGTTCATTTCTTTAGGCAAATAGCATATCAAAACAAATTCAAATCAGTCGATTCAAAATGGGATTTCAGACATTTATAACACAATTTTAAATTTGGGATTAACACACACACACACACACACACACGAAAGTGAATGGGAAAATGTGTCCAAACCATTGACTGGTACTATTGTATGAACTACAATGTGTGTGTGTGTGTGTGTGTATGTGTGTGTGTGTCTATGTATTTACTTAAAAACCTCTTGAAATCAACCCCGTCTTGAATTCACTGATGAGAAGTATCGAGTGGCAGAGGCTTTGTCTGTCCTAAAACAGTAACCGTGACAGGATAATATACAGTTTAATAATATCCTCATTTTATTATTTTCCTGTTTTACAAACATTGGTATTAAAATACTGATTGAGTCACAAAGAACACCATTAAGTCCTTGAAGCCAATAGACCTTTGTCCGGAAATCTTTTTTGTTTGTGTGTGCAACATTTGCCTTTGGGACTTTTTTACATAGAGCATATCTTGGTGCATTAGTGCATTGAAATACTTGTGCAGTAGTGAATTTCATATAGGTGTAAAATAATAATATAATATAATATAATATAATAATTTCCGAGTTATTTCCAGCTAAATGTACAGGTGTAATGTTCATTATTCCCAACATAGCTGGTTTTTGATTAAAAAGGAACATCCCTTGGTATACAAGCTATACATACATATCTCAATAGAACTCATAAATGGGCAGAAGCTAAAGGCTAGTGTACACTAGGTCATTTCACATTTGGAATTTAAAGTTTTCTCTAAGCAAGTCCTAGGATATTTGGTATCACGTCCCAGATAATACTTTAAAGAAAGTGCAAGCCCCATTCCAATTAGTTAGAAATAAGACTGATGGAGAAGCATAAAGCACACGTTATATTATGGAACTATTTTGATTGAGTTAAGAGACATCAGGATATGTGGACTCTCTTCAATGACGCGCACCAGCAGATTGTCGATGTACCTCTCCAACTCAGCAATCTTTTTGTTTTTCACAGATAACTGCTCATGCTGCTTCACGACCAGAGAGATGAGCTCGTCCTTGCTCAGCTGGGAGTATGGCCCGGTGGCCGAAGACTCCTTTGCCTGGAGGAAAGTGGTCAGCAATTAAGCAATTGAGGTTTTTTTCAGTAGTTTAATGTGAGGACAAAAAATAGCACTTTATAGGGAATTCTGTTTTGACCAAGCGTTCTCCATAAGGTGTTCTGTTTGGCATATCCCCATCTCATTAATGTTTTAAACAGCTATGATTAGCTTTCGATTAAACAAATGTAATTTTGTTTGTCATTTATTTACAGTCTATTTTATTCTGTGCTATCAGAGATCATTTATAAAATCAATAACAATTACTTTAAAAATGTAATATGTTCCATATCTTTAGGTGCTTGTGGATCTAAAAGCATGTTAAATCTTAGAGAGCCCTTTCAGTTCATGTCTCCCTGCTTGTGTGTGTGACATCTCAATGAAAGAGTGCTTGTATTTCTTCCCCATGTGGACCATGCAAAGTACCTTTATGTTCTCTTGAATCCTATCATGGAGAAAAGATTTAGCACATTGTGTCCCTGGGACATTGAAGGCGGGCTGGTGTTCCAAAGCGCTTAAGGGTTTGACTGGATGAGGCCTGCAGGGATAAAAAGAAAGAGTCAGAAATGGTAAAGAAAAAGATGAATTGGGACAGACAGAGAAGTGAGCTACAGGGTACTGAGAGTCGGTAAAGAAAGGTGTAAGTGCAGCAGGTGTGGTAGAGTATGTTGTTCTCATTATAGTTCAACAATTCAAAAAATATCAGATGGGTAAGGCTTGCGGCCACAGGCTCTCCCCTCATCTCTGACCTTTTTTTTGTTCATCAGACACGCTGCAACCCTCTTATCTAGCATGTCCACAGACCCAGAAACATTGGAAAATGTAACGTTTCTACAACCACAAATTGGTCTGCCGTGGTACTCTGAACTGGGAAAAGCAATGAGACACTGAACCAGAACACATAATAAAGGCTATCAATTATGTAGCTCTGGAGGGACTTAGAAATACAACACTCCAATTAGTCAACCTCAAGAGTATGGAAAATGGAATCCTATGCAGTGGTTACTGAGGGTTTATGATCATTTTAGTAATGCTAACAGTACTTTTTTGAATCCCTGCCAATTGCACATGCGGCTGTTCTTCTTGATAATACCAAGAAACTGATATGCTGTGCAAATGTATGAGGATAAGTATAATTTTTGGCTTACAAGGGCACAATATTAAAACGTGCTGAAACATTTAAACACATTAGCTTACCTTGAACACCAATAGAGATATGAAACATAATGACTACTTTGAAATTGAAGTGAGATACTAGGCCTATTATGCGATACACTTGCACATAGCAAACATAATACATTCTACAGCAGAAGTTAGTGTGTTCTAATCTAACGTCTTACATTTTATGGAAGGCCGGGAAACGTGGTTAATCAGAACAGACGCAGCTTCTACAGGACTACTGGAGACAGCAGTCTCTCAAGGTCTCTCACCTGCGTGAGGTCGCAGCACATTTTTCACCCTTCTCTCCTGCTTCCTCTCCACTGCCCCAGGCTGTTACAGGCTCAAGGGACCCACCACCACTAGCAAGCAGCAGCGGGTTGAGACCATGGCCTGAGCCTACAGCCTCAAGCTTCTGAAGGCGTTGCTGTCGACTCCCTGAGGTTTCCAAAAGGTTAGGCTGGGAGGAAGGTGAGGCAGGACTGGCAACACATGGCTTGGGGATACCTTTTTTGGCAAAGGCTACTTCTTCACCTCTGTTTTGACCTTTTAGACTTGTGTCTGTGTTTTGGTTGGCAGAGCTTTGGTCACAAAATAAAACCACTGATCTGGGTGGGGGAAGGGGGGCACGGACCTTCTTTAAAGATTTGAGCTGGATTTGACAGTTGTCATATTCAGAACCCTTCTGAGAAGGACAGATCTGATTACTCTGAGAATCCCAGTGAACATTGCTTTCATTACTGGCAGTACTTGTTTTACTTTTACAAGGGGGAAGACTTTCTGTTATCTCTCCTGCCAATGACGCTGTCAGTGAGCTTTGTTTACATTCAGAATTACTATCTTTTTGGATAGCATCAGTTTTCTCTTTTGCGACAAACACTTTGAGTTCACTTGGTGGATCATCTTTGGTACCCTGCCCTATTGTCTTCCTTTCATTAAATGAAGAGTGAGGCCTAGAAGGTGCCAGACCTTTACTGTGCTTGGCCACTCTTAACCCCCCAGGTTGCTGACCGTGGTAAGTGGAACTCTGACTTGGAGGCACATCCTTTGCGGTCGGAGCTGTGGGGAAAGCATTCATAGGAGTGGTCTTCTGCACTGGACGCTGGGAGGGAATACTGGAGGATTTAAGTTGGCTGTCTTTGGCCTGTCCTTCATATTTGTACACATTCTGGTCCCCCTGTGATTGACTCTGTGGCCCAGATCTCGCTCCCAGGTGGTCTGGAGCCTGTGGTGATTCAGCTGATTTCCTCTCTCGCGGGGCACTTTGAGCCTCCAGCTCCACGTCAACTATCATGACATTTAAAGGGGGGTCTTCTCTCCCAGGAGGATCTTGGTTTGATGTTTTGGTCTGGGCATGGTTGGGGAGGTCCCTGACTAGATCTTCCTTTGGAGTTGCACGCTGGTTGCAGGGGGGCAGAGGTGCACGTCGTTTCTTCTCGGAAAGTTCTGGGGGCATCTCCTGGGCGGCTGTTGCCGCCACACCGGCTCCTGCAAAGTTCACTGGTGCCTTTCTGTCAGGAGGTGGTGATGGCGGGTCTGGAGATATAGATGGCTGGGTAAGGATGGCACATGAGGGGGAACTGAGTGGAGGATTATGAGAGGGTAGGAGGGGTTGGGGCGCAATGACAAAACATGAACGTTTTACAGCAATACTTTGACATGTAAGACACACAGGGCTGAAGATAATGAAATTGACTATATACGTCTAGCAAATAAAGCACTGACATGATGAAGTACACTAAAATAATAATAATAATAAATAATACAACATTTCATTATAAATAATAAAGTAAATGCAGACATTTGACACAATTGAGATACGTAAGTGGGCTCATTTGGCTGTACAATAGGATATAAATCAAAAGTTAAAACAAAAGGAGCTGCACCTAACTCAACAGAGAACTCTGAAGTTACTGGATGGTAGTTAAGGGAGGTACAACAGACAGACAATAGAGTTGTGTTGACACTGACAATCAAGGTGTTAAATACAACAGTATGCTATAAAAGAAGGGATATAAAGACATGTAATGATTGGGTTTACAGGATTTTCTTAATGCAATGTATTTTATAGTTGTGCACATAGATATTTTAGGTATAAATGTTAATGAACTGCATAGAGGTTATGAAGAAGAGAGAGACCATTCAAAATGCAAATGAAAAAGCATCACGTAAAGTATATTTGAGTCAGCAGTAGAAGTTAAAAAAATGAAAAATGTGTAATGTGTTTTCCCAACCGCCTTTATTTGTAATGTGACATCTAGTCTAATGTTGCAGGGTTCTTGAGCAAAACAATTTCTTCTCAGCAAAGTGGCTCGATGAGAATTCTTACACACACACACACACACACACACACACACTTAGCCACTGCAGTGAGGTGTCAGATTACTTTAGATCATTATGCTTTAGTGAGAAGTGCCTGTTGAAGCATTCATAACATTTGATCTTATAACACTCCGACACTGAGCTCACTTACAAACACGTGAACCTACATCCTATAGTATAATAAATACTCTGGTTACACACAGAAACATGTAACTCAAACATCAGTTTACTCTCAGTAATTCGGGAATTTCTCTTGACCAAATAATACCATCAAACCTTTGTATCTTTAAGAGATGTCCTGCAGAATTTAATGCATCAGACAAAATGCATTGTTTATTTACAAGGCAGTATAAAAGTTCGTTTATTTGACAAGTTGTCAACATGAGCTACATTCCTTGGCATCACCCCTATGCGACACATTTGCATAATATGCAAGGTTGTGTTAATGAAAAAGATCCCAGAGAGGGATGGAGAGAAGACTGGGTGGGTTTCATGTAGTAGTAAGCAGTAAGGCAATTTGAGGGCAAACAGGGTTGTAAGTGTTTTATTTCAGTTAATTCTATTTAAAGTGATAAGGGTTTCCAATGAGCAATGCCTTCCCTACCATTGCTCACCTTAGAAGGGAAATGTTGTTCTGTGCACATGGGACACATTGCTTTTCCAAGCGTCCCTTTTTCTGTGACTTGTCGAATAGCACTCGACTATGCCACAAATTAGTGTCAATTAGCCACTACATTTGTGTACGATCTTATGTGGAAATAAACACACCTATAATATTTTAAAGAAACATTTAAACAAACTACTGAATGGGTTTTTCTGCTTTAACAAAGTTACGTCATGATAAGCGCCCATTTGAGAAAAGAAACGTTCATAAAAATAATAAGAGATAGAACTTGAAGAACTGATGCTGGATCTCAAATATATATAATGATCAAGACAAAGCACAACAGCCCTCCAAATATAATTTTTTATATTGCCAGTATTGACAATTTGGAGTGCTATTCTAGAAAAGAAATGTATTTAAAAACAATTTATTGTCAGTCATTTCTAAGGTGAGCAATATAATGCTTAATCTACTGCAGTTTGTCAGAGATGCTAATAAATACTGTATAATGTGTGTTTTTTATAAATGGATTCTGCCAGATTCTGTAGCGTAGCTCCTTTAAATAGTAAAAAAGTAAGCCTGACCAAACATTTACTAACCTTGGCTTGACAGCTGACATTTTGGCTGTCCGGCTGAGGAGTTCAATAGGCACGTTTGGGGCCTCCTCAAAGGGATTAGATGAGGATGTCTCTTCTAACTGATCAGTCGAGGTCGGCTGTTCCAGAGGAATCCTGTCCACCATGTTTCCCACATCTCCTTTTCCATCAAGTAAAGTTTCCTCTGTGAAAATCACGTCTTTCTGGTCACATCTTCTCTCTTCCTCTGTCTCTTTGCCTGTATTTTTATTCTCTTCCCTGTAACTCTGTTCCTTCAGAAACGTTGGTTCTATTCTCATTCTATCCTCATATTCTACGCTCTTGCATGTTGTTCTACACTCTTCTTGTAGCTGGTGAACTTCCTTTTTCCACAAACTGTCTTCCTCTCGCATTTCAGCTCTTGCCTCCTCTTGCCTCTTTTGTTTGTCTTCGCTTTCCTTTTTTACTATTTCCTTCTCCTGTTGCCCATTTCTCTCCTCGCCCTGTTCTCTTTTATTGTCCTCCTTTGGCTCCACTTCACTCTGTTTATCTTTCTCCTCTTTACCCAGGTTATCCATCTTTCTCTTAATCTGCTCTTCTACCTGTGTCACTTTACTTACTTCTTCCTCCAACACAATTCTATACTCTTCTTCCTGTCTTATTATTTCTACCTCCTCCTTTCTTCTCTCCTCTTCCCTCTTCCTTCTTTCCTCCTCTTCAGACTTATTTTTCTCCTCTTCTTCCCTTCTCACTCTCTCCTCTAACTCTTTCTTCCTCCTTTTCTGCTCTGTATCTTCCCTGCTCAGTTTTACATCTTCCTCTTCCAGCCTACTTTTTTCTTCTTCCCTCTTCTTTCTCTCCTCTTCCTTCTCCCTATTCAGTCTTGCCACTTCCTTTTCCATCTGCACTCTCTCTTCTTCCTTGTCCCTCCTCTGTCTCTCCTCTTCCTCTTCCCTACTTCTTTTCTCCTCTTCCTCTTCCCTCCTTTTCACCTCTTCCTCATCCTCATCTCTCCTTTTCTCCTCATCTCTCCTTCTTTTCTCCTCTTCCTCATCTCTCCTTCTCTCCTCTTCTATCCTTATTTTCTCCTCTTCCATCCTTCTTCTCTCCTCTTCCTCATCTCTCCTATCCACTTCTCTCTTCCTTCTCTCTTCATCCTCTTCCCTCCTCCTTCTCAACTTTTCCTCTTCCCTCCTTTTCTCCTCTTCCTCTTCCCTCCTTTTCTCCTCTTCTATCCTTCTTTTCTCCTCTTCCTCTTCCCTCCTTTTCTCCTCTTCTATCCTTCTTTTCTCCTCTTCCTCATCTCTCCTTCTCTCCTCTTCTATCCTTATTTTCTCCTCTTCCTCTTCCATCCTTCTTCTCTCCTCTTCCTCATCTCTCCTTCTTCTATCCTCTTCTATCTTCCTTCTCTCCTCTCCTCTCTCATCCTCTTCCCTCCTCAACTTTTCCTCTTCCCTCCTTTTCTCCTCTTCCTCATCTCTCCTTCTTTTCTCCTCTTCTATCCTTATTTTCTTCTCTTCCTCTTCCATCCTTCTCTCCTCTTCTATCTTCCTTTTCTCTTCTTCCTCGTCCCTCCTCTCCTCTTCCTCATCTCTCCTATCCTCTTCTATCTTCATTCTCTCCTTTTCATCTTCTCTCCTTCTCATCTTTTCCTCTTCACTCCTCCTTTTCTCCTCTTCCTTCTTCACTTCAGCTTCTCTATCCCTCTGTATTCTCTCCGTTTCCTGTTCTTCTACTCTCCCCCTTTCCTCCTCGGAGCTCTCTGTATCTTCAGCTTCCTGCCTAGCTCTGTTCTGCTCCTCCAGCAGTCTTCTCTTTCTCTTTTGCTCAGTTACCTTCTCTGTGTCAAGCCTTACCTGTTCCTGCTCCTGAAATCTTCTTATTCTCTCTTCTTCCTCCCTCCTTTCCTCTTCCTCTTCATTCTTCCTCTCCTCCTCCTCAACACAAATTATTTCCGCCTGTTCTAACCTGCTACTCTCCTGCTCTCTCTGTTGAATTGAATCTTCTTCCTCAACCCTTCTTATTCTCTTTTGCTCCTCACGTTTCCTCCTTTCCTCCTCTTCCTTTCCACTCTTCTCTGATATTCCCTGTTGCTCCTCAACTTCTTCTACATGTGCAGTATTGGAGGTTTCTTCCTCTGCCCAGGTCGAGGGCTGCCTAATGGCTCGCAGAGAGTCAATGGAAGTGTTGGAGCTCTTGCGACCCTGAGGCCCGTGAAGATCTTCCATAGACCCAAGGCCTGAGCTGGCCACGCTGAATGTGGAGCCAGCCCGTGCGCTTCTGGGCTGGGGCTCCTGCTTGTACACATGACTACCATTGATGCAGAGGTTGCTCTGCTCTGCTGCTGGGAGTGAGCCAGTCTTGGAGTGCCCCGGCAAAGAAGAGGAGCCTGGATGACCCTTACTGTCTGAGCTGCCAGTTCTTTTGTGGGTCAGAAACTTAAACTTTCTTTTACCTAAGAAGGAAAGAAAGGAACAACTTTAAACCTTAAACAACACAGTTGTTGTATTCAAAAGTGTTTTATACAGTAAATTCAAACCTAAAGGCTATGTGAAGTTAGAAGAAAAGATTGAGGGCAGTTATAGCTTTTAAAGTTGGTTCTCCTGACCTTCAGAAGAGTCCACATTTAGGCCTGAGGAGCGGCTGCCACTCAGTGGAGTATTCCTCTCAGGCAAAGGGCCCAGGACAGACATGGACTGAGACATGTTGCGCTGGAGGTTGGACTTGGGTGTAAACAACGACTTGAGCTTGTGTTTTTTCTTCTTCTTCTCACCTTTGTCTGTACCTCCCTCATTGCCTCCAGCTGCCTCTTCCTCGCTGTCTGTCAGAACTTGGGAGAAAGAAGGCACCACAGCGGATGCAGAGTCCGACAGGCCCTCCTTCTTCTTTCCTTGAACCTTGTCCTTCAGCTTGCCCAGACGGGAGCGGGACTTGTTAGTAGCGGAGAGGTCAAACATGCTGGCTGTCATGTTGTTTCTCACAAACTGGATATCCAACAACACCTCTCCTCGGTCTTTGTCCAGCTTGCCAGCCTTGTTCAACAGGTTGAACCACCTTTAGAAAGTAGAGCACATCATCAGTATGCTGAAATAAGTTATGTGTATTCTTCAACAAGGCATGTGAAGCTGTCAAGTAACACACATTAAAAGACACAATTATCAGGTTTCTTGAATAAAAGCTTGTTTCAGAGGAACTCCACAACCTGTACTAGTGATTCATAGTTTATAAAGTCTAGTCAGCTATGATAAGGTCCTGGAGACGGAAAAGACAAATTCAGAATAGCCTTGGTCTGTCAGAAACAAAACCTTTTAAAGAAACTAGGCTTTCTGAACCATTGAGTCTATTTCTACTGAAGGTATAAGAACCTTTTCATACAATATTAATATAATATATTGTATAATATTTTGTATAACATACATATATATCCAATCCATGGAAGAGTAAAAAGGTTTGTTTTGACTAAGAATTTCATTTCAGTCCAGAAAGCGAAAGGGTACTTTGCTTAAAGAATGTGGTCTACGACACTCTGGCTTGTGCATGGAAAAAAAGTTGTGTTAATCTTTAGCAGCCTCAGGCTATCTTCAATGAGCAGCATGGCATGACTGAAAATCACTGATGAGGTCATGTGTAATCAGCCAACCCATTAGACATAAAAAAGAATAAATGTTTATATTTATGTCCTGTAACTATACAGACGATCAAAGTGCACTGTAGTCACCCGCAAGCAGATTTGTTCAATTTGTTCAACACTGAAAATGGGTCGTGGGTGGGTGTTCCAGCACGACAATGACCCAAAACACACTGCCATGGCAACAAAGGAGTGGCTCAGGGAAGAAGCACATTAAGGTCATGGAGTGGCCTAGCCAGTCTCCAGACCTTAATCCCATAGAAAATCTATGGAGGGAGCTGAAGCTTTGAGTTGCTAAACGACAGCCTCAAAACCTTAAGGATTTGGAGAGGATATGCAAAATCCCCCCTGAGATGTGCGCAAACCTGGTAACCAACTACAAGAGACGTCTGACCTCCGTGCTTGCCAACAAGTGTGTATGTATGTATGTATGTATGTATGTATGTATGTATGTATGTATGTATGTGTGTATATATGTATATATATATATATATATATATATATATATATATATATATATATATATATATATATATATATATATATATATATATATATATATATATATAGTGGGGCCAAAAAGTATTTAGTCAGCCACTGATTGTGCAAGTTCTCCTACTTAGAAAGATGAGAGAGGTCTGTCATTTTCATCATAGATAACTATGAGAGACAAAAATGAGAAAAAAAAATCCAGGAAATCACATTGTAGGATTTTTAAAGAATTTATTTGTAAATGATGGTGGAAAATAAGTATTTGGTCACCCACAAACAAGCAAGATTTCTGGCTCTCACAGACCTGTAACTTCTTCTTTAAGAAGCTCTTCTGTCCTCCACTCGTTACCTGTATTAATGGAACCTGTTTGACCTCATCATCTGTATAAAAGACACCTGTCCACAGCCTCAAACAGTCAGACTCCAAACTCAACCATGGCCAAGACCAAAGAGCTGTCGAAGGACACCAGGAAGAAAATTGTAGACCTGCACCAGGCTGGGAAGAGTGAATCTGCAATAGGCAAGCAGGTTGGTGTGAATAGATCAACTGTGGGAGCAATTGTAAGAAAATGGAAGACATACAAGACCATTGATAATCTCCCTCGATCTGGGGCCCCACGCAAGATCTCATCCAGTGGGGTCAAAATGATCATGAGAACGGTGAGCAAAAATCCCAGAACTACACGGAGGGACCTGATGAATGACCTGCAGAGAGCTGGGACCAAAGTAACAAAGGCTACCATCAGTAACACACTACGCCGAGAGGGACTCAAATCCTGCAGTACCAGGCGTGTCCCCCTGCTTAAGCCAATACATGTCCAGGCCCGTCTGAAGTTTGCCAGAGAGCATATGGATGATCCAGAAGAGGATTGGGAGAATATCATGTGGTCAGATGAAACCAAAATAGAACTTTTTGGTAAAAACTCAACTCGTTGTGTTTGGAGGAAGAAGAATGCTGAGTTGCATCCCAAGAACACCATACCTACTGTGAAGCATGGGGGTGGAAACATCATGCTTTGGGTCTGTTTTACTGCAAAGGGGACAGGGCGACTGATCCGTGTTAAGGGAAGAATGAACGGGGCCATGTATCGTGAGATTTTAAGCCAAAACCTCCTTCCATCAGTGAGAGCATTGAAGATGGAACGTGGCTGGGTCTTCCAGCATGACAATGATCCCAAACACACCGCTCGGGCAACGAAGGAGTGGCTCCGTAAAAAGCATTTCAAGGTCCTGGAGTGGCCTAGCCAGTCTCCGGACCTCAACCCCATAGAAAATTTGTGGAGGGAGTTGAAAGTCCGTGTTGCCCAGCGACAGCCCCAAAACATGACTGCTCTAGAGGAGATCTGCATGGAGGAATAGGCCAAAATACCAGCTACAGTGTGTGCAAACCTGGTGAAGACTTACAGGAAACGTTTGACCTCTGTAATTGCCAACAAAGGTTATGTTAAAGTATTGAGTTGAACTTTTGTTATTGACCAAATACTAATTTTCCACCATCATTTACAAATAAATAATTTAAAAATCCTACAATGTGATTTCCTGGATTTTTTTTCTCATTTTTGTCTCTCATAGTTGAAGTGTACCTATGATGAAAATGACAGACCTCTCTCATCTTTCTAAGTAGGAGAACTTGCACAATCAGTGGCTGACTAAATACTTTTTGGCCCCACTGTATATATAAACTGGTTCAGGTCTGCTACTGTCCTTCTTACCTACTTGTATTTGTTCAAAACAATGATACCAGTTATTCTCTAAGTGTCTTCCTGCATTTCAGACTTTTAAACAAAAAAAGTTATGTTGTATGGTCCTGAGGGAATCCTCTAAAAAGTAGTTAATAATGACTTATTATTGAATACAATTATATTCTAACAGTCAATAAACGTTAGTCTATGAACTGCGCAGCAACAAGAGCAGTTACAAAGTAGTGTGTGACAGCAGTGAGCAGTGAAGCAGCAGTAGGAGCCAGGGATGTGAGTGAACTGTGGTTTCAAAAGACCATGTTAAACTAATGAGTGTATGCAAGTGGTTGATTGGTGTTACGCAGAGCATAGCTGTTGTCTGAGTTGCCCGCCTAAACTAGCTCTACTAAGGTGCTGGCTGTGTCACATTTACATAGTATTCTTGATTGAGGCTGCCTTTTTTATTTAAAAAAAAAAAAGTTATTTCTAGAAAAGGGCAAGAAAGAGTAGATCAGGGTTGCATGACACCAGGGTATGATTAATTACTTAAAATGCATATTTGCTTTAAGAAGAGGTTACAGCTTTAAGACATAAGCACACTCAGGGACACATAAGCTGGTTCATCACATTTAACTGTTCATCACCACTTGTAAGGCCATAGCTGTGGACTACAGTAAACTGTCTTTTGTGTATTTTTATGACCACTTAATACTAATTTGACCTTCTTGGCCTCAAACATAAAACCGTCTCTTCAAAGTTATGACAAAATCATGAATTGGTCTTTTCATGTGACTTTGCCAAATCCAAAATAGCGCTGATTCCTTGTTTTTAACTGAACAATCTTAAGCTGGGTCAGCATGAAAATACTTTGTCAAGCAAAACCATCAGCTCATCCACCTTTGTCCTGAATAAACAATTCCAGCTGAAACCTGGAACTATGGAAGGAAACGAGGGCTGAGGTCACACAGTGGAAAGGGTAATTGAATGTGTGTGTGTGTGTGTGTGTGTGTGTGTGTGTGTGTGTGTGTGTGTGTGTACTATTAAAAGGTTAAACAAACTCAAAGGCTGTTTGGCTACCTCTTTTTCAAAGATTTGTATGACAATCTATTCATGTCAAAGTTGTCTAGAATGCCTTCAAAGAATGAGGTCACAGAAACCATTTTGTACACCTTGAGCCTTTAAAAAAAATCTCTAAGTATGATAAAAATAAAAAGAACACACTGCAAAGGTCATGAAGAGAAATAAATGCCTTTTCCTTTCTACCTCATCTTTAATAGCCTAAAGACTGGCAATATAGACACACCCAACTGGAAAGATCATGCTGTACTTCCTCTCATGTTATTGACTAAGCTACACCCTGAACACTCATCCTCTTCCTTCTCCTTTTTGCTAATTCATACAAATGTTGAAGAGAGAGAGAGAGAGAGAGAGAGAGAGAGAGAGAACATTTAGTCAGGAGACACCCAAATGAAAATGTAATTTGCAATAGATCTATGTCAAGGTAATAAAAGTAAAAAATGTGGGTAACGCTATAAGTGCTACTGACAACATAATGAACAGAGTTATAATTATTCTACTGAGATGCCATACAAGAGTGCTTTACGAAGAAAACAATTGAGACACACCCCGTCAACCCTACAATAGATCAGTGATGTCTCACTGTTTAGACATGAACCTAACTAAAGCCATGCTAAAAATAACAAACAATACCAACATTCTGATTAGGGTGTAAAAGAGAACCATACCACAGTACCCATCCCCACTTCAAACAAAAGGGAAGTTAGCTTAGAAAAGCAACTGACGTTAGCAGGAGGACATGAGAAGGCAAAAATATTTCAGAAGATGGCCTGCCAATGCAGCAAAGTAAGCAATTAGGGTCACACGTCTGTGTGAAGGACACTGGACCATTCTGCTGCTGAAGCAGCACAAGACTACAGGAAGAGATGGAATGGATTGTTTGACTCAGCATTTACACTATCATTATTCCAACGGCCCTTTCCGCACAAACACTTCCTGTGAGGGTGTATATGCACTTGCAAGCATTATGGTGGAGGCACTGTGGTTTGGTGTTATAGTGAAAGTAAGAAACGTTCAGGAACAAGTAGTTTACACAATGCAAATTCAACTAACCTTAAGTCTATACTCCTGGCCCACAAGAGGAAATAAAAAAATTATTGAGTTCCGTTATGGGTATGTAGAATCGGCAATGAAAAGGTAACTTTTGTTGTTGCCCATCTTCTGCAAGATTCATGTCAACAGTAGAAATACCTACTTCCTCTCTAAGAACAAAGCGCATGGGCTCTGGCCTTTCTGAATACAAACTCAGCTTTGATGTCGTCATGGATCATAGCTGTTCATCATTTGTTCATGGTGCTACAAGTGCACAAAAAATATGGTATAAAGAGATTAAAGGCCTTAGGTCATAGTAAATACACATATACTCTTTGTGATGGCAATTGTTTTGAGGCAACAACAAACGCTTTGAGTAAGGATGCCATGTTTTGCCTTGTAGGATTACCAGGGGTTGACAGAAAAGCAGAGAGTTAATGAATCAGCTGAATGTTAAACATAGCACATTCTGATTGGACGCTGGTAGAGCCAGGGTCCTCTAGGAATGCCAAGAGAGTGCACTAGCCACTGTTTGTTTTGCAGCAATAAACACCCTGGAATGTGAGGCTGGAGCTGGACTCAGACCTGCCCTTGGGTAATTGGGTCTACCACGAGGTCAACAAGGGAAACAGAACACTCATGTAAACGGGAAAAAAAGGAAAACAAGTAGGAGTGTTTGTGTTTGTGTGTGTGTGTGGGGGGGGGAGGCATAATAATTTGTGTCGAAAGCACAATACTCAGATGAGGCAGGCCAGTTTGTCGATAATAGATAGAAAATCTGGACAAACATCAAAGAGTTTGGAATAGACTATAGTAAATATCTGTTCCACTTAAGAGATTGGGTTGTGCAGGATATCTCAAAGTGGCAGAGTATATCTCAAGGAGTCCCAGTAAAGTCAGTCAAAAATGCTGCAATGCGTAACTACTTTAGAGAAAGTCATACCTATTAAACATAGATTATAATATGTTTGCTGAACCCCTATAAGTTAGCTTCTGCAAATCAGATTCAGAAAGCTTGGAGGCTGCCTAGTGAAAGTAGCAGCACAGAGAGGAATCAGGGTTTGGCAGAAGTTTGGCATTTCAACTAAAGGGCACGGTTGACAATCTGTTATTGTAGGAGCATATCGCTGTCAAACAAGGGCAAATGATATCAGTGCAGACACTCAAGCCACATCTCAAGGTCCCCTCCGATTCAAAGCTTCCTGTTGCATTCATTATTGATACCCCGTTTGGTATACTATATTGAGAAGCCATCTGAGATAAGATAATTAAACAGAACAGAAAATGAAGATTCTCTGATCAAAATGTGATCCGAAAAGGCTTTAGTTACAGTTAGGCTACAGTTTTAGTGATTTGATCAAGCAGTGATCCACTTCTGTCAAACTATGAAACGCCTTTTTAATCCATCAGCAAACTTCAGAGAGAACCCCAAAACATCAAAATATTTTACATGTATAGGTAAACACAGATTTACAGACAAAACAAACAACCAGATACTGTGTGTGTGTGTGTGTGTGTGTGTGGCGGGGGGGGGGGGGGGGGGGGGGGGGGGGGGGTTGCTTGCATGCTTGCATGTTTGCATGTGAGTTTGTTTCCTCCAACAAGCCTAGGTGATGATGTTTAGAAAAGCTGGTCACATGTGTGTGTTGCAATAGTTATTTATAATAATATGAATAGGCTTACCCTAGCTGGTAATGAAGAGTATAACAAGCATTAACAAGACTCTCCCCAAACTCAGTAATGGTGCGATAGAAATGATATGGTTAGAGAAACAAATGTCACTTTGACCAAGCAGCAATCAGCAGAAGAGCATTTGATTTTTTCCACTGGTAAAATGGAATAAACTATGGTTTGTATGAGGATTAGCCATTTACTCCATTAGGAAGCTAAGCATTTTGTGATCCACTCCCAACCATTTAAGCTTAAGCATATAGCTTCGTTCACCAACGGGAAGCCTTTCATAAACACTAAAATGTGCTGTCTATTCAGCTAAATGAATAGACTTCATGTTAATAGGTTTGCATTAGGGGGGGGGGGGGGGATATTTTTTGAAGAGTTAGAGACCTGGGCTTACTATTCCCCTATATCACTGTCCCTCTGGTATTTAAGAGTTTGAGTTGACTTCAAGGTACTTGCCACAAGCTGCATCAATTACAACACAACAGCAAAGCCTGGTTACAGTCCTCATACAAAGACTGCTAATGAGGGAGGTACGTGTTTGGCTTTTGACAATAGCTTAGATTTAGACTAAGACGGGACTGCAGCTCTCATTTCTTTCTCAATTTAGCTTCTTTTACAAAGAGGTAGGACACTTAAGGCACTACATTATTATGACACTAGTGGGAAAACTAGAATCTGAACCAATTGGAAAGAAATTCCCTATACCCCATGGGTGGCAATTCCCACCTGCAAAGATTCTTAATATTTGTTTTTGTTCATTGGAAATTCTTTCCTTTTGTTTAATCTGAAGAGGTTGAGGAGGCCCAATGGTTTTTCAACTGGCTGCACCAACATTTTATTTACAATTTATGAACACTGATTTTATCTAACATTACTCTCTAAGAACCGAGAATAGTTTATCATGATAAGGACTCACATTTTATACTGTTAAACGAATTTGTGTTTTATTAAATTATACTTTTTGTTTGATTCTGTTCTTCACAAATTGTACAGACATGATGTTGATTCATGGTTGCTGTAGCCACTCACTCTGTTTTGTTGCGGGATTTAACTTCGTTGAGCTCCAACAGGTTGATGACGGCTTGTCCAAGTAACTTGTCTGGTCCCATGAGAGACCGATGCATTACGTGGACATGTAAGGTACAGCGCTCTTCGTTTCCGTGGTGGAAGAGAGGCAAGTCGAAAGTGGCCTCTTCTTTCCACATCGGTGACACACACTTTTCCACCACCGAGGTAGAAAACTTCTCCTTGGCCACTTGCATGACGGCGTATGCGTCGTTGGTGCCATTTTTCCCCTTTATCCCCAGGCCCCTGGCCTGGAGCACCGTTACCTGTACCATAGAAGGATACCATTGTTGACTTTGTTCCGCCAAAGACATGCCTGACTCGGTCAGGAGGGTTTACCACCGACTAGTTTACTTACTTTATTTCCCAGTTTCAGGTATATATAAAATAGGCTACCACAGAATCATGACAGGTAAGAAAATGGTCTGAGAAACTTTCTACAACTATAAGCTCAGGACACTTAAAGAAACAGCTGATGGGGCGTGGAAAGGTGTCACATGCTAGACACTCCCCCAGATCACGCAGTTTGAAGTTTGAACAGACCCAAGGTGTCCCTGATCGGCGATTATATGCCATCCCTTTTGAGTCTCGACTCAAAACGTATTCAACATATTTAGATTTCAAGAACTGCCCCCCCCCCCCCCCCCCCCCCCCCCCCCCCCCAACTGTATGTCCTGAATTATTGAGTTTGATAGAGCACAGCCAACGTTTTTGAAAAGGCTACTTTCCGGGAGTTAGTGAACGCATTTTGGCCACCTGTTTTTTGTGGCGCTGACCAACCAATGCATTATTTATTTGCGTCAGTGTATGGGCAAAGTATTTACGTGGTGCTACCACTGCATACTAACCAACCTAACAAGTTTAAACCGGTTTTCTGTCTGTGCATCTTACGTCATGTGTATGCATCAGTCTTTGCCTGCTAAATTTGAATGAGAGAAAAAAAATAAAAATACACAGGTTGGACATATGAAAAGGTAGCTGTCAGAGTGGCAATCTGAATGCTATGTCCCTGATACCCGACAAGCCCATGGGATGGCTGCTATGGTCAAGCATTCTGGCTGATGAGAATCACATTTCCCCGGCCCTGCATCTACAGGAGGCTGAAGTTTATCAACAAGGAGAGAAAATTCCTCCCACAGTGCACAGAGGTACAGCATATATTAACTTCATTCTTCATACCCAGGCCCATTCTCCATCAGGTGATTGCCATTTAATCTAGACCTTGGGCCCATTCAGACTGTGGTATTTAGATTGGCGATGTTGACAGAGGTTACCTGAATATTAACCACTGATGAAACAGGATAAAGGCAGCTGGGTTGAAAAGATGCCAAGCCACAGCCGACATTTCTGGTTAAAAGACCAATAATTGAATCCTTTATCAAACACAGTAGAACAAACGTATCACTAGTCTTATTTGAGGAGAATAATTCATAGACAATTTACCAAATATATTTTGAAATGTTTGTGTATTTCAAATTAAAAGACATAACAGCATTCGGCTTGTTTGCTTTATTAATTTGTAAGCTATGTCCCCTTACTATGTTTAAAAAACAGTCTGTATTCAAAATAGCAATGTTTTATCATTATGTAACAAAGGTAAAGTATTTATCTTAAATTGTTGGATTAAATACGAACTGGCACGCAAAATGGTAGGAAAAATACCTTTTATACCAACACGTAATGTGTGGGGCTTGGTGCATGTAGGCTATTCTATTATACTATGCATGCAAAGCAAACAACTCCATCCATGGTGACTACAATTATGCTCTTTGATTATCTAACAATACTTCTTTGCTTCCTTTCATACTGTACCATTAATAATTACTGTGGTGCATATTATTTAAGTAACAAAGCCAAGCTTTAAGCAAAACAACAATTTTGAAATGGTAAATCAAGATAAAAACGTGCTAAGACAGACTCATACTGCTCTAAAATGGAAACAGCACACATGGTTTCATAGATACAAATAATTAAGTATGATTTGAGAGCAAACACTTTTGAACCCTATGTATTCCATTTCGTCCAGCACCTTCTAATTTCTGATAATTGTAATATTACCATTTTCAGTTCTATATCTATAAATAAGGATACTCATGTTGAGATGCATTTGTGTCTGAAAGGTTCCAAGTGAAGCTGCTTCTCATTATGAAGTCTTTGTCCTATCTAGCCTTCTGATAACGACGTTGTGCATGTTTCCCACAGAAGAGTTCCTTCCCCACCCAGAAATGCCCCCTCATCAGCAGGCTCAGGCCACAGTCTTTACAGGTGTAACACTCCTGGTGGCGGTGACGCCCTTCTTCAATCTTGACAGCTTGTGTGCTACAGTGAAAACAAAAAGACTCTCTAATAGCAGCATTCTTTTTTACATAATCATTATAATAAAGTTCTTAATTAGTAGAACAAAAAAACTAAATTGATACAAGAAAGTAAATAATAATACAAAAAACCCATAACCCAGTGTCGAGAATAGAAAACATATGGATAAAATGTAAAAAATTAAAAGCTGGATTCTTATTCAAAACGTGCACATGAAAACAAACCTACTCGCTAGTTATGGCTAGTGCTCATTGTCTTAATTATATATTGTCTGAAATTACTTCAACATCCTCATACATGATAAGTGTACCACAATCTTCACAAGTGCGGAACCTCTGGACTCTGAAGAAGGACGGGTTGTTAGAAAGGCCCTTTTCATACCCCAGAGATGTCTCTGTTAAATAATAGAACAAAATGTTGGGGTTGGCAACATATGAATCCTCAATTAAGGTTTTTTATTTCTTTTGTTAAATAGCTTAGTTCTGTGGTACTACAAAACATAGTTCGCAAAAGAGTCTCACTTGTGCAGTCTTCTTCTAACACCTTTTGTAGAAGGCGGAAGGTGTTGGACTGACGGGGGGCTTTGATGGACTCTCTACTCATCTGGAACTTCCTGGAGACCTCTGATTCTAGAAATGGAAACCTCTGGTTTGGGAAACAGACCCTACTAGGAGAAAAGGGGGAATACATTTTATATTGCAGGACAAAATTGCATATGCTTGGGTTAAATGTGGTATTATCCCAGGCCTTCGTTCTGAGCTATACTTCTTGGTGTACCTTTATCAACACCAAATCACCACTGGGTGGCAGCAAAGTATTGTATTTAGATTGTTTTTTTCAGGGGTTTTACCTTTTGCTGTTGTTGGGAATACTTTCTTCCGTTTTGCTGAAAGAGGAACTCAGTGGCAAAACTGTGTGTGTCGTTGCTGAGTTGGAACATAGGGAATTCGGGTAGATCCCATGTTCATTGTGACTGGAGTTTGTGATATTTGACTCTGTAATCTGAAGGTGTTGGTTCAAACAGTATCATTAAAAAATAAAAAAACATTTTACAATTTAAGTCTTTGAAGTAGATTTAACACAACCTTCATAATTGGACATTGGATAGGTCTTTATGTTATCAAACACCTGTTGAACAGCTGGGACTTTAATTGGGGCAGTTTTCCATCTGGTCTGACCAATAATGACTGGTTTCGGTCTGAAAAGGACAGAAAAAGGCCAAACAATGCAAGAAGTAGGCCAAACAATGCAAGCAAAAGGCTATCAACTTCGAATACTGTAAGTCAAACATCTATCGTTATTCCTGCACATCCTAAGTTACCTATGTATGAGCATCACAAGTTGTATTCTGGAACTCTTAATATTGTTGTGGGCTTGAGCATGCAGCATCCCTCCAGCTTTCTCTCCATTGATCTCCTGTATGACATCTCCATTGAGCAAGCCAGCCTGCTCAGCATTACTGAACTCATTAACCTGTGCAAATAAGATATGTCTGTTTCTGTATATTGTAAGAATCCTGGACTTTCTATTGCTGCCATTACTGTTACCTTTGAGATTGTCAGTGGTCTTCTGAAATCCATCCCCCCGGATAGACGGAAGCCCCATGGTGGAGGTCCAGTCACTGTCACTAGGAATGACATGATGAACTTGGATAATTGGCTTCCACCACATAACCACAAGATGACCAAGCAGGTGTATCGGGAAGATGATGCTCTTCTTTTTTTTTTTTTACCAAAGGCAAATTGATTTATGTTCAATTTTTAAAAGGCACATTTTCTTCTTAGATATTAGATCGGACCAGAATGCAAAGTGGTCCACTGTCAGCTTAGACCAGTACACTACACTAGAGATTCACTGACAGCAAATTAGGTGGCTAGAGCTAGAGCAGCAGGGGCCTCATGTTGATGGAAGATAAAGAACCTCCACCCAAGAACATCTGTACTGTACACCATGTTCTCTATACACTGCAGGTTTTATCTGCAGCTCTGCACTGTGCAGACCCTGCAGCTGTACACTGTGAGTTTAAAACGAGCACCCTAAAGAGAACAGGGAATTCTTCATTATAATTATTAGATGTGGTCACTTTATAATATTTAAAAGTTGTATTTACTTCAAACATCAAATTCCTCGTAAAGCATATAGGCATCTGCATTTTCGGCCACCATACCTTTACCTAAGAACGTCTCTGAGTTTTCTCCCATCCAACTGAAAAGGTGGGAAAGCACATTTAGAGAGGTCTGGGATTATTCACTTATACAGAATCCAGGCTTTTCTCTTCTGTTTACCCCTCATATTTCAAAGGGGTTTAGGTCTGGAGATTGGGATAGCCTTTCCAAAGCTTGATTTTGTGGTCAGTAAATGCAACGTACATTCAGAGGAGAGCTTTGAATTGTCGTTCTTTCAGAAGATCCAACCACAACCCATTGCTCCCTCCTTGCAAAATCTGTATCAAGTATTTTGGTACTGGATGCAGTTCTTGATACAATGTATTAAAAAGAAAATGTCTAGGGCACTGCCCTACAATATCATAGATGCTTTGTCATTCTTTGAAGTAGGTATTATGTTCTTACCTTCATGATGAACTACATGGCTCGAGACCTGCCTCTGGTGTTTCTTGACAAAAATGTCTATTTTTGTATTTTCTGACTATAATGCTTGGTTCCATGTAAGGCTTAGTGAAATCTTTCAAATTACATTTGTGTTCTGATGGCTGCAGGTTTTTTTTCTTGCATTCTCGAAAAGAATCCCAAATAGCTCCAAAGAGCTTTTTGGCATTAGGATGACATCTAATTGTATTTTTGAGACGTTGTGAGCCCAAGACATAACCAACTTTTTGCAATTATCCTATTATAATCTTTATGCAACCATCTTTTTCCGACTTGCAATTTTCTCTAGACATCTTTCTCTTTTTTTTTTTTATCACAGCAAAATGTGTACATTGTCCCTGTAAATTACTGGCCTATTATAAGATATTTCTTAACAGCCAAAGCCTGATTGCAGCAGCCTTTTGTCTCATATAATCGTTTGTGTTGTCTGACCTTCCTCGTGTAGAATAAACTCTAAAGCTGTTGTGTTTTTACATTAGGAGACATACCAAAACCCCCAAAATGGAAAGGCAAGTGCCCGATAACCACTAAAAGCCATGGAATTTCAGAGGACTTTGGTGGCCTCAAGGACTTTTTCGTTCCTATCGTTAGATCTATTTTTAGCACCACAGCAGTGGCCAAGGGGTTTGTCTGCTTTGCGCAAACCAAACCAGAAAGGTCATTGTCTGACACCTTTTGAGTTTTTTATTCATGAAGCATTGTGTTGTTACGACACTGCGTGCTTATGGCAGGGATTTGTCGACATCAGTGCTTGTTTATTCAACGCTGCTAGCTAGCTCGGGCCCTCGTGGGTGAGGCTGGTAGCTGCTAACTGAGCTACGCAGTAATACGTGTGTTAACTGTTTTAGCTAAGTGGTACCTGGGGCATGCCACACTCAAAGAGAAGGAGACTGGCACTCGACTGTGTTGCCCCTTCGACGCAACTCACGGAGAACCCACCGATGGAGTACCACGGCTTTCCCCTCCGGGAGCATAGAGGGCTTAATGGCGCTCTTGACCAGAGAGGAAGAGAAAGACGTGTTTCCGTCCAATCTCCTCTTCATCACCCCGCCGTGTTGTGAGAGGTGTGCTTCTGGGCGAGGGTTTCTGGATCCTCGGAGCCATTTACCTCGCGGGGGAATGCGCAGTGCTCTCGTCGACGTGCCACGGGGTCAAGACGAGCTGGTGCAAGAGTGGCCAGACGAGCTGTTTGCTTTTCTTTGTGTATGCTTTCCCTCCCCTTCCTCTCCGTCGGCCCCTGCTGGCCAGAGGAGGTAGGAGAGGTTTTCGATTCTTCTAATACAGGGGTGTCAAACTCAAATACCCAGTGGGCCAAAATGTAAAACCTGAACAAAGTCGCGGGCCAACATTGAACAAATTAACCTTTTAATATGGACCCAAAAAAGTTTTGCTTTAACATTGAGTATAGAACAAGCATCGCTTATTACCATACAATATATCATTTAATAGTGGAGACATGCAAAATCGAATTTCAAATGAAAAAACACATCAATGGCATTCATTTATTAAATTAAAAGTAGTAATTTGGTATTGTCTCGCGGGCCATATATAATTACCTCGCGGGCCAAATTTGGCCCGCGGGCCAGAGTTTGACACCTATGTTGTAGTAGCTCCCAGGTGTCTTAGCCGATCGTGGGTAGTGGACATAATCAACATGCTGGTGTGGGACCCTTGGCCTATCCCGTTATGCCCAGACTTGTCTCATGCAAACGGAGAGGTTTGACATCAGAACCCAGGCATATGGTGCCTTTAGGTCTGGTCCCTGAAAGGCAGAGGCAAACTACATAAAGGCTAAATCCAAGTGTCATAGCCATTATTCAATGCACGAGGGCGCAGTCCACACTTTATGACTTAAAGTGCAACGCTTGAGACCTGGTGTGCAGAGGGTGAACGTTTCCTTTCAATGTGACTCAGCAAATGTGCTTATTCGTCCAATTTGACCAAGGACAACAATGGTCTATTTGGCACCTATATGAACATATAGAAATTGAGGGAAAAACAGTTGGTGCTTAGCATTTAGTAACATGTTTTTTGAAAGGAGTACATAGGCTTTGTCCTATATCTAAATCTAGTTCCCCATCTTGTGATTTGGGTATTGATTTGGACGGACTGTCTCAGGCTCTGTTACAGTACTATTAGCCTGAAGCCTTTGTCAAGGCCGCTATTCCCCTAGCGCTGGCTACAGCAAAGCGGGTTGGTGATATGCATGCTTTCTTGGTGCAAACTTCATGTAGTCAGTTTGCCCCCGGAGATGCCAAAGTGATTCTAAGGCCAAACTTGTCAGTGCCTCAAGTCTTTAGCATGACATAAGCCTGGTTTGTGCTTCTGCAAAGATGCATGTAAACGTGTGAGTGAAAGGAGGGAGACTCCTTACTACTCCTGACCCACATACTGAAGAATGGCTGGGGAACTTTCTAAAGTCTTTGGAGACTTTGGTCGCTCGTTATAAGGAACGGCACTTACAAAGTGCCGCGAGACGCGCAATGTCTCCTCGCCCTTGATATCAAGGCACAGAGAGAAGGTTTGCCCTTAGGGCTTTCCCATTGGAGGCAGTCTCCCACCTTGCAATCAAAGAACCTGGTTATATCTCAGCTTCAAGAACACTTATCTGCCAATAATCTGTTTGAGCCCCTTCAGTCTGGTTTTCGCACATTTCACAGCACAGAAACTGTACTTACCAAAGTCTTGAACGACTCCTCACCTCCGCCGATACAGGGGCCCTCAACATCCTGGTCCTATTAGATCTTAGTGCAGCCTTTGACACTGTGTGCCACAAGCTCCTTATTTCAAGGCTGCACATGTTGGGTGTTGAGGGCACTGCACTCTCTCTACTTCAGTCCTACCTCTCAAACAGACATCACTTCATCTCACTTAATGGCTACACTTCTGACACTTCCCCAGTCACACAGGGTGTTCCTCAAGGTTCTGTCCTGGGTCCCCTCCTTTTCATAATCTACATCCTTCCCCTTGGTCAAATCATTAGACAATTCAACCTCAACTTTCATTGCTATGCTGATGACACCCAGATATATATCAGCACAACTTCTTTCACTAGCCCTCCACTTTCCTGTATTGAAAACTGCATATCTTCCATCAACTCCTGGATGCACAATAACCACCTCAAACTTAACACCAGCAAAAGTGAACTCATCTTAATTGGCTCAAAACACACCCTTTCCAAAGTCAACAATATCTCACTCCTCATCGATGGCTCTACAGTCTTCCCCTCCCCTCTGGTATGAAATCTTGGCGTCTTATTGGACTCCACTCTGTCTCTCACCCCACATATCAATAACATGGTCAAAATATCCTTCTTCCATCTCAGAAACATAGCCAAGATCTGATCATCACTCTCCCAAAGCGCAGCCACCAAACTCATTCACTCTTTCATTTTCTCCCGTCTTGACTATTGCAATTCACTCCTAGTCGGCATCAGTGCAACCGCTCCCCATAAACTCCAACTTGTTCAGAACTCTGCAGCCCGTCTCCTGACCTCGACCAAATCCTCTGAGCACATACCCCCCATTCTCTCGTCCCTTCACTGGCTCCCAGTTAATCATCGTATTACTTATAAAATCCTTCTCCTCACCTTCAAAGCTTTACATAACCTATCTTCCCACCCGGACACTCCGTTCCTCCTCTGAAATGAAATTGGTCACCCCACAAGCAAAACTAAAAAACTTTGGGGAGCGTGCCTTTTCTAGGGCAGCACCTAAACTCTGGAACTCTCTTCCTCCTTTCATTCGGGATTCAAACTCACTTCCTATCTTCAAAAGCCATCTTAAAACCTACCTTTTCACCCTAGCCTACTCAAATTAACTCAAACGCCCCTTACCTCTACAACATTTCTGTCAAATTTTACTGTAGTTTGTATTGCTGTCTTGTCTCGACCTGTTCTCCTGTTATCCGTTTGTCTTGTATTTCTGTTTTATTTGCCTGTTCTCTTGTTGTGAAGCGTCTTTGGGTGTAAGAAAAGCGCTATATAAATAAAATGAATTATTATTATTATTATTATTATATATTCATAACCTATTATTTTCTCTGGTTTTACTGATTTATAGGTATGTGTTTGAGTAAAATGTACTTTCTGTTTTATTATAGTGGGTGCGAAACACTGTGCCTCGTAGGTCTCTGTGATTAGATGACCAGTAATAACATTAGTTTTGCATTGTTTAAAAAGGAATTTTTGGAAGGAATTAACTTGTTTTCTTTGCATTATTCGAGTTCTGAAAACACTGCATCTTTTTTGTTATTTTGAGTTGTCATTTTCTGCAAATGAATGCTCCAAATAAAATAAAAAATATTTGGAATTTGGGGGAAATCGTGTTATAGAACAGAACAAAATCTTTGATTGGAACACATTCTTATAAACAGTAAGACCAGAGGAACTGATCTTGAATCAAGATCACTGAATTTTACAGTGGTCTCTTAATTTTTTCCAGAGTTGTATTTAAAATTGGTCCCTGTAGATAGCCAATGATATGTTATTTGATCATTTCCAGGTTAGGAAATGATCTCACCTGAATTGATGTCTATAGTATCCAGCAGGAAGCTCAGTGACTGATTTAGAGCCTGGCAGACGGTGTCTCAGAGTTTACAGCTAGCCTTGAGCCAATTAGAGAACTGATATGACCTGAGTGTACAGAACATTCTGTCGGCCCTAATCTGTTTATCCATTGCAGTCACTCCACTGGCTGTCTTCACATAAACTGACAGATATTCAGAAGGAAATAGAATTTACTTTATTGATGCCAATGGAAACTGTAAAAACAAAACAAACTAATAAAAAAGAAAAGTTCAAGTAAATTGAAATGTAATGTAAATACAGTAGACGTGTCTAGAAGTGTACCATAATGTGTATCCTCACAAAGTCTTAGAATTTAAAAATATAATTGCAATTGGTACAAAAGATTTACCGAAAGTCTCAATTTGTTTGATACCAAAACCAGGCATCGTAGCAGATTATAACCAACACAGCGGAGCAGTCTTACTTCATTGTCTTATCTATGTGTAAACAATTGGTTGCCGACAAAGCGGGCATTTTCCAAACTCAGTGACAACCCGCCCAGCACAGTGAAAGCACAGGCAGCAGTGGCCACATGGAAAGGTAAAAGTTGACACTGCTGAGAGACACACGGCACAATCCTCAACAGAATGTAGGCCTTCATAAAGAAAAAAGGAAAAATGTTTCGGTCATCCTCACCCACTTGACTTGCATGATTACACGGAAAATGTAATGACCTTGCAGGATGCAAAATTGTGGCAATACAAACCTGTATCAGTATATCTCTGTGCGATCAAATGGGGACTCCTGTAGTCTAGAGGAGTGCGGCAAGGCTGACCCCTGCTCCCACAAAGACAGCTGTCCCCAGGAGAAGCCGGGTGAAGAGGAAGACTTGGGCAGGACCTATGTATTTTCAACCGGCACTTCTTTTCTGAGCCTGGGGAAATGTGACTTAATTCATTTATCTAACGCAATACTCAAACACAAATGTCATACATTGCCACTGTATTATACATAGTTTACTGATTCAAAGCATTTGATTGATTGAAAATGCTATTGCAGATTTCTTGCCACTTTTTTTATTTTGTTGCAACACAGACAAATAATGCAAGGGAAAGAAAATAATTGGATACATTTTGATGATGATGCTTGTATCGGATTAACAACTGTGGGGGAAATATGAATGGAAACAAATGCTCAAGAACTCTTGTATAGCAGCATCTTTAAAGATAAATTATGTCATCGGTTTCTTACCTAAGAGAAGCACAGCTCTGGTCTGTCCATAAATATCTATCATGGCCCACAAAGGTTTTTGGACATTTACTTTCTGCAAGAGCTGATACATCTTGCCATCATATGCCTTGTACATTAACTTCCCGCTCCGAGTTACCCAGAAATGTAGCTCTGCCCCTGGCTGGGCATGGAATGCTGGTATGGCAGCTGCCCAGTAGCCAGGGGTGTTGGTGAGGTTAGGAATGGCCGTGGCTGGAGGGAAACCAGGTGCTAATGAGGGGGTAGTAGAGGTGAAGCCCACTCTCAGGGCTCCATTCCAATGCTGGTCACAGCGTTCTATGCGAAGGTGTACCTTCTCCAACACCCTGATCGAGCGACTGCTGAAGACCAGGCCGTTCTGGAAGGTGTCCCTGTCTCTCTCGGCCCGCCGGCCGTTTTCACTCAGAGAAATCTGAACCCCGTGAGGTGCTGTAAGGAACGCCAGGGGCCCCAGGCATGACTCTCTGTGGTGTAGACAGGGCTCTGGAGGAGGGGAAAATAAACCATACCAGTTTGTAGCTATGTAGTGTTTCTGTGACAATAACAACTGTATACTGATAGCGTACAGTAAAGGAAGGATGATGCGTCTTTCACCTTGTGTTCCATTAAACCATGTTCCGTGTTACATTGTCACTTCACACTATACCCAGAGTCTACAGTCTAGTCTTTAATTGCTCCAAGACAAACTTTCTGTTTCATTATGAATCAAAAACCATAAAAGACCAAGATCAAAGAACTATGTCATTCCTGAGGTCCCACTGTTAAGAACCAAGCCATGAATAGCAAGTGTTTCCCAGAAATGTCAAGGACAGTCATTCCTGGGCAACCTTAAAACACCAATGCAGCGTGGTAGAAGTGCCATGGTATAATAATAATATTTACAGTTGCAATCAAAATTATTCAACCCCCATTGCAAATTAGGTTTAATGGCAAAATCTACAAACTCTCAGCTGTTTGCAAAAAAAAAAAAATATATATATCCAACAAGAACAATTTAAATAGCTTAACACAACTAATATAACAAGTGGTTTCTCCAAATTCAACACAAAATGCCACTTTTAATGATTATTGCAGTCTCAGAATTATTCAACCCCCTGAAAAGAATCCCTCATAGAGCACACATTTGGAAATCACGTGTTGTCTCAATGGCTTTGTTTGTTGCATCAGGTGTGCTTGAGATAAAACACATCAAATACCTAGACTGGCTTTGTTGACTTTGGTGTTTAATTGCATGTTAGAAATATGGCTCAAAAGAGTGGTCCAAAAAGTTAAGAAAAGAGATTATTGCCTTGCACTAACAAGGAAAACGATACAAAAAGATAGCGAAGGCACTGAATGTTCCTAGAGATACAGTTGGAAGTACAGTTTGCAAGTTCAAAAATAAAGGAACCCTGGCTACACTACCTGGATGTCGCAGAAAGAGGAAGATATCACCGGCTGCCACCAGATTCCTGAGGAGGCAGGTGATCAAAAACCCTTGAATGACTGTATAAGACCTACAGCAAGATTTGGTGGCAGCAGGCACTAAGGTTTCAGTCTGCACAGTACTCTTGTAAACGCTGAAGGTCTCCATGCCTGAACTCTAAGACGCACATATCTGCTGACCCAAAAGCACAAGAAAAGTTGGATGCTCAAAACCATATAAATAAGCCACAGAAATTTTGAGATTGTGTTCAGTGGAGTGATGAAACAAAACTGGAACTTATCAGCCCTATGGATCAGCGTTATGTCTGGAGAAGAAAGAATGAAGTATAGGCTGAAAAGAACACCCTGCCTACAGTGAAGCATGGCAGTGGCTCGGTGATGCTTTGGGGCTGCTTTGGTTCCTCTGGCACTGGAAACCTGCAGCGTGTGGAGAGCAAGATGGATTTAATCAAATATCAGGACATCCTAGGAGAAAACGTCATGCCTTTTGTGAGGAAGCTGAAGCTTGGGCGTCACTGGACCTTCCAACAGGACAACGACCCCAAGCATAACTAAAAGTCAACCAAGGCTTGGTTTCAGAAGAAGTCGTGGAAGAATCTGCAGTTGCCGTCAGTCGCCTGAATTGAACCCCACAGAAAATCTTTGGTGGGATTTGAAAAAGGTGGTTGCAGCATGCAAACCCAAGAAATTAGTGAACCGGAGGTCATTGCCCATGAGCAATGGGCTAAGATTCCTCAGGAAAGCTGCCAGAAGCTGGTGCCTGGCTATGCATCACGTTTGCAGCAGGTCACAACAGCAAAAGGGTGCTCTACTAAGTACTGAAGATGCTTGTCATGAAGGGGTTGAATAACTGAGACTGCAGTAGTCATTAAAAGTGGTATTTTGTGGTGAATTTGGAGAAACCTCTTGTTATATTAGTTGTGTTGAGCTATTTAAATAGTTCTTGTTTGAGTTTTTTTTGCAAACAGCTGAAAGTTGGTACATTTTGCTTATAAACCTAATTTGCAATGGGGGTTGAATAATTTAGTTTGCAACTAAAAATACATTTTGTTTAAAACAATTTTTTTGAAAAGAAAGAAAAACGGTTAGAATTTCTGTACATATATTTCATGTATAGAAATTCTAACAGTTTTTCTTTCTTTTCAAAAAAATAACCAGTTTTCTTCTACTCCTACACCGGTGGCGATGGTATCCCTAATGATATGTTAACCCATCCTACATCTGCTTTCTTATTTTTTTTAATTTTAGATTCCATTGTTCTGTAGATAATTGGTATTGCATGTTCACATATATTTGAAGTTTGTTTAACAAGAGGATTTCACTGGAGTACCATGTTTCAAAATAATCAACATAAATTTCATTTACACTATCATTTATATTCAAGTGTGTTCCTTTTTTTTAACATTGTGATCATCATTACCATGAATATAATGCATTTATTTTCAATATCAGAGAAATAAAAATATGCTTACTTAATTCCATGGCCCTTTCAGATGTGTTTCATTTGCCAGATACAACGTCAGAGTTCAGAAAGTGTCTTGGATTGACATATGGCTCACCAGTTATAACCACCGCTTTATGTATGATAAGAAGCTTTGTTTATAGGTAACACCAGCCAACAAATCTAAAGGGAGGTATGGCTGATTTTCTCATTGGTATTGGTGAAATTCTCTCTCTCTCTCTCTCTCTCTCTCTCTCTCTCTCTCTCTCTCTCTCTCTCTCTCTCTCTCTCTCTCTCTCTCTCTCTCTCTCTCTCTCTCTCTCTCTCTCTCTCATTTTAGGATGGAGGGTAACAACACAATATGTTGCTCCTTTCACAGCTGAGCCTGATTCATATTTTCAATTAAACGTTCCTCTGGCTTGATCCCTTAATAACAGAAAACATTGGCACAAAACCCGCTGGTGCAGGTGTTAAATCTGGCTTGTGAACAATGAGCACACTTATATTGAAACATAAACAGCAATCACATTAATAACAAATCGTATCTTATCTAACTGCCAAGCAGTGAGTGGCTGCCCATTCATATTGAAACAGAAAGTGTTTGAAACCACATGTTTGTAGTGACTTGAACCCTGTAAACTGCGTTCAAAATTGATCATCAACAAATCCGCAGAGATAAAATCAAGTTTATATCCCCGCCGTTTCACTTCTCGTAAATTGTAGGATCTGACGGTCAGTGGCCTTGGTAAAGTTAGATTCACATTGGATATTGGGCGGATGTTAAACCTCCAGCCCGAGAGAAGCTTTAGAGATCATTGACAAAGATCATTGACAAATTACCAAGGGATATATGAAAAACCTAAATAGGTTAGAGCAGACCTATGGATCCAAATGCAACACTGAAACACTCAGTGGAATGACCCAAGGGATGCACAACTCTTACTTTATATATCAAGTATTTGAATAATAAATGTCCCTAAAGCTATTTTTTTCATTTTAA
The DNA here is from genome assembly GCA_017639675.1 of Aplochiton taeniatus. Taxonomy (NCBI): domain Eukaryota; kingdom Metazoa; phylum Chordata; class Actinopteri; order Galaxiiformes; family Galaxiidae; genus Aplochiton; species Aplochiton taeniatus. The sequence goes on along the minus strand of CM030172.1, from coordinate 25,509,153 downwards.
AAGCTTCAAAGGTCATGTGAGCTTGACTCCAAAGCAATACTACATATTAAGTGATATACTGTATATCAAGGGACGTACACTTCTTACTTTATTGATAAAGTATTTTAAATATTTTATAGTATTCTATTTCCATTAAAATAATATTTGAATAGCTTCGAGGTCATATAACCTAGACTCGAACCCCACACCAAAATAATCAATGCGGTGTCCCACTGTTGGAGAATTGTTTTATTATAAAGATTATTCTACTCTTACTATATTCCTACTAACTATAGAAGTGTTGTGCAAACCTGTTATTTTACAATGTGCATGTATGAGCTTGAAGTGGCATAACAGGAAACCTGACCAAGCGAGCTGAAATGGAGAAATAACCACAAGCTGGTGCTGATAACACCAAGGTCAAGAAGAAAAGAAGACACTGTTGTTACTAACAAATATGCTAGAACTGAAAACCGGTTTCAACTGGAGCTTTATCCCCTCCCGTTATCAGTTGAAACTATATGTAACTAGGGAGTTCCTCAAACAATAAAAGGCATGAAGAGCGGAGACTGTTTCAGAGTGAGTTTGGAGGATTGTAACTGAACAGTCTCCGGGCACTCTCCTTGCAAGTAAAATTACTTAATTCTCTGTGTCCCTTTTGTGCAGGTTAGCAGATAAGTGTTAGTGGTTAAACCTAACATTTAATTGGTCCTTCGAGCCGGATCCCGAGATACCTGACGATCCCAGCGAGTGAGTGAGATCCAGGCAAGCCTGCGGCCGCAGCACTCAGACCCTTTCCGGGACTGGTTCCTCCCTTACGGGCTGGGATCCGACGGTTGAAGGGAAGTCCAAGGACACAGAGAATAGTGAGTAGAAGTGTTAATAAAAATAACTCAAACAGTTAAATTCCGAAGGAGGGTAGACTCCGCTAGCGTGACTAGTTAAATTCTACGAAGGACGTCGGAGTCCTCTGTGTTGAGAAAATAAACAAAACCCTGACAATTCTAGACTCTATCAGGTAAAAAAGAACTCAAACAGTTAAATTCCGAAGGAGGGTAGACTCCACTAGTGTGACTAGTTAAATTCTACGAAGGACGTCGGAGTCCTCTGTGTTGAGAAAATAATATATGTGTGTGTATGCAAGGATAAGGTTATGAATGAAAATGTGAACACCACTAGGTGACTACATTTTATACCAAAACAACAAGAGATAAATGGTGAGCCTTTGTGGATGCTTGTAGGCAAGAAAACTCCACCTGAAAAGGTTGAAGTGAGTTTTACCACAACAGGTGATTAATCGCCATCTTGTTGACGTTTCGACCCAGTGTTAGAATACTCTAGGTATTAAAAAACCACTGGGCCCCGATTTAGGTCAAAATGGGGAAGGGACAGAGTAAAGAGACAAGAAATAAAGTCCTTGAGGAACTCGTATGTAAAGATTGGAAAGTAGTCGAAAAAAGCGATCCCGGGGCAGTAGAACCCCTCTGTTATTGGATAAAACAGTACAAGTTTAACGGAAAGTTATCCACCAAAAATATCAGTGAATTACAGAAAGGGATAAGTGAAAGATGTAAGAACAAAAAGACGAAAATGGAAAAAGAAGGAATGGCACAAACACTAAGTTGGGCCAAGATAGCTGGACAGAGGGAGGAAGGAGAAAGGAAGGCAAAAGGAGAAGAAACGGGAGGAGAAGAAACGGGAGGAAAAGGAAAAAGATAAGACAGACAAAGAAAAAGGCAAAGGAGAGCAACCAGTAATGTTTCATAGAAAGGAAGATGATACCTACGTAGGACCATATAGAATGGCGAGACAACAGTTGGCGCAGTGTGAACAAGGAGCCTCTGCGGCTGCAGAGGACGAACCACCGCAATATGCGCCCCCTACTGATACTCCACCCAAACACCTCACCCGAGCCCAAGGAACGGTGGGACAATGGTCAAAAACGTTAGTCACAGGGTTCGGAAGTCTTCTGCCACCAGGTACACCAAAATTAACGGGAATAACAGGGGTAGTTTTTTTTTTTTTTTTTTTTCAAACAGCAAAGAGTAGAGCAGACTTAAAAGATACTCCTTTAGGACAAGGCGTAATATTATTTGTAGACGGCTCATCTAAAAAAGATGATAAAGGGAAAACAAAAACAGGTTATGCTGTGGTAACACATGACAAAATCTTAAAAGCCGAAGCATTGCCTCAACACTACTCAGCACAAGCTGCTGAGTTAGTAGCACTTACGGAAGCCTGTAAACTCATGAAAAATAAAATAGCAACTATCTATACAGATAGTCAATACGCCTATGCGACAACGCATACATTTGCACAACATTGGAAAAATAGAGGCATGATCACATCTACAGGTAAGCCAGTCACGCATGCAAAACTCCTAACCGAACTACTGCAAGCAGTACAGCTGCCAAAACAACTAGCAATATGCAAATGCACAGCCCAAACTACAGGAACTGACCCAGTTTCTAGAGGGAATGCGTTTGCTGACAAAATAGCGAAAGAAGCAGCTCAAAAGGAAGTAAAGTCCCTACACTTAGCAGAGAGTGACCTTAAAGACAATATATTACAAGAAATGCAACAACAATCACCTGAACAGGAACAAGAACAATGGAAAAGAAAAGGAGCACAATTAAAAGAGGGAATCTATACGTGACCAGAAAACAAACCTATCCTACCAAAAAATCTATACAAATGGGCGGCTATATTGAGCCATGGTAAATCGCATGTCTCAACAGGAGGGATGGTAGGATTAGTAAACCAAATCTATACAACGTATGGCTTTAACTCTTATTCAAAAAAATTTTGTAGAGCATGTTTGACATGCGCAAAACATAATGCTCAAGGGAATATGAGACCGAAAAGAGGTCAATTTCCAAAACCAGATTATCCATTCCAACATATACATATAGATTACATAGAACTAAACAATAGTGAAGGGAAAAAGTATTGCTTAGTGATAATCGACTCATTCTCCAAATGGATAGAACTTTTTCCAACAAAACATCCTGATGCATTAACAGTAGCAAAGGCATTATGTAAAGACATAATACCTAGGTATGGCATCCCAGAGAAACTCTATAGTGATAATGGCTCACATTTTGTGAACCAGGTAATAACAAAAATAGGACAGGCCTTTCACATAGAACTAAAAAATCACTGTGCATACCACCCACAAAGTGCAGGACTAGTAGAAAGAATGAATGGAACAATAAAAAATAGACTAAGGAAATGTATTGAAGAAACCAACAGACCATGGACGAAATGTTTGGATCTAGTCAAACTATACATAAACATTACGAGCACTAATGGGTTGACACCATATGAAATCATTTTGGCAGACCATATAGATTGCCATATTTTAGGAATATGTGGGAAACTGATGATGAGTACAAATTAGCAGACCAAGTAGCGGCAGGTTTCGAGTCTTCCATCTGCTGGTGGTGCACAATTAACAAAAATGTAGACAGAATCAATTATGTCCATTACAATGTGCAGAGACTGGGCAATAAGACAGAAGAAGGTTTCTCATCCGTCCATGAACAGTTGTCAGCTACCTCCCTTATGGCTTTCCAAAATCGGATTGCCGTGGACATGCTCTTAGCAGAGAAAGGAGGTGTATGTTCTATATTTGGTGACCAGTGTTGTACCTTTATTCCAAATAACACTGCAGCTGACGGCAGCCTGACCAAGGCATTAGAAGGGCTTAGGTCACTCAACAATAAAATGAAAGAACATTCTGGAGTCGATACGACGATGTGGGATGGGTTTGGAGAAATGTTTGGAAAATATAAGCAATTAGTATTGTCTATATTAATGTCTATTGCCGTGTTTGCAGCAATTCTCACATTGTGTGGATGTTGTTGCATTCCTTGCATTCGAGCTCTCTGCACTAGAATGATAACCACCGCCATCCAACCGGTAAAAACTGAAATGTACGCGCTCCTCGCACCAGACTGGGGCCCACGAGAGGACTATGGAAATGACAGCGGGAATGATGAGCTTGACTCGGATAGTGATGAGCTATCTTTACATTTCCCAGACGTGTATAAAAATCCATGAGAATATGAAGAAGCTTATGAGTCTAACCTCTGAGTGTACCCTTTGTGTTACAGAATGAATTCGCGGCTGAAAATCTGTAAAGAAGTAGTCAACGAATGATAGGTAGCAATATAGCACAAAGTGAATAAACAGGAGGGAAATGTTGGAGAATTGTTTTATTATAAAGATTATTCTACTCTTACTATATTCCTACTAACTATAGAAGTGTTGTGCAAACCTGTTATTTTACAATGTGCATGTATGAGCTTGAAGTGGCATAACAGGAAACCTGACCAAGCGAGCTGAAATGGAGAAATAACCACAAGCTGGTGCTGATAACAAGTCAAGGTCAAGAAGAAAAGAAGACACTGTTGTTACTAACAAATATGCTAGAACTGAAAACCGGTTTCAACTGGAGCTTTATCCCCTCCCGTTATCAGTTGAAACTATATGTAACTAGGGAGTTCCTCAAACAATAAAAGGCATGAAGAGCGGAGACTGTTTCAGAGTGAGTTTGGAGGATTGTAACTGAACAGTCTCCGGGCACTCTCCTTGCAAGTAAAATTACTTAATTCTCTGTGTCCCTTTTGTGCAGGTTAGCAGATAAGTGTTAGTGGTTAAACCTAACACCCACGTGACACACCTTTTACTTAATTTATAAGTATTCAAATTATTTTATGACTGTGAACTTAGCACCAGCACTAGAAGGGTTCATAGCTCCCCACATAGCAGTTATTCTCTTCATCAAAAACGGAAATCAGATGTTGTGCTATCTAAAGTAGATCTATTATTAAAGTATCGTACACCTTTAATTGCATCATTCATCTCAAATCCATATGGAATTTAGAATTAATGAAAATACTGAGACATTCTTTTACTGTATCACAACCACTTTGAAGAATCTAAGCCGAACACACAACCTACAACCTTGTTTATTCACTTGGGAACAAATTGCCTCTAGTTCTTTTTCCACACTTTTCCATCTACTCAATCTGAGGATGTTTCCTTTCTACAGAAATTCACGTCTCTATGCTTCCCTAGTTTGCGCATTAGTAAAATGAAACATCTACGTTAATGTAGTGCTAGATAGATGGGGTAGTTCAAAATGGCAAGGAGGCAAATCCTTTTATAAATTAAAATGTTTCTCATCCTGCTATTCCTATTTCCTTCATCCTGTGGGTGGCAATGTAATGGCAGGTTGATAAATACACAAAAATTGCAGAAAATGCAACTGAGCATGGGGCCTGTCTACCTGGCTGAAACATCTTGATTCATGGCATTGCCACGAAAAAAAAAAAAAATACATTACACCAACCAACAATATAAAAATTGTTTAATTTAGATGTAACACATTCAAGAGGCTCCATAAACACAGAGTATAACACTAAAATGGTTTCCAGTCTAAACTGTACTAACATTAACATACAGACCTATTTTTCTTCAAGTAACTTTATCCGTTTTATAGAGCGATTCCTCATTATTACACAATTTAACCAGAACCACTGTAAACAAATAAATAACAGGAATATTTTGAAATAATAAATATTGAAATATCAAAAACTATTACATTCATACAATAGTATGTGCCTTGCGAAGCACTTCTTTAAATGTCTTTGGCTCACAGCCTATGGAAAATGTCACAATTTCAGTCATTGCACATGCAGTATTGGAAGACTGTTCCCAGGGTAGTTCAAATAGAAGTCATTGACAGCAAATGTTAGAGTGTGTGTCCATATAGTAGAGCAATTCATGGAGTTTGCCACCACGTATAAAACAGTTCCACTATCTCGGCTTTCATGGCAACGTTCCCTTCTCGTCTCTGGCTCAGGAGTTGCCTTTTCCAGTTGTCTCTCGGCCCTCATTTTGGTCCTCCTGCTCTCCCACCAGAACCTTGCTGTACAGCTTCTGTTGCTCCTCTTTAAAAGCATCTTTTACCTTCCCTCGTTTAAGCCCTCCGTCCCTGAAGCAGGAAAAGGCATATTAGGAACAGATTATGTCCCAAAAGCAGCACTGTAAAACTAGTTTGTGACACTTAGAAATAATGATAATAATAATCAAAAAGGAATGAAGGTAATGAAGAATGAGCAGCATGACATGACGTGTGCCTCACCAGAGCAAGTCCACCAGTCCACCTTGTGTGGCAATAGCTGCTTTCACTCTATTGGCAAACTGCACTGCATCCTCTCCTGCCTACACAGACAAGTCAGTGGCATTGTTTTGAATAAATATTTCAGGTCAAAACTGTTTATACCTGAGCTTTCAAAGCTTCCATCACACTCAGTGTAGGAACTCCTTACCTGTCTGTGCATAGGAGGCAGGTACCAGACACTGCAGACGACTGCCCAGCTACTCATCATCCTCAGCAGGTAGTTCACCATGCCAAACTCACTGCTGTTCCAGAACGCATCCCCAAAACGAGGGTCATACTGCAAGAGAAATAGACATACAGAGGTATACAGAGGCAAGAATATGTTAGTTAGAATATGTCAATAAAAAAAGTTCTACCTAAAATACCAACAAATTTCATTCTAAAAGCAATAAGAGGAGCAGGGTTAGTCGTATTTTTTGTAGCAAGGGATGGCACTTTCATCTACCTTTTACTGAAAAGAGCACAAATAACCCATTTATTGGGATTTTTTTAATCTAATTTACTATTCAGAAGTTCTTCAAAATTCCAATCAATCAAATTTTTACCAAGAACTTGTTCTAGTCAAAATCACTATGATCATTTTACCTTAGGTTTGTGTTATTTGAGTAGGGCTGGGCAATTTCATTTTAATTGATTGTTTTTAATTAATAAGTTAGCACGATATATAAAAAACAGGCAAATTGGAAAAAGAAAAATTGCTATTCAAAGGAGGTACAAGGAACAATTGATATTGTCATGTTAGATTTATAAAAAATAGCATGTCTAAGAACACAGACAGAACTTATTGCTTTAGTGAAGAGAATACTCTAGCTGCATGCACGGGCATCCTGTGTAAAAAATAAAGGTAAATTGTTTTTATCGGTTTTAACACCTCACACAATCAAACACTGATGTGCTAATTAGTGGGTATACAACTGTTGCTGCACAAACAAATAAGCGAGGGCAGTTGCGTAACAACAAATGGGTGCACAGTTAATTCAGGGATTTTTTATATATATATATATATATATATATATATATATATATATATATATATATATATATATATATATATATATATATATATATATATATATATATATATATATATATATATATATATATATATATATATATATATATATATATATATATATATATATATATCTTATTTCCGTTTCCCAAAAATGTCTCAATTCATAGTTTTTAAATCCATTGTTTTTCCCACTGTTTCAGTAATTAGATTTTCTCATTTAGCTGCAATGCTAACAGTTTGACTGGAAACCAATGAGTGATAAATTATGACATTGACTCAAATCTAAGTGCACACACATGCCTAGACAAGTTACTAATGCACTAATGTTTCATGTCATGTTTTAAATTTGTTTCAAGAACAAAGACGATTTTTTTTATGACAGAAAATTGTCCATAACTTGTCCATAAATCTTTTTTTTTTTTTATTGTTTTCTAGGCCATATTGCCCAGCCCTGCATTTGAGGTTACGTTATTTCAATGGATCTTAGTGGAGATATACTGTTGATATAGATCTATAAAAGAAAGCAACCCCAAGACATAAACCAATACCACTATGATGCAAGGTGTTATTAATTCAGTTTTAACTGGGGTGAAAAATGTAAGAGCCAGGTACGATGGAGGGAGTGTTCTTACCTTGATTGCAACTGGATAGACAGTGCAGGCGATTTCAAAACTGCCTTTTTTGAACATCATTACTGAGGTGTTATTGATGCATGTGCCTATATAGGAGGTACATAACATAACTTGTTAAATTCCTCGCATTGTGGATTTGTTGCAAAAGCTTTGCCGTTTTATTTGAAATCTACTGTAAGCATTTTCCATCAAAAGCAAGATTTTACCCATACTAACCCTCAGGAAAGATGAGAATGGGGTGTTTGGTCTTGTCTGCTACGTGATCACTTAGCCTGTAATAACAACTGAATGTTCAAAAGTGTTCTAGCAAGGCTCTACTCAACTGCATTCTAAAATAACCCACCCCAGCTTGTGGGATTACATAAAGAGAGGTAGGGAGAAGTGTTTCAAAATATGTAAAGGCAGCTGTTTTACCTTTTAGCCACAAGGTGTCTGTCTTTGACTTCAGATCTCTCAAACCAGATATGAGGGGATGATTTCACCATGGCTCTCTGGACTGCCCCCATCAGTCCTCCATGTACCTGACCAACCTGGGGAAGAGCGGCTACAACTCAAAACCAACAGCAATACCAAGTAAATTTCTCTTTGTAACAGTAGCCTTCAGTATTATACGCAAGGGACTTTTACAGTCAAGGATACATTACCATTGAGTAGCAGCCATCATTGGCCAGTATGATGACATCAATGGGAGTTGTGTGATTGGCTACGCAGATGCCTCCATTCTTCGGTTTGTTTTCACTGCGGGTTAAGACAAGGGCTGAACCAAAACTCAACACTAAGACTCAGTGTGCACATCTTTCGGGCGTGAACAGGCGAGTCGACTAGAACCTCCAATACGGTATCTGAATGCCATTTATAACCAGGGTTTTTCCTGCATAGCCTCCTCTAGCTCTCGACCAAACTCTGAAGCGTGTCATAATAGAAAACATTATTATCTTACAAGCGTTACAGTTGGTGAATATTTGTCATTTGTAACTGCAATTGCAACATTTCGCCGTTGCCGATGTGGTAGAGCTTAGGGTGAAATAAAATGCCCTCTTTAGTTGGCCTGCTCTTTTGACTTGTTATTTGGAGAAAAAAACTGATCGCCGAACGATCAAGCTGCAGATTATGATGGCATGTCCGCTAGGAAGTGTAGGCCCACGCGTTAATGTAGGCTAAAGGAACTAGTCGGGTTGTGTTTGATGCCAATCCATGAGTCCTCAAACGCACAAGCATTCCGCGCACAATAGCTTGCCAGAAAAGCTGAGATAAATAGGCTACTGTTTCGGGCACATACAACTTCCAATGCCTATATCATAATAAAGCATTAGAGCTTTCTATAAACGCCGACTGCTCAAGCCGGCTACTTTATTAAAATATGTTTTGACCTTTGATTAACAAGTTGCGATTCGGTATGTGTGTAGTCTACATGTATGACCACTAGCTTTAAAACAATTCGAGCGTGATGATAGAGAAACGTTATCTATGAACAACGTTATCTAGCAATCGCAACTTAAATGTTAAAAGTTTACCATGTAACAAAAAAATCTGAACATTTCACTGTTTAATCACCTGATTTAAAAAAAAAAAACTTGAAAACGGGCTCGACCTTCCTATCATAACTAATCTTAGTCAAGTCAGACTCGCAGGGAGCTAGCCTGACTGCCCATTGCCTTGACGGGAGCCAAGATCTTTCACTGCAAGGTAACTAGCAAAACCTGGTATGGTTTTCAGAGAGCTGGCTATTCTCACGCAATGAAAGCGGATTGGATTCATTTGGAGATGTAACAAATTTAGCCCATGTGAAATCGCTGATTGTTTGCTGGATTCCGGATTGATCGACAATTTTGTAGTAGATAATAATTAAGCGTATGAAACTGTCAAATATGCACACGTTTGTTAGCTACAAAATCAGTGTAAATAAGCTGGCTAACGGTAGTAAGCTAATATAGGTAATGATCAGCCAAAATCAGCACAGGTTTATTTGAACTTTATTTAAAACCTTTACATAGGCTTTATAAACCTTTGTGAAGCTGTTAATAAATAAGGTCTAATGATTATTTATTACAATAGTTCTGAACAATGGTGTTGTTTTAAATATGAATAGCTATTTACAGATTGTGTGGGCTGCGTACTAGAAGCCAACGTCTCCTTTACAATAATTCACTACATGTTTACAATCGGGTAGGCAAATACATTATAATATACACTAATTAAGATCAGTGTATATGATCGTATTTGCATTAGACTGTGCCAGAGGCCACCAAATGTGGTCTTTTACTGCCAAATCTCTCTGTGTAATCATTAACATCCAAAAATACTTTTAACAAGTGTTTGCTTGAGCCAGTTAAAGGATACGATACGCGTGCACGTGACCAGGATGGTACCACCTCCGCCTTATTTTGAGCCAGGAAAAACCCTGGTAACGTTTGTAAAGTATGTGGTTTGCAACCGTACCTGTGGTGATAGGTGATTATGGCAGTGAGAGCTCTCACACAAATGCGGTAACACATCAGATGGACCTTCTCACTGAGGCATGTCCTTAACCTGAGGGGCGGCAAACACAACCAGAGGGACTCTTCAGCCTCATACCACAGTTTGGTCCTCATCGCCAAGTGGCTTGGTTCGTTATCTAAACTATGGCCTAGAGTGGACATCTAGATGACTTTGACGGGGTGGGAGTGATTTGTAGCAGGCTAAAGGAGACTTACGTGCCCCTGGGTAGGAAGCCCAACAGGGTAGTCAGGACCAGAAGAAGGCCAATACCTGTGACTGCCAGAGTAACCCTGTAGAGGAAGAACATGAAGGAGTTCAAAGCAAAGTCCACCGGTACGACAATTGAATTCCATTCAGTGATAGAATACTATGCAAACAGTTTGTATCAACCTTAATTATTGCAACACTTTTTACTCAGGGCTGAGTGAGAAAGCCACGCCCCACCTTCAATTGGTACAAAATGCTGCTGCTAGGCTCTTAACCATGTCTAGGAAACGAGACCACATTACTCCCATCCTTGCCTCTCTTCACTGGCTGCCTATAGTTCTTCGAGTTGATGTTAAGATTTTACTGATAACTTTTAAAAGTCTGTATAGTCTGGCCCCAGGTTACATCTCAGACCTGTCAGTCACTTGTGAGCCTCATCGCAGTCTGAGATCTTCAGGCAGACTTGCAAAAACTTTATTCACTTTAAAATATCTTTTCAAAATGGATTTAAGTAAAAGTTTTTTCTTAATACGTTTAATTTTCATTGAATTACTTTAATCGCATCTATTTTATGGTGTTTTTACTTCATTTTGTTTTAGTCAAATGCACGCAGTTGCGTTGATTTTGGTGTGCCATTTGTATTTCCTGTTTAGTCTGTACTGTGAAACGCTTTGTAACTTGTAACTGTTTTGAAAAAGCAATATACAAATAAGTTGTTATTATTCTAATTAATAATTAGTGGCCTGCTCATAATTCTCCCTCATTCAGCTAAATTACTACCATGATGTTAAACAAACTAAATATTTTGTTTAACAGACCCATGTTATTCAATGGAAAATCTCCCAATTTACGCTCCATCAGTAATTGAACATTTTGATGGCCATCACCTGAGGGGCAGCAGGAAGCCATAGCGGATGAGAACCCCTACACCCCAGAGGAAGCTGAGCCTCAGGCTGATGTGGCGGAAGTTGTAGTTGCTGCGGGTCAGCAGGTTCCACGACTCCAGCTCCTGGGCCGAGAAGCGTTTGGTCACCTCGTCGTCCACAATGCTCGCCACACCCCGTCGACAGAAGTACAGCATGTCAGCCATCTCAAACTCAGGCTCTGAGTTCAGGCTGCAGGCTGAGCCACGCAGCTCCTGGATCTCCTGTTCCAGAGACAGGGGCTCCTTGGCTATGATGCCTGGGAGACACGGAGGAAGATAAAGGACAATAGCCTTCAGCAGAGGGGAGACATTGTTGGTGATCCATTCCTATTTATGAGAAGTAAATGCCTTACTGTTGCTATAGGGTTTGTACAGATGTTGATTCTTCTCCTTTGCCCCCCGCTCCATTCGCACTGTAGCCCACTGTGGGGGAAAAAAAACACATTAGGTGATGTGGGTGGTATTATAAGACAGAATGAATCAATATGGCAAGGCATGAATCATACATGACTAAGTGCTCACAACTAAAATTAAACTCATCATTAAACTAACTGACTGAGACAACTCCACTAATTAAGCTGCATCATGCAGGGCAAGCGAAGAACCAAAACGAATTCTGGGAGTCAGGTTTTACTGTTTAGAGGATGGCAGAAACAAAGCTTGGAAGATCGCCTAAAGACCTTTAGAAAGAGGGGACTGAAGAAAACCTTTGGCTTCCCTGAGCAGGGGCCTACAGACAAAACATCTCATATAACTGACATAAATCCAAACTGGCAGGTCATGTCAGTGTCATCACAGGGTCAGCAATTAGGCGATTAGCTAATCAATAATATTCTGATCCCCTAAGCGGTTGGACGCATTCTCTAACATGCTAATACCGCCACCCACAGACATTACATCACTCACTTTTATAGCCTATCTGCAGAATTACATAGATAACTAACTCTGTGATATCACTGTAATAACTGGCCATTTCCCTGTAAACGATCCGATAAGACTGCTTGTATCTCATTCAGGTGTGAGATTCCTGACTGATTCCTCCAATTGCAAACATAAAGAGGATGTTTAAAATATCCTAACGACATCTACTACTACACAGTAGCCATGTCAACAGAACAACTTCCTGCACTTCATGTATGAAGATAGAGCACCAGTAACGTGAACAATACAGAACGGGTTCAATTTAGATGAAGAGCAAGTGATTGGCATTAGGAGATTAACCTAGCATACACTCTGCATAGTGAGATGACCGCTATTTCTTAAGGCAGCTGAGCTGAGGGCACAGACCATTCTAGTTATCTTGTTGAAGCTCCCTATTTTTCCAAAGGCTAATCAGGGGACAGGGGTACACCTGCTACCAAGCATATCTTTCAGGGGACGCAAATTGTTTAATGTCTGTCTCCATAATTCAAAGTCTGGACAAGAAAATATGGACAAAAACATTGTGTAATATTATCTCAGCAGGATGTTTCAGAACAGCCTTAACTACTTGAATTTATTCACCCCAATGTTTTTGCTGGTCATTTTGTTCAAACAATTATTCTCCCTTCTCTGAACAAAGAAGTGGCCACCAGCACGACTGCTGCATTCTGCACTTCTTGCAATCAAGATAGAGCATTTTGAAATAATATAGGAGCTACACGAATGTAATCTATTAAATAAAAGCACAAAGGACTATGTCCACATAGAGCAAATAAACATCCCTGAATGTAGGTTTTAGTTATAATAATGAAAGATAGACTAAGCTAGACTCACCTCAAAAATCCTGAGAAGGGTTCTCATGTAGAGCTTGCGGATCCCAAATGACACACCAAGGATGGCCGGCACAATGATGAACACCAGCAGTAGAGTGAACCATACAGTAAAGGAGATCCCGAGAACCATGCACAGCAGGTTGTCAACAGGAAACAGAAACCAGGCCATGTTGGTAGCAGTTCAAGGGTAGTGCAGGAGACAGGATGGGGACAGCAATGGGGAAAAAGGAACTAGACTTCTGAAGGCGGGGCGGGGCGGGGGGGGGGGGGGGCGGGGGGCCCAGACTGAGACTGTAGGCAAGCCCTAGTCCCTTTTCTGTAGCCTCAGTTTCTGAAGCCTGCGTTGAAACAAGGCCCTCATTTGAGCATCTGGAGAAACGCAGTATCTGCAAAGAAGGGTAGAAGACATAGAGCATGGCTAGTCTGCCGCTATTAAGAAGAAACCTCACATTTCATTGCAGGCTGTCATTGTAAACGGTAAATATATTATGCCAACCCCCCCCACTTAAATTATAAAGTCAAGTTACATGACAAGTGCAATACGCAATGTTCATCACGGCTGTTTGTTGAAGTTAAGTGAGTGCTTTTACGTTTAAAGAGACTGCGCCATCTAACATTACTAAATTAACATCCATTTAGTGTGTAGCTAACCTAGCAGTAGGTAGCTAGCTAGCTAGTAACGCCGTTACTAACGGTATTTACGTGAGCAGCTCCCGGCATAACTAGAGGTAACGTTACTCGAGCAAGCCAGTTTACATCTTAATTCAGTTATCTATCATCATTTTTTAAATTAGCTAGCCACCGTTGATTGTAGAGATTATATTAACAGACAAACATTTCGGTTACCGTAAACCTAGCAAAAGTTGACTAACGTTACCTCGTTAACTTAAAGTTATCTAAACTAAGCCGAATGCTTGCTAACAAACCTTACTGAAGTTGTACATAGAAAATGTAACTAGTAATTGGCTCGCGTTATTCAACTAATTGGGGTGATCACGTACTTATCGTAACGGCTCCAAACATACTATTAGCTTAGCTCGCTAGCTAGCTTTTGTTGGTAGTTAACACTAGCTTAACAGCTTTGTTGAACTCCTCACAGCTTTTGAAGGGTTGGAGTATGCGCAGTAGAAAAACGTAGCTGTTTCACACTTCCGGGAGAAACGCAGACAAGTAAAGGCCCTTCCGTTAAAAAAACAGTGATTAATGGTTCAAACCGTTATCTTCTGTGCAGTCTAATTATTTGGTTTACTGTTAATAATTATTCGTTGAAGCTACCTAGAAGTTGTTATTTGTTCAAAACAAAAATAGCCAACTAAGCTGTCAGCACAAATTAACGTAGCCTATAACACTGTTGACTTTAGCCTTGCTAAAGGATGCGGCTCTGAGTATGGATGCGGCTATTTGCATGGTAAACGGATATGCCCAGAGGATAAAGTCAACACACAATTAATTGATCAGACATATGGTATATAGACTCAAATGTTTTTGCGACCCATAAAATAAATTACATTTGCTGAAAGTGGACCACAACTCTACACAACTTTACAAATTGTAGGTAATACAACTAGGTCTACACATCCCTTTCAAGTCACAACAAGGTCAACAGCACGTACACAACGTAATGTAGACCTAGGCCTAGAATTATTTGTAGGCCTAGTCAACTCTATAAATAAAATGCCTTATTTACACATCCAGTGTACAAGACTACTGAGTTGTGACAGGGATTTGTCTCAATGACCCTACACAGTGGCCCGGCCAGGCGTTTTGTTATCAGACATCTAATCCATTTGAGACAGCTAGATGGTAGATAGGTCTTTGATTTAGGATGGACTTCTATAAATAAATACATACATAATCATTTAGATGCTGTCACAGTGAATAGTATGGTAGGCCTCTACTGTTGGTATCTTGTAACCTTGATTTAGTATGACAAGACCAGCTTGGAAGTTGAAAAATAAAATAAAAAATAAAATGAAAATAAAAGAAATAAAAATAAAAATAAAACGACCTCTTCTTTTTCTTTTTCTTTTTTTTTGTATTCTTTTTCAGCAATTATTGAAACTATTTGGATCATATTAATTTACACAGCAATGAAAATGAAAAACTAGCCTACAGATCTCTGCAGCATGCACACACTATTTACTAGTGGCTAAATACAGAACCCAGGTCCAGTATTATTATAATGTTTTGAATAGTGAATATATAAAATATTTAATAAGCTTGGGTAGTAAAGGTTTGGTAATTATACCGTACTGCTGTTGACAGCTATAGCGGGTATATCCATGCAGGACCTTTTGTAGAATGTTTTAAAATGGTAATCCTTGTTGTTGATTATGAAATTGAGTTGTCATTACTATCAGCATTACTGTATTCCTCAAAGGTAAAAGCTGCTCACTTGTTGTTGCGCTCCTGTTCAAGCTGAAAGCTTTTGTCCGCTTTGGTTACACAAGTGTGCCATATACAGTAGCATTGCCTGTTCCTGATAAGGTGTTCATCAAAACTGTAGATCCAGAAATGATGAAAGATATTTAAATCTTCAGTGAAAAATGTATGAAAGGGGAAAGATTACACATTAAAGGTAGCTGTTTAACAGTATTTGAGAATTCATTACAGACTCATAGCGCCATTATCCTATGACGATTGGGAAGCATCTTGGTGTTATTGTGATGAGAAAGATTATTGTCTTCGCCACAAAATGAATCCAATTAAAAGAAGCTTTATCTATGGACTACTTTGTCAACTTTGCATGTAGATTTGTGTGGTTATTTTCCCCGTTTAATGATACTGCAAGGCAGGAATATGATCTTGTTTCTGTAAAAAATTCTGAAGAATGATACTAGCATAATATTAATTGTAATTTTGGGTTTATGTATGTGTGATCTTATCCTCTTGAAATATATTTTTTTTAAATGTAAAAAGGTTTACTACATGTTATATGCATGGTATATTGGATGAGGTCATTACTTGGATGAGCTGGATCCTTGACTCAATGTGTTCCTTAGATCACTAGCCATCATCACAATATCTTGTATTTGAGCTGAGACCTCCACAGGGTTTCATGATTTTTTGGGAGTCTTTTTCCCCCACCTGTAATACACCTTGATTACTGAACAAAAGCACAAAGGATGAGCAAAAAATATTTGTCCATCTACTAGCCCCAAACAAAGGGACTCCAAGTTAAGACAATACAGCCCAAAAGTCAGGCTTATTCTGGAAAGTAATGAGGTTGATGTGATAGTTACACTTTTCTGACATCCAATCAGAGACAAGTGTTTATGCAAGACATTCATTTTATAGGCTGACCGCAAAGAAGAAAGGGAGCAATCACAAGCTTTTTGCCTGCTAAGGATCCTTGTGAAAAGATTATCATGACATGTAGTGTACTACATACACTCTGGTATTCACCTTTGTAACAAAGCTGCGGTCAACCAGTAATTCTATAGCTTCATTGTCAACAATAAATTCGAAATGTCCCTTGCAAATAAAGTACCAGTAAATTGTTAGCAGCTGAATCCATTTAGCATACAGCAGTTGGTCCAATCGATGTGTATTTAGTAGTGACATATTATTAACCAAATTTAATTTTTTCATTATAATTTCATGAAAAGATATTGGTATGTTAGTAAGCATTATGAACCTTTCTTTCTTTGTTTCTCATACAGACACACTGTATTCTAACAGAAACACAATGTGCTAAAATGAGCTAAGAAAGACTACATAAGTGTTTTGATTAAAATCCTTTATTTTCAACTAATCTGCTACAAATAGTGTATATTCCTTTTTTTGGCATGCATAGATTCGACATAGGTTGGACATAAACCGCAAAAAGTGGACGCAAACTGTATACGTATGTCTTTTGAAACACTGTTAGCAAAAAAGACAAACATTTTATTTCTCTAAAATGTAAAATCTAACACACTTGTAATCAACACAATAAACAAATCGTTTTTTTCTCTGTGGTATTAGAGTGAATGGACATGGAAATTCTGACATATGAAGATCAAATATATGTGCAAAATATGCTTTCTAAGTATTCATGCAAGTCATTACGAGAAGGAAAGTCAGTAGCCTAGGTAACAGTATTTAAATTCCCCCTTAATTAAATTAATATAAATATAAATGCTTAATGATATGTGCTAAAATAAAATTAAGTGCATCAGTGCTACATAACAGCTAAACAGCAAGTACTGGCTAGGATTCTTCCATTGGTTTACCACTTTACAACATCCTAGGACACTCATTAAAAAGGAAAATTGAGGTATGCACAAGAAACGAACACCCACACGCACACACATACATAGGTCATATTTTGACAGGATCAAAAAAATAGCATATTGCTATCATCATTAGGTATCCAAAGCTCAAGACGGGAATGTGTTGTGGTTAGAAGAGACTGACATACATAAGAAAGTGCTTAAAATGTGTCTCCTTTACCTTGCTACAGCCATTACCAGTAATGGCATTGAGTTTTCAGCAAAGAAGTAGATCCAATACCACAATGCTTTTTACCCATTGTAAACAACATTAGAAGTATAAATGATTCAGTAGAATTTTAAATGTACAATGTATAAATATGTGAGGCAAAAGTTCAGATTTTCTCTAAGAAACAGCAGCATATAATATTAATTGTTATTGTTTCAAGGTTATTGTTTCTTTAGCCTCTTTGCTTTAAGCTGGCAGTTTTAGGGCAGGGTTGATATGTTGTTTTCTTCTAGTTGTTGAGGTTTGAGGTCAGGCACCAGCCAGCCATCTTTCTCTGTCTACGTCCTCTTCCTGTCTTTCCTGAAGAGGGTCCGTTTTGTACCGTTGCATAGATGTACCCTTTTTTCAGCGAGACATCATCCGTACGAACTCTGGACAAAGAAAGAGCTAGATAATTACAAAATTCATAGCGACTTCAAGTTACTATACAACTTATAAACCCCCTCAACTGAAATAGACGAAGCCTCAAAAAAGCAAGAGCTCAATAAATGATTAAAAAAATGTGCTCCGGATGTTTAAAAAAAATGCTGTCTTTTGCCAACTAATTTATGTCAGCGTTCCTTTTTAAAAATAGGCTTGGCATCATGAATGTTGATAGAGTCGATACGTAAGACGGGGGGCCTATATTGTGGAAAATATGGAGGCTCCGCTATAAAGAATAGCAGTAAAAGCTATTTTTATCCCTCTCGGCTTTTATGCTTTCGTTGTTCACTTGGTAATCTATGAGGTGACATAATCCTTTGGTGTGGAGATAATCTGACACACAGCCCAACTCCCTTCATCCTCCCACCGCACGCTCAGCATGCTGTTGGGATATCACCCAGCAGCATACCGGGCTTGTGTTGGCACTAAATCACAGAGTTGGGTGCGAACGATTCCCTGGCCGTGAATTTTCTACCACCATCTCATATTCGTCATTGGAACCCAACAGATGAGCAACGTCTTTGTCTCACCTTCAAAGTCTACACATCCCTCTCCATTCAGGTCAATGAGCAACGTCTTTGTCTAACCTTCAAAGTCTACACATCCCTCTCCATTCAGGTCAATGAGCAACGTCTTTGTCTCACCTTCAAAGTCTACATGTCCGTCTCCATTCAGGTCAATGTCCCGGAGGATGTCCTCCAGATCTCTGTGGCCAACCTATGAGACAAAGAGACTATGAGACAGCATAATGATTGTGCTCTGTTGAACATGCTTCCAACCATTTAAGAGAGGCAAGCAGCTTGAGATATATGACAGTGCCTTCTTTGCTTGTAGAATCCTCATTCAATGTTAGGGTTCATAAATGACAAACAATGTATTCATGTGGCTCTAGACAAAACCCTTTTCAGTCCATTCTCTCCACATTTATGGTAGTTCTTCCGTTGAATGATATGCAATTTCTTTACAATTTACAAACAATTTGACTTCACAATTTACAAACTTCACCATTTCCCTTGGTATCCATAAAATATTTTCCATTCCATTCCACACCGTTTTCTATCTCAATTGTCATACAAAATTCATCTATAAAATGCTAATTATGACGAGAATTTTTCTGTTTGATTAAATGAAATACCGCTACAACAAATTGGAGCTACCTACGTTGCGTGTAAGCTGTCACACTGCGGTTTGACAACTGACACAATGCACTCCAACTAAGTGGCACTAGTGTCTTTTCATAAACACCCTTCTCACCTGTTGGCCTAAAAGCTTCTTCATGGCTTCTCTGAGTTCAGCGGTACTGATTTGACCATCACCGTTTGTGTCAAACTGAAACAGAGAGAGAAAGTAATATTACATGACCCTATGCTTATCCATGCAAAGGCCAGAATTTACATTAAGATCATATTATATCTAATTCTATAATCCTTGGGATTAGTTTTCCTTTATTCTACATGCTCTATTTCCCTTCATTGCTCTACTAGCACCTAGGATTATACCTTTATATATATATATATATATATATATATATATATATATATATATATATATATATATATATATATATATATATATATATATATATATATATATATATATATTCTCCTCCGCTGTTATCCTCACCTCTTTGAAAGCGTCTCTTAGCTCCTTTACCCCGATCATGTCTGCCGTTTCCGCCAAAAGTTTGGGCCCCATCAACTCAACAAAATCCTCAAAGTCCACATGACCACCCACTGTCAAACAAGGAGTGAAAACATTGCTGTCAAATATAACACGTAACCATATCTGTGAGATCCTTGACCAGGGATGTTTACTCATTGTGAAACCTTTGCAGCTCTTCTTGTTAGTGGGGGTAAACATGAAGTGAAAGTATCTAGTGGTGCCTAGCTACTGCGGTGTCACATTTGTCAGGGACGTACTTGAATTAAGGGCATTGGTTTTTGTGAATGTTTTCAGTCTCCGCTCAAAGTGAATAGTTAAGTAAACGTGTGTCAGAGTATTTGACCCTGAAACCTTAAGAGAATGTAATTGGCTTGCGTATGCAGCACGTGTCTTTAAATGTTGCACATTGAGGATCCAAGAGGAAGGGCAAGCTTCATTATATTAAAAAGGAAGCACATGCACATACACTGGCATATTCAATGCACGGACGCACGCACGCACGCACGCACGCACACACACACACACACACACACACACACACACACACACACACACACACTTTCTACTCACAGTTCATGTTGATCTGCTGGCTCAGTTCAATCAGCTCCATCTCCGTTGGCATGTAGCCCATGGTCCTCATGCAGTTACCAAGGTCTTTACAGCCAATGAAGCCATCTTTGTCTTTATCAAACTCTTTGAATGCCTCACGCAATTCTGACAAAGGGAAACACTGATGAAATAGCTAAATCAAGCATAAAGATATCAAGCACTAGTTAGTATTTTGATCAATGTCTATGAGTTTACTATCAGGTAGAACTTTGGTTATCTTGAACTGAACTTTTTCTAGCAGAGAGTAGGACAAAGGGTGATTTGACAATTATTAACAGGTAGTTTCGATTTTATGAGACTCACCATCCATTTCTTCTGGCCTCAATTCTCGGTCCTGTGAAGGATTATCAAACAAGGTCATGACCAGTAACTACTCTCATGACAACGACAACCACAAGTTAAAAATACCTTTAATCTCGCATTTTCTTTAAACAACAACAAATTTAACAAATAAATAGAAGCAAACACTGTTACAAAAACATTACCATATGTACCATGACAAATTCTTTGCAATCGTTCATTTACATCCTAATTCATCGGACTAACAAATATCTTTTCAAGGTTTTTTTGAGTGGGTATTGAGATATATTTGTATTTTTTAACCAGGTGGGAGGTGTGTAGTCTTTTCTCTGGAGGCAAATCATGATTTAGGTTGTCCTGGGAAAGGGGCTTTTCAGATTGATTTGCTCAAAGGATTTGTCACACCTTTGAATTAGCCTGAGCCCATCTCCAGCCCTGCTGCATCCCTGTGACAGCCGCCATGGCGACAGGCTGTAAGGTGTTGGAAGCCAGTCTATGAAGAGGGCAGAGGACAGCGTCCTCCTCCCTCAATAGATCACAGAAAGACACTCAGTTTCTTCAACAGAACACGTCCCGGTAATCGCGTAACTTATACAAGTTCACACTGCCAGAGCCACACATTTTCAGCTGTAGGCACTAACTATACACTTACGAAAAGACACACCAGCAACATCTGGGGCATCAAACCAACTACTTTCTTTCCAAACGATATAAATGGTGGTCCGACGTCAATTTAAAACGAGGCAGGTACAAAGGGGGTAATGTGTGCTGGTCCAGTACATCACAGTTCTGGTAATATGTATTTTATGAATGGATGCTGTCTCTCCATGCATGCACGTGTTTGTGTCTGGACTTACGTACAGCCTGTCGGCTCTCTGCGAAGCCCTTGCGTAGAAAGATGCATGCAGGACCCAGTACGTTGTGCATGTTGGCTCCGTTCTGGGCCAGGGCCACTAGTGGCTCAAGATAGGCCCCCCCAGTGCCCCCTTCCTCACAGGAATGCACTGCTTTGTAGCTCCTCTTCTGGTCCTGGGGCCACATCAAGAATGGGGGCCAAACAGAGTGACAGGGATGGACAAAGACAGGGACAGAGACCATGACTCAGCTTCTGGACAACATGGAGTGAACCACGCGGGGTGCCAGTGCAGGATACAGAGGACAGAGGAAAGACAGAGGCTTAGGACACGTACGTAAATCACGGGGTCGGGTGACAGAAAGAGCTGGGTTCGTCAGTCAGTTATGAGGTGAGACAACAACGCAGTCAGGAGGGGAAGTCAGAGGGTAAAGCTTTGCCAGCAAAAAGTCTATCAATGCCATTCCTGTGGCCATCATAAAGCTCTGTGTTCAGCTGAGAACAGAGAGCTGCTAAACAGCTGCTGGCCAGACTAAGGCTCACAACCAAAGGCTATGCAAAAAGGTCAAAACACCTTTTAGATTCATACACATGGCAGTTGGTTCCAGGCCCTTAAAAACTCCATCAGCATCTAATGTGATCGGACATATTTACTGTGTATGCATGCCAACCATTAGAAAACATTAGTGACTATGATAAAGCAGAAGGTTAGGTTTAGTTACGAATAGTCAGCACCCAAAAGCTGTGTCTAAGTGTGAGTCTGCTTTTGGTTTCTAAAATTGTATTTACTTCTCCAGGTATCATAATACTCGGAATTGATGATATGCCTGCATTTCAAATACGGCAGCTGAGGAGTAGGGTAAGAGGAAATATGATGACATTCCTGGCATAACCGTTAAAGGAATGTAAAAAGATGAGCTGCTTAAATGTGTTCTTTCTAATTAGCTGCTGTCTCAATAATAGAGGGCATAAAATCCACCCATCCATTACATTATAATGACCAATTAGCAAAAGAACAAGGGCAGGCAGCCCTCACAATGCAGAGGTTAATTAAAGGGGAGGGAGACATTGCCTACCCCGTGACCGTCCAAAATCATCATCTACACCAAGTCACATAAGGCCAGGCCTTTAATTTCAACTGCTGCAACCATGGGCATTACTCAGTGGGTATGTCATTCAGGGTCAGGAATAATTGTTTGACTGACTGTCATAAAGAGCAGCCAGTGACCTTGAGCGTGGGAGCATTTAGAAACTATGTCTATCAATTCTTCTTTTTTTTTTTGGTATAGTTAATGCTTGTTCTCTCAGTACCTTTGTAGGGTTGCTGACTATCTTCCTCTGCCGGACACATAACTTGTTGCATTCGTGTTTTTTTAATCAGCCTCCAACATCCATCTAGCTGCAGGGGAGACCAGTGGACCACATGTCACAAAGAATCAGGTGCTGGGAGAGACACGGATTGGCAAGACAAGCACGCAGGCGCACTGCCTAACATTCACGTGCACACACAGGCATACATGCACAGACATAAAGACAAACCGACTCACACTGTCCTGCATTTAGTCACCCACAAATGGAAAAACACAAAGACGCACACCTTGAAAGACATAGGCTCTTATTTGCCCTTGCGTGTGCATGACCTTCTCACTCCATCTGTTGTGCTGCCAGACCCCGGCTCAACTCCTGCCTTGCTACGGTGCCTACGCACCTTGGGCAGCTAGCTGCCCGCTGGGCATTCTGACCAAGTGATCCATGGCGCAGGCCTGGCTGAGGGAGCAGCGTGCCAATGAAACACTACAAAATGTGGAACCATGTGTTGGCCATTATGTAATGTGGAAAATAGCGGCAACCAAATATTAGAATAGGATGCAATCAAGCAAGAGAACCCGGGCTCATTCACCCTTTACTGGACAGATGGCATCAACAGTTACTTGTCCTATTATCCATGCTAAAGGATCTGCAGCTGCTGATGGGGTGGGTATCTATTTATGGCATTCTTTCCCTTGTTCATGAAATTTGTATCCTCCCATACCAGACATTTTGTGTAATACCGGCCATATATGCTTAAATCTTTTATTTGCTTCTATTCAAAATGATTGCCTGCCAACGAAATTGATTACGGAGGGCAAGTATTTATGTCGCTGAATTAAGTGAACATAGTATTGTAGATCAAGGTGTTGTGTAGCCTACTGATTACAGCCACAGCAGACCCTTTCACAGAAATAGGTCTCACTAAATATGCAGGGGTGTATAGTTATATAGTTATATCCACTAAATCTTACTCTTAGAAATATACCTGCTAGAACCAGCTGCCAATAAGCAGAGACTCTTCAGGTGCAGTTGACCATGATAGCGCCACCTCTTGGCCAGTATGCTTCATTGTCTCAGTCCCCACAAGCCAAGGTAAACAGACTTGGAAATGGGAAATGAGTCCTCTCCTTGATACCTACTTTTTAGCTACTTTTTAGCACAATGTTCTGGGTACAGTCCGGCACTGCACAGACAACTTCCCTTGTCCATTTGCTTTGACCAACACATTCTAATAATGCTGAGTATGAGGTTAGAGCATCACCGGCTACAGTGAAGGATCAATTAAAGATCCTTTTGCGCCAGCAACTAATATTACTTGATGACGACCGTTCTGAACATTCGAATGACCAACACAATCTGCACAACACCTGGCACACAAACGACCCAAATCTAAGTCCACAGTACGAGATACTGTGAAAACAGCAGTCTATGTGTTATGCTGGTGCGTCCGGGCTACTCTGAGAGTCAGAGACAACAGGCTGGGATGATGGATCAATCAGTCTCCTCTGATATCCAGTGGGCTGTTGGAGCGCCTGGCGCCTCAGGTCACCGGACACAGGGATAGATATCAGTAAAACTTCAACTTCACCATCAAGCCCAAGTCAAGCCAGTCCGGTTTAGTCCAGTTCAGTCGAGTCACACAACATTTAGTTAAGTAAAGCAAAAGACAAGGATACCAGCATGCCCAAAGAGTCAAGGTGGGAGGGATGCAGACAGTCATCCACCAAAGTGCACAACACAGAGACCTTACCTTCTTGGAGAAATGTTTGAGCGATTTAACAGAGTTTCCCATTGTAATGTCCCTCTGGGTGTGTGTTTGGTCTCTAGCCGTGGGTCTGTTGGTATGCCTGTGTGTGTGTACACGTGTATGCGTGTGTGTGTTTGCATGTGCATGTGTATCTGGTCATGCATGGGATAAAGAGTAGTAAAGGGAAGGAGGGTTCAATGGGTCGTCAACTAAGACAAAAGGACATAGAGTGGGTCGGGGTGGTGAGTGAGGGAGAGAGAGAGAGAGAGAGAGAGAGAGAGAGAGAGAGAGAGAGAGAGAGAGAGAGAGAGAGAGAGAGAGAGAGAGAGAGAGAGAGAGAGAGAGAGAGGAAGAGAAAATAGAGAAAGAGACACAGAGAGAGAAAATAGAGAAAGAGCAAGAGACAGGATTTGGGGAGTTTAAGAGGGAGAGGGAAGAGGAGAGGTAAACTAAAACAAAGGCTGAAGAACAAAGATCAAAGAGATAAACGTAGATGAGAGGTAGAGGAAGCATGCATGTGTTCTCTACGCTAGACGCAACTGCTCACAGTAGAAAAACCAAGATTGCTTATTCATTCGCTCTCCATCCACTTCCTCCACCTCCTTTCTCCCTCCCTCTCTGTCCCTCTTTCCCTCCCTACTCCCCATCTCTCTCTCTCTCTCTGTCTCGCTCTCTCTCTGTTGCACTCTCTCTCTCTCTCTGTTGCACAGTTTTCAAGCATCTATGTGAAGGGAGAATGTGACAAAGAGGCTCGTTCGGACAAGCATATTACCTTCCCCCGAGCAAGACACTGGAGACATTAATCCAAACACACACACACACACGCAAATACACTCGATTAAACACACACTCATGTGAGGCTCTGGAGCTAAAAATATAACACACGCTCTTCCCCCCTCTCTCTCCTTCCCTCTGTCTCTCTCCCTACTCTCCTCATCTTTCTCTCCCCCTACTCTCCTCATCTTTCTCTCCCCCTACTCTCTTTCTCTCTTTCTCTCTCCATCTTACACACACGCATGGACATAGAAACATTCTGCTCATCACAAAGTAATATTAAGCTCTATGGGATTACGTTGAGTTCAAAGCCAAAATATGCAAGTTCTGAAAAGGCTTCTAACTTCCAGACCACCAATAATGCATACCCCTCTTTAAACACACACACACGCACGGAAACTATTGACAGTTCTAAAATCCAGCCAGGAGTGGGAATGCAGATACAGTAGGGAGGCAGATGACAGGGGGCTGTTCCAAGCAATCATCGGCCTCCTGCTGACATGCAGACCTCAAATCACCATCATCATTATCTTTTCTGGTTTGACCTTGTCTATCGTAGGTGGCTATCGTTATAGCCATGTTTGAACCGAGCCCCTTCCCTTCTTAGGTAATCTTTCATTCATTTCTGCTCTGGGACCCTCTCTGTTTCCTTGCCAATGATTCACCCAGCCCCTCACCGGCGGCTCATTGTGAACTTCAGAACACATCAGACATCAGACACAGGGGCCGTCGGCTCTCATAATGTCAGCCCTGCGCACGCGCACGCACACACACACACACACACACACACACACACACACACACACACTGCTTGCACATTTAAATTCAGAACTGCCCACACAAACAGTCATATATGCAGACATTTTTATAACAAGGTTTGCGTGATCTACAATTATCCTGATGATTTAATGCAAACAGGCCACTAACGTAAGAACAGAACCCCGTTTAGATTAATCGGTACACTTACACTGAAGCAATTATCAACAAGCCTAAATGTGTTACAGGCATGCACACAAGAGTAGTTTATAGTGGGAAGGACAGGCAGCTAATTCGAAGAGGAAATATTAATAATTGCTTTTCCGGTTAAATGAAGATTTTTGAGGTCAAAGATAATCCTATTTGATCCACTGCCATCATGTGTGCTAAATGAGCTGGGAGATGAGAGAGGGGAAAGGGATGGGGAGTTGGAGAAACATATCTCCTGCCTCCATTAAGCTTTCTCCCTTTTTTCTAAAGTGCGATAGCATAATATCTCTTTTTAGTTTAATGATCCTCAAAATATGTGCCTGCAAAGGAACTCTATGTTTCCATTTTATGTGATGACCTATAGTAAAAGGCTGGAGTGTGAAGGTCACCTGCTCGATCCACCACCGCTGCACCAGGAGAATCAGGCTGCCCATCTCTTTCACTCGGACTGACTGGTCATCTGGTATTGCGCATGCAGATTTGTATTTACAAACATTCGTCTGGATGAAAGTTACTGTACGCAGTGGCAACATCAGACTTGGGTGTATTGTCCCGCCCCATTGAGTCAATCAGCCTGTGGATATAGGAATAGACGCAGACAACACTGAAGAAAGGTTTTGTAAGTGGCCTTCATGATCCAGTCTTATAGGCCATACTCCCAAGCTAAAAAACAAAACCTTTTATAGAATAATTTTAGATAAGTGGTCAGCTAGCAAGACCTTGTAGATGAATTACAATGAAATTGTCATCTTTCATTTTGAGACTATTGGGTATTTACAGTGCTTCAGAAATGTTGAAAACTCTTTTAGAAGCATTTTTGTCTATATATGATAGTAGTAGTAGAAAGATAAAAAAACGAAAAACATACACTATCCCTTGAAGAATACAGTGGTGGTGCACACATAGGAGTTTAAGTGCCAAGAGTGAATTCATCCCTTCAAATGAAATCTCCCTTGTTTATCCTCTGTGTCTCTGTTACCTCACTCTCTCTCCTTTGGCTCTACCATGCTGCTGGCAAACTCGCTGATTTCCCTTTTTCAGTAGCTGCGGTCAGCCTCGAGTTCCTATAAATATTCACACATATTTACTCGCCTGCGCACACATTCAAAGGCGTGAGCGCTCACCACAACACACGTTGGTTCTTTAATTTCACGGTGCACCCCCTCCTCTACCCACAGGGGACTTAACTGAGGGGAAAACGTCTACGTTGTCGCAATTTTACAGAAGAGAGCAAAAGTTGGCATCTGTGTCTAAAAATAGGCACATGCCATATTGAAGTCATAAATGACGTGGTATGCGACAATACTTGAATCATGGCAGCTTTTACCCACGTCCCATCCTTTTTTAATTTACTCCGTTTTCGTCATCCATGCAATCATGTATTCCTCCGCCTCCTCTCTCTTTTATTCCTTTCAGACCTCATCAAGGTCACTCTGACCCTGACAGGCGAGAGAAGGAGGGGTGGCTGAGTAAAATAAGGGGAAGGGGGGTGAGCGGTGAATAAAAGGGAAAGCTGAGGACTTTCAAAGGAAGACGAGAGAGAGAGAGAGAGAGAGAGAGAGAGAGAGATGGAGAGGGAGAGGGAGAGGGAGAGGGAGAGGGAGAGGGAGAGGGAGAGGGAGGGTGAAATTCTCAAGTAGATAGAGAAAACTGTAAGAGTCTGATAAGAGATGTTGTTTTTATATAACAGCACCCAAATCTGCCAGAGCCCTGCATTCAACCCACCTCCCCCCTCCTGTTTATCGATATCTTGCAGTTTTTCTTTCATGTCTGTCGCATCTAATTTACTTGCTAATCACACAAAAGAGTCGGGCATGTAAGAATCATTAACATAAACACACACTCACACACATACACACACAAACACAAAGTAGCCACATCTTCAAGATGTAATCACTCCCTCTGCTGGTAATGTTAAGGTACATGCTGATTTTGCTCATCCAACTTTAAGTCTGGGGAATTCGTGGAAAACAAATTATCCCAATGTTTAAAAATAACAGGTTAGGTCTGTTTAATATTATTTTGGTATTATGGAACCAGAGCTTACTATAAAGATATTATGGTTGTTTAGAACCTCAAAAGGGTATGAAGTGTTCTAGATGTCTCAACTCTGTCATTGATCAAAGGGTTTGCAGTAACCTGGATTGCTTTGAAAAATAGGAAAAGCTGGAAAGTAGGTTCTACAGGGAGGCTGGCTTGAAAGTGCAGCTAGAGGCTTTTTAGTAATTCCAACTGGAAATTCCCACATTAATACAGTAACACTTTATTTGATAACTTTTGTTATTGAAATTAACGCCCACAAATCCCTGGCTTTCGCTGGAATCCCTGCTTTGCTCCCATATGAAAATGAGCTTTATCAGGTACACATTAATCAAAGGATTTGAACATTTTACCAACATTTAAAAGGCTGCTCTCCTCCATTGTCTTATAATCAGGTCTTTGGAACGCTATATTTAGCTTCCACTAGCCACGAATGGGTTCTGCAGGGATTGGTTACAGACCTTGATGTTACATAAGAAAACGGAATTTGGAGTCTCAATCTACCCTATGCCGATTGTCAAAACATTTGTGTTACAAGACTAGAAACGATTTTCAATCAACACGCATACACACACGCACACATACACTCTACGCTCTGCTGTAGTGTTAAACAATGAGGTTATTCCTGATACTTTATTGCTTTACCAATCCTATGCAAAGGTGTTAAATAAACACATACATATCCTCTGAGTTGATCAGACATTGTGGTCTGGTTTGGCAAGCAACAACCGGTACTTATTTTACTGTGTGTTCTGGAAAATAAAACTCCACAAAAATGTTTTGCACCTCTGCCTTTATGCATATCTCATGATCTCACTTTCAGGGGATTCTCACAACTGCGACCATTTTGAAGTGCAGTTTTCAACCATGCACTCCAAACCACATCGCCACATAGATACTGGCAGTTTCCTTGCCAGACAATGAATCCACTAAACAGTTACTCCATAGATCCAATTGAACATTCTCATAATTCCTTACCCAGCAACTTAATTAAATGACACAACAAAGCTGCCACATTGATTTGCTAAAGTTTGAGCAGATCTACAGTGTGTATTATATATAGCACAGTGCTCCACATGGATTGTGCTTTGGTGAAACTCCTCTGACGGATCAGAGCTGTGGCCTGAATTAAGTTTGGGAAAGTTATTTCTGGCACACATTAGCACACAATGAAGTCATTGTCCTCTCCAGAGCTTCCCATCTCCCTGAACTGGAAGATGGGAAATCTCTGATACCCTAAAGACAAAAACATAAGCTGTACAGGCACGCAGAGACACGTTTTTGTTGTTGTTGCAAGAACTGTATTAGTATGGGGTATAGGAAATGGGATGCAAGAGGAAGGAGATTGGAGGAGGGCACCCCTTTTTTTGTGGTATTCAGTCTTTCTTTCCTATTGTCTCCTTAATATTGTTTCAAGGTAATGGAAATGCACTTACCTGCGTGTGTGTGTGTGTGTGTGTGTCTGTGTGTGTGTGTGTGTGTGTGTGTGTGTGTGTGTGTGTGTGTGTGTGTGTTCGTCAGGGTAAGAGGAGTTTCATGCTTGATAGTTTTGTAAAGGCTTGGAAAGATGATCCCCTGGCCCTTGCTCAGGTAACAGGTATTATAAGAGTGGCTTGTTCATTTTCAAAAACATAAAAGGCTAGCAGTGCTTCCATCAAACAAATGGTTATCAGATCCATATTGTAGTGATATTTATACTGAAAACAAACATCCATTTTTAATATGGTCACCGGAGGTTAATGGGTGTCCAGTCACTCATGTCTTGTGTTCCCTGCCGTACTACTTGCCCCTTACCTTTGAACCTAAACATGACACTGACAGAATCTAATTTTCTCAGGAAGTGTACCTTGTTATGTGGGATATAAACTAAGAACAATGCTTCAACTGTGATAGAGTTACAATCAAGTTGGATATGGTATGTCAATCTGTAAAAAGTTGAAACTGATGCAATCCAACAGATCATTGATTTTGATATTGATGGAATGATTTTTGTACATAATGAAGTCAAATATGTTGCAGAAGATATGGACCTTTTAACCTAAAAAATGTCTGACAAAATTTTAAGCAATCAAATTGGTGCTCACATATACTTCTATAATTTCAACCAATTTCAACCAAAGCGACTTGTCATTTGATAAAGTTATAAAAAGAGAGGGAATGTATCACTTTCTAAACTCACGTCTTACCTGCCCGAAAACTGACTTTACGATCGGGTGGAGATTGGAGTCACATTCGGCTGAAACAGCGCTGATTCTTTTGGAGGTGCGGCCGGTTCCGGAGACAGGCGCGGATGTTGCAGGTGGGTCAGCGTTTAGACTTGTACCGGACCCAACATACATTTTGTCCTTAGATTCGAAAAAGAAATCGGTTTCATCTGGTTGCTTTGAATAAGAGGGAGTCGGAGAGGTTCTTTTGTCCGGACGTGTGCTGCTTTGCTGATGCGCCGGTGGCAGATCACCTCTGGAGGTGTTGTGATGGTGATGGTGATGGTGGTGGTGTGAATGTCTGGACTTGGACGACTTACTCCGCTCTTTTTGACTCCGATCCATCCGCTCTCTAATTTCTTCCTGCCCATAATCATCATCAACGGGGCTGCTCTGGCGCTGAGAATGGCTCATATGCACCCTGTTATCACCCCCTGTTCGAGCAGCGGCATGTCTTGGTTGACAAAGGGGTCTACGCACACTCGCTTCGCAGTCTTCTGTCCAGCCACCTGCCCCGTCCGGCACACCGTTGCCTCCCGTTGGATGATGGTGGCTGCGGTGACTGTGAGACCCATGTTCTGAATGACGAGCAGACCGTCGAGTTGGTACCGATGATCTTAGCAGAGAAGTGGTAGATTCGCTCTTTGGAAGAGAGGAGCTCATTCCGTTTCCTTTCAGTTTATTCGCTGACAATGTTAGACTAGAGGTCGCGAGTGATGGCAGTCCCCCCACCCAGGTATTTAGTATTTAGCTGCTCTCTCCTCAGATCCGGAGCACCCTGTTGAATCCCATCTCTCTTTGCACTGCACGTCTGGCATACAAACCACACACCCACATGCTATGTGAAAGTTCTGTAGTCACCCGCTTTCTCTTTGAATAATATGTTCATTCAGGTGATCACTCTAGTTAAATGCAGGGAGTTTGTGTGTTTTCAGTACTACCTTCATTTTCTCTATTCTATACCCTGTTCGTCATTTTCAGAGTTATCACGTCACTCATTGGGCTTGAGAATTACACGTGCTTTTGGGGTTTCAGCTTTTAGGATGCTGCAAATTGTGCACTCCAAAGAAATGTCTCAAACACGACGTAGGCCAGAACAACATGGCAGGTCAGTGTGAATATATGCAGTCTAAATTGTTCACTTCAGTCAAATAATGAATGTCTTCACACACGCAGTAGACCTACTTCCCACAATGTCAGGTTATACAGCAAAATCAGACATCTAGTAGGGTACAAGATGTGCATACATCTTTCATAATGAAAGTTGTTTAGATATGCCTGATTAATGATACGCAGAAATCCGAAAATCTATTTCAGTTATATCAGTTGAGTTGCCAACATCTGGTGGAATTATTGACATTCATCATTTTTTTGCATAGTTGATTTTGTTCTTACTGGCTTATATTTTTGCCTTCATTGTGCCTTAACTTTGTAGCCTCAATTGAGGTTTATGGATCTAAAGTTGAAAGAGCGGCTTAAAAAATCTCTCAGTGTTGGTATTGGGGACATAAATCTGAATATACACAAAACCATTTGGTTATATAGTTAGAGAACAAAGGTCTACTCTATAAAGTTAAACACTCTGATGCTTCAGTTATCTAATAATTAAATAGTTATGGATTTGATTTGAGGTCGGACTGAGACTGTGACGGACAACCTATAGAGCTTCTCATTCTGAAGCATGCAGCTGCAGCATATGTCGTTTGCTTGTTGTCTTTCAACCCTCTATATCCTGGGTACCGAAATACATTACAATTTGAAATGTTGTTTTGTTACTCGTGGAACTCTGCATAGGTTACAATACAGAAACTATATAGCTGACTATATTTCCCGGAACTGCATATACTGCATTACCATATAACATTTGCCTGCATTGATTCCGTTTATAACATTTGAACTGTGATATGTTGCATATTGTTTATAGCTGCAATGTTGTATAAAATTACTAATTTTAATAAATCTGCATGGAAAGAAATGGGCAAAGGCAGCAGCATAAACTGACAATCCTCCAGTCCCATCTGCATGCGCAGGGTCTTGACTCTTTACAGCAGATGTCTAGGGATGCAGGGCAAAAGTAGACGTAGCCAATTAGACACCCATGTTTTTTGCAAACAAGAGCGTGATCATTTATCTGTTTCTTCCCTCTCTGTCTCTGGGGAGTTTGTGTTCTCTGACATCTGTGCCTCTGTCATTACTGCTCTAGGGAGAGATGTAGTATCTCACTGTATGCCTCCATCACTCCCACCGTCCCTGTCCATCGGACTGCTCTGATTTGGGTAACCTCGGCCATCCTCAGACCATCTGCGTTCTGCCTCCATTATAAAATATCTGAGTGAACTGTAAAAGCAACTCTTATTTTAGACGTGTACAGTGTGCTCAGGTGGGGCACAGAGGAGTTCTATCATTAGCATGTCAAGTCTTTTTTATAAGGTAACTGTTGGTGTGGCTATATACAGACTGTAATTTAAATTAAAATAATAGAACATTACTTATCATTATTTAGTCATTTTCAAGTTACATCGTTATGTATCATCATTGAGTTGCCTTTTTTAGGCTATTTTGAAAAATGTAAATGATTTCCAAAATTTCAAAACAACTCGTGCATTCTTTAATACCTCTTCACTCATCTCTCTCTCTTCCTGCAGATAGTGCAGGACCACAGCAGGGGACATAAGGGCCTCAGGGTGCAATATGGCCCATTTTAACCATGTGCACACACACAAATACACACACACACACACACACACACATACACACACACAGTACTTCATGAAACACAAAACTACTTTCCGTAAATAATCGTATTTGCTATATGAAAGGTTTCTTAGGCATCCTCTACGGCAAATGCCTTTACCGACATGAATTATTATGTAATCTCCTTGAGGGAAAATATTTTATAACAAGCAAAAAACAACTGATTAATGATGTGCGTATCATTGAAAACACAGTCATAACACTTTTTTAATACTTTGCTTTTAAGACTTCCGTGAACCACTTTAAGACTTTTCTCTCTCACTATCAGTGAGCATTGACCAATCACTTCACTTTCTCTCCTTGATCTATGAATCAAGTGCCTCAATGCATAGTGCTGTAAAAAGAAAAAACTTTTGATTTACTCTCCTTTCAACCCCATATAATGTATGAGGGGCCCAACTGGTGGCCATTGTTGAGCTCTGAGTGCTGGGACATATGATGCCATGAGAGAGAGGAGCCCTTTCCACGACTTTTATCCCCTGTCACATCTTGCATCCCTGTTAACCTGGTCCCCTGGCACAGTTTGGTAGCCCTGAAAGATTAATCATAAGAGTGAATAATTAACTCCACTGCAGCTTAGGAGCATAGAATGTGATGACACAGCCCCCCAATGAACTCCTTTATCTGAACCTGCTGGTTATCAACTCATTCACCAATGCCTCAGGTAGTTCAGTTCTCCCATTGGTTGGTTCACTTGCACTGTAAACTTCTAAATTCTGTCAAATGAGCAGTACTGCACACCGTAAGCAAGAGAATGAACAAAATAATTAGCAATAACATTTGAGGGAACTCTATGTGTACCTAAGCATGCTATTCACTAAGCCCCCTCCCCCCAAACCTACGGTTTCTTTTTTTATCTGTGCTAGAGTGACTCAGTGAAATTAGTATTCTTTTGGAGAATGTTTTCTGCCCCAAAGGAGAAAATCCTGCTACATTTTGTTAGTTCATCTGCTTGTTTGTCTGGCTAGTTGCCTAGCGGTGCATTGTAACCCTGTGAAGCACACAATTAGAAACATAACTCAAAGATTTGAGAACTAAATAGAAAGCAAATAGTTCGTTCAAAATAAATTCAGAAAGATTTGGAAGAAAATGTTGTACAAATACCAGCAAACCCATAACAGTAAGGTTAAGGTTATGGGGTGGTTATAAGAATGGGTGAAAGGTTGGAATGATGCAACTAGGGCAGAATACTGAGTAGATTAGTTTTAGAAGAACAATTACCTTTTTGTTTCTCTGTAAAATAAGCTCACCATGTCTTCATATTTATGAATTCATTATATTTTATACTGCATTATATTTTTCTTTCAACATAGTCATTGAATTTAATACAAGCCTCTTCAAAGTAATTGGTTCAACAGTGGTTAAAAAGCAATAGTTTTATTGACGTAATTGTTTGTTCCTGGCCATTCATTACAGTGTAACATACAAGATACATGCATATTCTAACATAGAAAGGAGGTTCAGGGAATAAGGTAATGAGACTCTTAATTTTAAATTGCCAACTCCTATATGTCTATCATTGGCACGGTGCAGCAAAGTGCCACATGTACAGGTTGAATGCAGCATTACTGGTGAGTTTATTTCTGAGTCAAAGTGCTACTAACAAGCTATCCTTAGTTATACTTACCAACCATGGTCCCAATCGGTTCCTATGGCCAACAGAGAAATGCAAGCTGTTGAAAATATGTGGAATTTTTTTTTATTCAGATGTATCAAGCAGAGCAGACAACGCTTTGTTAAACGTGGATCACTAACTCATATGATATGATGCAATGTCCTGAATATCAACAGGACCTTAGTGAAACCTCAAATCGCATCTCATTTTGATAAACGTGTTTCTTTGTGATATTCACTGATCTCTGATGTTCATATGTGAACACCCTTGTCCACTTTAAAATAAGACATTTGAATAAATAGACATTATTCTAGTTAGTAGCAGCTCAATAACTTTGCAACATTTATTTAATATTGGAAATTTGTGGGTGGCAAAAAGACAACGAAATAACACAACAATCCAATCTTATCAGTAAACTGTACCCAGGCCTGTCCCAATATACTCCAGTGTAAATAGGATAAAGAATGATTTTAAACAGTTCTTCTTATATGTCTCTCGGCCACAATGAACAGTGGCAAAACCGAGGCCAACAGTAAGGCACTAACAGCCTAAGACATATAATGGGTGCATAGTGCACTTGAGCTATTCCATTCATTTTGACTTTGACTCAAATGAACACTCCTATGTGGGAACAGGCTGGAGGCAGTATGTAAAAAGGATGTTGTCCTTGAAGGTCCTGTATGTCTATCTATGATTCTGTTCAAAAGCTACTCACCACTTCCCCCTAGTGTTACACAGTGCATGATGCATTGGTCCAGCTTACATTTCCCATTACTGTGACTCCTGACCCTATATGCTTTTATATGCATAAAATACGTTGAGAGTATACTGCATACTGGTCTGCATAGGTTGAAATGTTTGGGCCTGGAAAATTTGGGGATACACTTTCTTTTGCACACTTTCTGAAAAAAAGGATGAAAATTGTTCTTTCTCCAAAACAAATTTAAAGTTACCAGTTTTACTTGCATGACTGTGCCATTTACAGGTCTTTTAATGCGCTACTGAGTATGGCCACTACAGAAACAGTGGAAACAGATACATTTGAGAGGACAGCCTAGGCCAGTAAAGCCCAGGGGTAAGCACCCCAGAAAAAATTATCCTCCATACTCCCACTCCATGTCAACGACATCCAGTTCAAATCCAGTCAAACACCAAGCTCTCACACCACTTATAGCCATTTCTGTTTGTTGTTGTGCTCCCAATGTGACAGAATCGTGACAAAGTGCAGGACAATGCTAGTTTGTCTCAGTTAATTTGATGACTTTGCAGGGGTAGTTGAACTGGAGTTTTTTCTGACTAAATGCAATAGTATGACACACCGCAGTGTAGCTAGACCTAAGACCTCCCATCCGAATTTGCTTGATGATTAGCACAGACAGCAACAGCTTAACACCTTCAAATCTAAACATCTCCCCTGACAACATCTAACTCCCTCCCTAGAACCATTGACACAAACCGTTAACATCTCAAACAATTAATGATTGTCTGCCAAACCAATATTGATTCACACTGATTGACATGTCAACTTTTTTGAAATCTAGATAACTATCGAACGTTTTGTGTCTTTTTAATATTTTTCGAATTAAATATGCTTTGAAGTCATAATTTTCAGCATTATTGATTGGATTGTTGGAGCATGCAGGTTCTATGTTTTGTTGCCAGTCCTATTACAACAACGCACGCTCAGCAAATAAGGTCGCAAGTTTGCAACCCAGCAGTCCTATAGCCTAGCAGGTAAGCCAACTGATCTCTTATGATTATCAACTTTTAAGACCTGATTTTGGGGTAGCAAGATGTGTATTGGGAAAATTTAGCCAGCATTCATTTTCACTTGTGAGTATTGAGGGGGTGGAGTATTATCTTGCCGCCGCAGACAACTACTGACAACTAACCGAACGCACTTTGAAGCAACAACTCATTTGGCGTTCAGGGAGTAAATCCGAACAACCTATCCCATGGCTAAATTTGCTATCTGGAAGATTCGATGCATACTCTGTGTCGCTTTACTCTCTGCTGTTGGAGCGATCTGGTATTTCATCGCCCCACTTGTAGGCAAAGGATGCTCACAAGGTACCTTCAAGCACGCAGCAGTTTCCGCGGACTCACAAATTTGTTCGGAGATTGGCAGGTAAGCGTAGTATGGTGACCACCAGTTTTTGAAAACTTTTTTTTTCATAGAGCTAAACTTCTAGGCCTACGTCTGTTTGCTGATAAAGCCTATCAAGACTAAATGTAGAATAATTTGTATAATTTGCTGTGAAACGGCTTGCTGTCATCGGAGAGAACAGCCTTCACGTATTCATTTTGAAGATAGGCCAATCAATGTACCCTACAACCAATCCCAGGGTAAAATGGTTGATTGTTAGAAATCACACAAACAGAAACATAAAATTATTTTAATGAAATGTATGTATGGTATATTATTTTTTAAAGTTTACTTTTCTGTTCGTCACCATTTGCTTCCCCGATATTTTGCTACTAGCACGTGAAAATAATGGGTCAAAATGTGGTCAAGTGTTGAGTAGATGCTTGGTTGCCAGAGAGTGGAAGATTGCCAAGCTTACTCAATATGCCTTAGATACTAGGTTAACAGCAGCCAGCTGGAAAGTTTCGTTTTACTAGACATTTGGAGGCATGCACTTTAATGAACTGTCAAGGGCATCTGTAGGCTTACCTGCAATTTCAATTGTCTCATAAAGGATTCGTTGCTATAGTAAGCTACTCAAAATTTATATCCGGCATATGAAAAACTTAAGCTTAAACTTAAACTTAAGCCGTTCAATTTCGTATAGTCATAGATTTGACGGCTCCTAGTTTTCTGCATAAATTAGGAAAGGAGAATGAGGTCACGTTGGGAATGGGAAAAAAGTTTTATGCAAACATGTCCTGTTCTGTCAAATAATTGCCACTTGATCAACCCATTTCCCTGACATTTTAAGAACTAATAATTTTGTTTTAAAGAGCACACCTCCTCAGGCTTAGCTGACAAGAAATACTTGCTTTTTAAGCTTTAGTTTGCACAATAGTCCACAAAGACTTAGTGTAGAGTTAGCTTCTTACCTTTGTACATACTTTTTTTTTACTGTGATATTTTCTCCATCCCCTGCCAAGTTTTTGCTGTTGAATGTTTTTCTGTTCACTGAAGAAGGGAGCATGGCAGTAGAGGGCTCTCAAAGGTTGTTACACAAGCACATCAAGAACCAGGAAACAAAATAAGACAACCGTCATGAAGTCTGTTATGATCAGTGTTTCAATGTAATTAATGTAAACTATAGCCTTTATGTTGTAAAATGAACAAATTATATCGTAAGTCTGTGCATGTTACCACTCTCCATGCTGACCCTAGAAAGCAACATTCCTGCTGCACCAATTCCATGATATTGTCAATAACAGCATACCATTAAGCTGTGCAGTAATTCATAAAACCACAGCAATTAACTTTAACAGTAATTGTACTTCAGTAGTCACTGTAATCAATTAAGTTCTCCATATTAGTAAAGAAGCTCCATAAGGAAACACTTAACGGTTGGTGTTGGAATTGGAATACCAAGAATTAAAGACGCGCAGTGGGCGTCCATAAGGGCTTCCATATGACCCTGCCTCAGAGATGAATGACTATTTATTTTGGTCTTGTACCTTGTTGAAAATACCATTGATCATTTGGTATGCTCCCCATTAGACTAAAGGATCCAATTTACCTAAACTAAATATTCAATTCCCCAGCAGAGATAACTAATTTACTGTAGATGTATAATGTAATAATACACATCAAAACATTCAGATTTTTTAAAGCAA
Organism: Aplochiton taeniatus; assembly: GCA_017639675.1. Taxonomy (NCBI): domain Eukaryota; kingdom Metazoa; phylum Chordata; class Actinopteri; order Galaxiiformes; family Galaxiidae; genus Aplochiton; species Aplochiton taeniatus. The sequence goes on along the minus strand of CM030172.1, from coordinate 25,470,438 downwards.
AGATGAACTGTATTCCTTCCGCACTGTTTAACAATGCCCCTGGGCTTTTGTAAACTTGTTCTGTCAATTGTTCACCTTAAGGTACCACCCTCTACATGAAAAGACAGTTATATCTTGATGATTGAGTAGGACATTCAGAAATGTTCCGTTTGGTTTCAAGAAAGACAATAAAAATGAAAGCAGCATTAAGATCCTTAACCTTATGTGATATGTGAGCTTTTAAGAGCCTTACAAAAGCCTTGTATAGACTTGACTCCTGGCAGTGATTCTGTGCGGTGCTCAAACATGCTTTGTGTCATTGTGTTTCTCACTTCCCTGTGGAGTCTAACTCCCATGTGTGCATTGAGACAGTACATCACCTCTGAAGAGGGTGTGTTAGCTATTCATTTGACACAAAGCGCATGCAATTTGTTTCTTTCAGAGACATACTGCGACAGGGAGGGTCGGCAGTAGATGGCGCCATTGCAGCTTTGTTGTGCACCTCTCTAATGAATCCCCAGAGTATGGGACTTGGAGGAGGATCCATATTCACCATCATGGATCCAACTGGTGGGTTCCTCTTACATTTTTACTGTTATGATGACATATGTTTCCAATCTGATTGAGTTATAAATTGACATTGTAAGATTCTTTTGGAAATATACTTTTTTTAAATATATAAAACTTCTCAGTGATCCGCTTTGCTCCGATTTGTTACCAGGCAAGGTGAAAGTCTTCAGTTCCAGAGAGACAGTCCCACAGTCATTTAAAGCCAACTTGTTGAACCATTGTCCCAAAAGTGTTCAGTTAACCACAGGCAAGTAGACCCCATTACAGAAAGATTATGAAATGAACTCTGCGCAACCTAGCAAAGCTCCAGAAATAGTGTTGCTGTAAGACTACTGTTTCACTTTGTCATTTGTTCTAACATGTTCTGCTTGGAATACTTCAATCATATACAGGCTTTGGCAAGCCAATGATCCTCTGTTCAATCTATCATTAACTCACAAATGGCTCTCATGTTGATCTTTGGCTCTGTTACAGGCGCCCAGTGGATCGGTGTTCCTGGAGAGCTCCGGGGCTATGAAACGGTGCACATGCACTATGGCCGACTTCCCTGGGCCAAACTCTTTGAGCCTAGCATCAGACTGGCCAGAGAAGGCTTCCCCCTGCCCCCCTTCCTGGGAAAACTGCTAAGCGCACCTCTGATAGGGGATCTGGTGAAAAACTCCTCCCTCTGGTACTGCACCTCCTTCACGATAATAATGAATCTTCCCTACCCTTTGTATACATGATTGTGGTCAAGCAGTGACGAAGTACTAGAACTGGACCGTCTGGTCTTCTTTTTAGTAGCAGATGGAACTTGGGATGGTGTACGCTGCAGTCATTGTCACTCAGTCAGATCCTGAGCTTATCCCCATGGCTAGGCAAGCCTCCTGAGACTGCACAGGCTTTCCTAAATTTGGCCCCGATATTAACTTCAAAGGGAGATATCTCGTAAGCTCTGGGAAGCTATTCCCTCTCTCTCTCTAAACAGAGAGAGAGAGAGAGAGAGAGAGAGAGAGAGAGAGAGAGAGAGAGAGAGAGAGAGAGAGAGAGAGAGAGAGTGCTTTTAGCAACCAGAAGATGGTGAGGGAGACGTACATCAGTGATTCTCACAGACGCAGGCATCAATTGAGATTTAAATGGTCTTTCACAAGCTGACTAGCACTGTGGATGTGCATTAAAAAATAGGTCACAGCAAAAGTCTAACAAGAGTGCCGGCTCATAGAGACATTGTGTCAATGGAATTTCGGTTGGCAGTTGCTTAATCAAGATATCTCTGTTATCTAAATGGAGCTCAAAGCCCAATAGACATGCTCATAATAGTGCATAGCTATTTTTGCTCACAGTTCTGTACCCTGTTCCTTTATAATGAGTCTCTGTTCTCAGTGAGGTGTTCTGTAACAAGAACAAGAACGTACTGAGCAAGGGGGACACATTGAAGTTCCCTCGGCTGGCGGAAACCATGGAAACCATTGCAGAGCAAGGGGCAGACACCTTCTACTCAGACAAACTAGGACTTGACTTGATCCAAGACATAAAAGATGCAGGTTGGTGCAATGTAGGAGGACATGAGAAAGAATCTCAAAAAAGGAAAAATAACGAGTGACAGGGAGAGAGAGAAAACGAATTTAACTAATTAAAAAAAAAGTTTATCTAGACATATGTTGTGTATATGAGGACTAGACATACTAAATTAATTGCACCCATCTATTCAAGGTGGATCGTTGACCATGGAAGATTTGAAGATGTACCGTGTGCGCGAGCAGGAAGCATGGACAGTACCTTTGGGAGATTACCAAATGCACTTCCCTCCACCGCCAGCTGGGGGCGCCATACTTGCCTTCATTCTTAACCTCATGAAAGGTGATTTCGCTGAGACTCTCAAATGAAATTAATGAAGCTAAATAATCAATAGATTATGATCAATTTTTTATTTTAGGCCACAGACAACTCTCTGTTAACAATTGATACTTTTTTTGTATAGATATTAAATCAGCCTGTTCCTTTGTTCTGAATGGTTGGTTTGTGATTCTCCAAGGGTTCCAGCTCTCTCCACTCTCTATTGAAGGGGACCAGAAGGTCCAGACATACCACTATTATGTAGAGGCTGCTAAATTTGCCAATGGTCAGCGGAGAACCGTATTGGATCTCAGCGTCAACCCTGGAAAAGTAAAGATCTCGTTGACATCGTCATATTAGAACTGATCACGCAAAATAGCTCTCTCCAAAATGCAGTATGACTCTCTCTCTCTTTACAGAATGCATCTCATTTGATTGATTCAACCTTTGTGGAGGGCATCAGATCCCTAATAACCAGGGAGCGCACCTATAATGACTCCTACTATAACTTAAGGCCTTCCTCCGATCGCTTTGGCACCACACATGTATCCGTCTTGGCAGAGGACGGATCTGCTGTCTCGGTCACCAGCACCATTAACCACATGTGAGCCCATCCTTTTCTTTTTTAGAAAGGACGATAAGGTTCTCCCTATATTGCTCTTGATTCTAAGTGTTATTTATCGAGAAAATCAAGTAGGCGATCAGGTTGTGTCTATTTATATTTTTTAATGGGTTACCCTTCTTTTGCTGTCAATGTGTATTATGCATACATTTGCTGTAGCTCGTATTAGGTTGTTGTGTTTTTGGGCTTGTTGTCTTAACCTGATCTCTGAATCTACTAGTTTAAATTGTACTTTTTGCTGTATACAGTATATGGGCTTACATCAACGTGTATACTGTAGGGGTCTATGTATCTATGAAGTATGTGTGTTAGTTGTTAAGGCAGGCAGGGGTTACTGTACTGAATAAATTAATCAGAGGGAAATATTATTATTCCATCCCTCCAAATATTGTACTAGCAGAAACCCTACGGGCAAAACAAAGCCTTGCTGAACAGAGCGTTGAGTTTTCCTTTCCGCTAAAATCGTTGTGATTCCCTCCCCACAGGTTTGGAGCAGCAATTTACTCCCCCAGAACCGGCGTCATTCTTAACAATGAGCTGGTTGACTTCTGTGGGAGAGCTGACACAATCAAGTCCGGTAATGTCGTAGCCATGGCCTTTGTCATTTCTGCCTTTTCAACCATGTGGTCAGGAGTGTCTTTTCAGGTGATAGTAACTGATTTGCTTGCCTTAGGTGAACAACCTCCCTCCTCAATGGCTCCGGTGATAATGAGATCTATATCTGGTGAAAAGACTCTTGTGATTGGAGGTTCGGGAGGGAGCATGATCACCAATGCCATGGCCTTGGTGTGTATATTGTATTTTTAATGCTGTCGAAACTTGCTTTTATTTTACAAAGTTTTTGTGTATTGTTTATATAGTGACACTAATCAGTATTTTACAACTCCACTGGCAAAAATACTGAACATTTTGTAGAAAAAGCTGTCTTTAAAAAAGCTATCCTTTAGATTGGTGTCTTGGATACGACATTCTACAAAGATGTGAACACCAGTGTACCGAGTAACATTGTTATGAGCGTCAAAAAAGTGTCTGAAACCTTCACCCAGCCACATGGAGGAGTTGTGCTTCGCCAGTTACAATGTAGATTATTAAGGTTAATAATTAATTAATAATGTTAATACATTGTTCATAGACCGACTAGATTCAATTACTCTGCCATTCTACTTTATTTTACCTCCATAAATTGTTTGCTAAACTTTTCCGTCTAGGTAATAGCCAGGTGAAGTGACCAATCACATAAGGAAGAACTTCCGCTGACTGACTGCTTCACTGGCATCTAATCCATCTTATCCATTGGATCTGAGAGATTAGTTATAAAAGTCTGGAATTTTTCCCAGTATATGTAGCAAAGTTTTATTCTAGTAATTCCAGTACTTTGAGCCCGTTCAATTTCTACCTGGCAGGTCTCATGTTTACAATAGTAACATTACAATTAATAGTCACTACAGAACTTCACCACGCAGGCAAATGAGGACAAAATCAATGATAAGATAATAGTGCACTGATAACAGGCATTGTAAAAGAAAGCAGATTGTTTCAATGAACAGAGTATAATGCTACTGCTGGATTTAAAGCAAATGAAGTGATAGCGGGCACAAACAAATGTTTTATGCAAACTCCCAAAAGAAGATATGTCATATATTTAAACAAGAGCTAGAGTAACAACCCAACCCAACATGTATACCATAACAATATATATACTGTATAAAATATACATAAATATATAAATATATATATATATATACAGTCCCCTCCAAAAGTATTGGAACAGTAATGCCAATTCCTTTATTTTTGCTGTAGACTGAAAGCGTTTGGGTTTGACACCAAAAGATGAATATGAGACAAAAGATCAATATGTCAGCTTTTATTTCCAGGTATTTTCATCTGGATCTGATAAACAACTTAGAAGATATCATTATTTGTAAAGGAACACCAAATTTTTTGTTGAGCAAAAGTATTGGAACATGTGACTAACAGGTGTGTTTTGTTGCCCAGGTGGGTCTTATTACATTTATTATTCAAACAATAAATAACACTGAATGTCTAGGCTCAGTTTCAGATTCTGGTTTTGCCTGTGCAGACTGCAGTTATAGTAATCAACATGAAAAGCAGAGAACTGTCTATGGGTGAAAAGAAAGCAATTGTGAAGCTAAGAGAAGATGGGAAATCAATCAGAGCCATTGCACAGACACTAGCCATAGCCAGTACAACAATTTGGAATATCCTCAGGAAGAAACAAATTACTGGTGTACTAAGTAACAGACATCGAACGGGACGACCAAGGAAAACAACAGCAGTTGACGACAGAGACATTGTCAGAGCTGTGAAGAAAGACCCTAAAACTACTGTTGGTGAGATCAACAACAACCTCCAGAGGGCAGGAGTGAAGGTTTCAGAATCCACTGTTCGCAGAAGACTTCATGGACAACAGTACAGAGGCTACACCAGAAGATGCAAGCCATTCATTAGCATAAAGAATAGGAAGGCCAGGCTGGATTTTGCCAAAAAGTACAGAGACGAGCCTCAAAAATTCTGGGAAAAAGTTTTATGGACTGCTGAGACGAAGATTAACTTCTACCAGAGTGATGGAAAGGCTAAGGTTTGGAGAAAAAAAGGATCTGCTCATGACCCCCAAAACACAAGCTCATCTGTGAAACACGGTGGAGGTAATGTGATGGCTTGGGCTTCAATGGCTTCTTCTGGGACGGGCTCATTAATCTTCATTGATGATGTAACACATGATGGCGGCAGCAAAATGAATTCGGAAGTCTACAGAAACATTTTGTCTGCCAATTTAAAGAAGGATGCAACCAAACTGATTGGGAGATCCTTTGTCATGCAGCAAGATAATGACCCTAAACACACTGCAAAAGCAACAAAGGAGTTCATCAGGGGCAAGAAGTGGAAGGTCCTAGACTGGCCAAGTCAATCTCCAGACTTAAACCCTATAGAGCATTCTTTTTACCTTCTTAAAAGGAGACTGAAGGGAGAAACCCCCCAAAACAAGCAACAACTGAAAGAGGCTGCAGTGAAAGCCTGGAAAGGCATAGCAAAAGAAGAATGCAAAAGTTTGGTGATGTCCATGGGTCGCAGGCTTGATGCAGTTATTGAAAGCAAAGGATTTGCAACAAAATATTGAGTCTTATTCACTTAAATCCATTTCAAGTCTATCTGTTCCAATACTTTTGCTCATCTAAAAATGTGGTCTTTCTTTTCAAATGATGATATCTTCTAAGTTGTTTATCAGATCCAGATGAAAATACCTGGAAATAAAAGCTGACATATTGATCTTTTGTCTCATATTCATCTTTTGGTGTCAAACCCAAACGCTTTCAGTCTACAGCAAAAATAAAGGAATTGGCATTACTGTTCCAATACTTTTGGAGGGGACTGTATATATATATATATATATATATATATATATACAGTGGGGCCAAAGAGTATTTAGTCAGCCACTGATTGTGCAAGTTCTCCTACTTAGAAAGATGAGAGAGGTCTGTAATTTTCATCATAGGTACACTTCAACTATGAGAGACAAAAATGAGAAAGAAAATCCAGGAAATCACATTGTAGGATTTTTAAAGAATTTATTTGTAAATGATTGTGGAAAATAAGTATTTGGTCACCCACAAACAAGCAAGATTTCTGGCTCTCACAGACCTGTAACTTTTTCTTTAAGAAGCTCTTCTGTCCTCCACTCGTTACCTGTATTAATGGAACCTGTTTGACCTCGTCATCTGTATAAAAGACACCTGTCCACAGCCTCAAACAGTCAGACTCCAAACTCAACCATGGCCAAGACCAAAGAGCTGTCGAAGGACAACAGGAAGAAAATTGTAGACCTGCACCAGGCATGGAAGAGTGAATCTGCAATAGGCAAGCAGGTTGGTGTGAATAGATCAACTGTGGGAGCAATTGTAAGAAAATGGAAGACATACAAGACCATTGATAATCTCCCTCGATCTGGGGCCTCACGCCAGATCTCATCCCGTGGGGTCAAAATGATCATGAGAAAGGTGAGCAAAAATCCCAGAACTACACGGAGGGACCTGATGAATGACCTGCAGAGAGCTGGGACCAAAGTAACAAAGGCTAACATCAGTAACACACTATGCCGAGAGGGACTCAAATCCTGCAGTGCCGGGCGTGTCCCCCTGCTTAAGCCAGTACATGTCCAGGCCCGTCTGAAGTTTGCCAGAGAGCATATGGATGATCCAGAAGAGGATTGGGAGAATATCATGTGGTCAGATGAAACCAAAATAGAACTTTTTGGTAAAAACTCAACTCGTCGTGTTTGGAGGAAGAAGAATGCTGAGTTGCATCCCAAGAACACCATACCTACTGTGAAGCATGGGGGTGGAAACATCATGCTTTGGGGCTGTTTTACTGCAAAGGGGACAGGACGACTGATCCGTGTTAAGGGAAGAATGAACGGGGCCATGTATCGTGAGATTTTAAGCTAAAACCTCCTTCCATCAGTGAGAGCATTGAAGATGGAACGTGGCTGGGTCTTCCAGCATGACAATGATCCCAAACACACCGCTCGGGCAACGAAGGAGTGGCTCCGTAAAAAGCATTTCAAGGTCCTGGAGTGGCCTAGCCAGTCTCCAGACGTCAACCCCATAGAAAATTTGTGGAGGGAGTTGAAAGTCCGTGTTGCCCAGCGACAGCCCCAAAACATTAGGAGATCTGCATGGAGGAATGGGCCAAAATACCAGCTACAGTGTGTGCAAACCTGGTGAAGACTTACAGGAAATGTTTGACCTCTGTCATTGCCAACAAAGGTTACGTTACAAAGTATTGAGTTGAACTTTTGTTATTGACCAAATACTTATTTTCCACCATCATTTACAAATACATTTTAAAAAAATCCTACAATGTGATTTCCTGGATTTTTTTCCTCATTTTTGTCTCTCATAGTTGAAGTGTACCTATGATGAAAATTACAGACCTCTCTCAGCTTTCTAAGTAGGAGAACTTGCACAATCAGTGGCTGACTAATTACTTTTTGGCCCCACTGTATATATATATATATATATATATATATATATATATATATATATATATATATATATATATAGTGAAGGAAATAATTATTTGAGCCCTTGCAGATTTTGTAAGTTTGTCCACTGACAAAGAGATGAAAGGTCTATAATTTTAATGGTAGGTTTATTTTAACATTCAGAGATAGAATAAAAAAAAAAAATCCAGAAAATCACATTATATAAAATATATACATTGATTTGCATTTGATTGAGTGAAATAAGTATTTGATCCCCTAGCACAACATGACTTAGTACTTGGTGGAGAAACCCTTGTTGGCAAGCACGGAGGTCAGACGTCTCTAGTAGTTGGTTACCAGGTTTGCGCACATCTCGGGGGATTTTGGTCCACTCCTCTTTGCATATCCTCTCCAAATCCTTAAGGTTTCGAGGCTCGAAGCTTCAGCTCCCTCCATAGATTTTCTATGGGATTAAGGTCTGGAGACTGGCTAGGCCACTCCATGACCTTAATGTGCTTCTTCCTGAGCCACTCCTTTGTTGCCATGGCAGTGTGTTTTGGGTCATTGTCATGCTGGAAGACCCACCCACGACCCATTTTTAGTGTCCTGGTTGAGGGAAGGAGGTTGTCGCCCAAGATTTCACGGTACGTCGCCCCGTCCATCCTCCCCTCGATGCGGTGAAGTTGTCCTGTCCCCTTAGCAGAGAAACACCCCCAAAACATAATGTTTCCACCTCCATGCTTGACGGTGGGGATGGTGTTCTTGGGGTCATAGTCAGCATTTCTCTTCCTCCAAACACGGCAAGTCGAGTTGATGCCAAAGAGCTACATTTTTGTCTCATCTGACCACAGCACCTTCTCCCAAGCCTCCTCTGAATCATTCAGGTGTTCATTGGCAAACTTTAGACGGGCCTGTACATGTACCTTCTTGAGCAGGGGGACCTTTCGGGCGCTGCAGGATTTTAATCCATTCCTGCGTAGTGTATTACCAATGGTTTTCTTGGTGACTGTGGTCCCAGCTGCCTTGAGATCATTAACAAGCTCCTCCCGTGTAGTTCTGGGCTGATCCCTCACCTTTCTCATGATCATCGATACCCCACGAGGGGAGATCTTGCATGGAGCCCCAGACCGAGGGCGATTGATGGTCATTTTGTGTTTCTTCCACTTTCGAATAATTGCACCAACAGTTGTCTCCTTCTCACCGAGCTGCTTGCCGATGGTCTTGTAGCCCATTCCAGCCTTGTGCAGGTCTACAATCTAGTCCCTGACGTCCTTAGACAGCTCTTTGGTCTTGCCCATGGTGGAGAGGTTGCAATCTGATTGCTTGATTCTGTGGACAGGTGTCTTTTATACAGGTAAAGAGTTGAGGCAGGTGTCTCTTATACTGGTAACAAGTTGAAATTAGGAGCACTTTCTTAGAGTGAGGGGGACTAATATACCCGGCCTGTGGGAGCCAGAATTCTTGCTAGTTGGTAGGGGATCAAATACTTATTTCACACGATCAAATGCAAATCAATGTATATATTTCATATAATGTGATTTTCTGGATTTCTTTTTTTCTATTTTTTTTTTCTATTTGTCTGACGTACCATTTCTTAAGCAAAACAGCATGCCCAACACTGGTGAAAACACTTAATAGTGATTCATGTCCCAGAGTTCCAATTTAAAGAGGGAAGATGCACAATTATGAATATATAAAATGAAGACCGCTTTATCTCTCTTTTACAGTCTATAATGAACCACCTGTTGCTGGGGATGAGTCTGAAAGATGCCATCGCTGCTCCTATTGTGTTTGTTGACAGCAAGAACATTCTGAGATTTGAGCGTGGCTTTGACGAGGTAATCAGTCTTATTCAAACTTCAACTCAAAGATGAAAGGATACATAGCAGCCAAGTTCACTTGAAGTGACAGTTTGAGGGTTCTTGTCTGCTTTATTGTGATAGCACTATAAGTCAGCAACTATAACTAGTAGGTAGCAAGTGTGAAGTTTCTCATTGAGAAACATGCATTAAATAGGGATTTGAAAGCATTGGTATGTGTGTTGTTTTTTAACTAACTGACTGTTCCCAACAGTCTGTGATTGAGGCCCTCAGAGCTCTAGGTCACAAAGTGCAGCACTGGGAATACTTCTTTAATGTGGTCAACGCCGTGGCTAAGGAAGATGGCTGCATCTCAGCGGTGTCTGACTCCAGGAAGATGGGCCAAGCAGCTGGGTATTAGGCTTAAAGCCATACACTTTGACTAAGCACTGCGGCTAACATAGTTTAGCATTATTAGATCAACATTTTGTTTTTTTCTTTATTCCTTTTTAAAGCATATTATTTCCAAAAACACAGGAAACAGGTATTATAATACCGTATACATTATCCCATAATACAATATGAGCACTTTAGAAACCAATATTTAGAGGGGGTTTGGGTTGAGAGCAGATATGCCTTTGGGGTTTTCACATGGACACCTTCCCTACAATACTAGTTGTAAAGCAAACAGGTCTTGGCCCTCTAGACATGATTAAAATAGTGTCACTTCAGCCCTGGTGCACTTCAGCCACTGTGCCCGTGATGACTTTATCTGTCTAAGTACTAATCTATCATCATTTTCGAAGTACACCACTTTGAATAGATCATTCAGAGTAACATAAGTGCCACTGTGAATTTGAATGGTGTACCGTAAGTAGTAAACCCCTGTTGACCATTTTGTTACTTATCAATAATAGAGTCCTTCGGTTTGCCAGAGTAGGCAGCCTACCCTTTCCCATGTTGATTGGATAAAGACTGTCAGACTGGCTGTCAGTGCAAGATTCAGTTTCTACGTATTGGTGGATTGCAATGCCACAACTCGCTCAAAGGTCATTTTATTTTGACCTCTGTCTTTAATTAAACAAGAGGTTCCGGTTACTCACTTAGGCACTGTCAGCTGAAAACAGCACTGAGCTTATTGTTTGTTGTATTTTGTGATTTATTTCAGAGCAGCTCAGTTTTACACAATGTGAAATGTGTGTAAAGCTATGGTATACATGATTAATATTGTACATTTAATGTGAATTTGTCTCCTGAAGAACAGTAAAACATTTGTGTCGGTTTCTCTTTTTTACATTTGTAATACAGCGTTACGTAAGCTTACTTTCTTTACTGATACATATTTGTCTTTTTAAAATGTTTTTTGATACAAAGCTGATACATTGTTCGACACATTGAGCCATTTGGAAATGTGTTGTTCCAAGAACTTATTATGAATATTCACTTTGAGTCCATTTGTAAGGTGCCTTAGTGTTGAAATAATACAAATTAAAGAGAAAACAATAATTATATAAAAAAAGTGGTCATTGCGTTTTTTTCAATTCCCTAAAGTCCTTGACATTATCAGTTGCTCAGCAACTTTTAGAAACATAACAGGGTTTTTCATGTTCCTTCGTGGTAGATTGTCGTCCAAGTCATAACTGCTGTTTCTAAATTATATTAGCTGTTTCAGCTGCAACTTACTTTTAGCACTTACTTGCCTGTAGTGCAATGAGAGCTAATTAGTTTTATGAATTCAGTTTGCCCTGAAAATAGATTCAACGCATAAGCAATATTTTGGGATGCAGACAAAGCCATGAGTAATGAGTTGGATTTCAATAGTGGGGCTTGTGCATGAGTAATGATCTCTGGAGTGGAATCTAAAGTACTTCCTCCGAGGCACTAGATGTGAATTATGAAAACATGCAAATGCTACCCTGTGTGAGCCATGACTGTCCTTGTTTTCAAAAGACCAAAGGATTTTGCAGCTCTGCATATGTAGTTGCGGTTGTATCTGTTTGTGGAATTGTAATAGACTCCATAAGATTGTACAGGCTGACATTTGTTTGATTGTTTTACTAATTTGTTGTGAAACGGTACAGTTTGTTGAGTACTGTATGAATAGTGTTAAATGAAACGTTTTCGGGTTTGCATGCTGTACATAGTTGCTTTTGAACTACTGTTGATTTTTTTCATGCAAAAGTTACGTTTTAATTAAGAAAGTGCAGGGTTATTGATGTATTTAAAAAGGCAAGCACAATAAATATGGTAAAAATGCATGCGTGAAAATACTTCAGAAATGATTAACTCTGTCAAAACGATAATGGTGTCTGCTCGTAAAAGCATAAATCCCAGAGAACAAGATGAGCCTGATATGGGTCGGTTCTATTACCATAACCTGCGCTCCTCCCAATATTTTGAACTTCCTTTTCCTAGGGATGTTGGCATGCCAATGAGCATGTGAAAAGACAGTAGATTGACAGTTATTTGTCTAATATGTTCCAACCACAATCTCCTTTTTTACACTAATTTGGTGCCCTAAGCTTAACCCAGTACCTATAGGTTTAACCAGATGACTACAGTAGATCCCTGTGTTTTAATACGTTTTATTAGATCATGCCACTTTTGATTTGCATAGAATAAATACACGTATGTACATGTTAATGATTATGAATAAATACACAGAGCATTTAGTAAATTAGAATAATGCAATTTCACAAATGTCTCTCACTGGAATTTGAGGTGAAGTGAGTCAATCAGTCTGTGAGGGCATGGGGTAGAGGGTGGAGGTGTCTTTCTCAGTAGCCTGCAGCATAAGACCACTTCCTGTGGTCCGACTGGGCATGAAGCTGGCTCCCAACGCGCACCACAGCTTGCACCACTGCCCCAGTGCCTTGCAGCAGCTCTGTCTCATGGTTCTTCTGGGCCAAGCCCTCCAGAACAGCCTAGGAAACAAAGCATTCATAAATCATAAATGACCTAAGATAAGCAGTAAAAAAAAGTGACTTTAAAAGTTTAAAGTAAGTGCATTTAGAAATCTACTGATGGATGTGTCCCTCACCTTGTCAAAGTCAGGCTCTCCCAGTGTAGTGTTGGGACTTAGTTGGTTGTGAATTCTGGGACTAGCTACGGCTTTCTCCAGGTCATAGTCAAAGAACAAAGTGTTTAGAATCACCTGTCCAAAAGCAAAGACAAGTCAACAGGTCAACCATAGCTGGTGCAACATCTGTATTGCATAGCATTGTCTGACCCTAATAAAATCACAAGTGTTTTCAATATTTCATTTATTGGCATAGGACAAAAATACGGTAATACCACAGTTGGCTCACCTGGGCTATAGAGGTGGTGATCTTTGTACCTCCAGACCCCCCCACCACCATCTTAACTCTGTTGGTCTTGTCCAAGAGGATGGTGGGACACATGGAGGACATCGGTCTCTTACCTAGGCAGCAAAAGAACATTAAACAAGACCCATTAGCAAAAACCGTCACATTGCCAATTTAATACTTGGTGATGACAGTTATTTCTGCCTAAAATGATTTCTGTGTTCTCTTCTGAGTGGCGGATAATCACCCGGTAAGATAAAATTGCTCGGTGACGGGGGCACTCCGAATCCGTTTGTGATAAGTGGGGAGCTGAAGTCGTCCATCTCATTATTCAGGAGGATCCCCGTAGAGGGAGACATTACTTTGGAGCCCAAGCTATAGGGAGATCCAAAACAATCAAACAAGAGGAAAATAGCATCAACAATATTAACAATACTTACAAATACAATAGCGTGTGTGTGTGTGTGTGTGTGTGTGTGTGTGTGTGTGTGTGTGTGTGTGTGTGTGTGTAGCAGTAACATGATTGCATGGCTTACAATTGGTTGATGGTGCTAGTTGCCGCCACAGCACTGCCGTCCTCAGCTAGCACAGATATATGTGCTGTCCCATGGTTGTCAGTCAAGAAGAACTGAGGCTCATAGTAGTTCATGTGATGGGTGCTGTCGTCGGTAATCTTTTGACGGAGACCTTCACCAAAGTCAATTGAGGTCATGTTTTGGATGAGCTGGGGAGAGGTAAGTGGAGGGTAGAAACCTTATTTTTAATACATCAGGCAATTTACTATGTACGATTTATGTCAGAAGTGTTCTCCTTTAGCTGTTTAAATGTGAATGCCATTGTGAATGAAACCATAGCCATACGTCCGTGATGTTGAGGAACATTGCATCTCCCAGGAAGGATCTCTTTGCATAGGCAAACCGGAAGGCCTCAACAATGCGGTGGTAGGTGAGAATCTTTTTCTCCTGACTTGAGACACTATCTGAAGTGAATTTGTACCCTGAGGACAAACATCATCACTTTGTCATTATCACAGCCTTTTTGTTTTCCTCAACCCCAACCTTACCACTTGTCAGTGGAACAAAATAGACCAAAGTATGGATTTGACTCAGAGTAGAAGTTAGGCTCATTTGACACACAGACACTTGGTGCTATGGTTCCTTGAGCTGACAGGCACATGGAGGAAAGAGAGACACTTAGGGAGGCAGAAAGAAACGAATGTGAGGGTCTGGTTTGATGAGTCTCATCTGTCAGGCGCGAACCGCCGGAATGGAGAGGAGTAGCAGTTCCTGACATATGCGTGTTTGAGATTCCTCAACTGCCCAACTGTGTCCAATTAGAGATAAATTGGCCAGATTAGTGGTTGTGAGTGAATCGAGGGGACAATGAATGGGAGGCAGGCCTGAGGAAAGGAAGGTTCAGCAGGATTAATGACTTTGGAATAAAGTTTCACATGTAATCCCCAGAGACAGACACTGTCACAGTGCACTGAAAACTGGAGGAGAGAAAACGTCTGGAGGGAGAACTGTCTGGTGCATTATGGGATTCAATGTGAATTTAGAACAGATCCGTGCAACGTGATGGAGGGGAGGGGGGCTTCTACCCCCCACTGGTAGTTTGCATCGGAACATCCATGGTCAGACTTTATAGGATATGGTGCTCAGAGCTGCTCAGTCTTTTGGACCCAGTACAGTTTGGCACCAGATCCTCAGACTTACCATCGAGTATGTTGAAGATGAGGGCTAATACGGGGCCGCTGGCAGGGGCGTTGGGAACAGCCATGGTGTACTCGCCCACCTTCACCTTTAGAGGGTCCACATCTAAGACTGGCTTGTAGTCCCTAAGGTCTTCCAGGGTGACGATACCTCCTGAAACACATTTTGTAAAAATAGGCAACATTTGAAGGCACATTTTCCAGTCGAAGTGATCACGATACTGTATGTAATTTGTCAACTGGCAAAACAACAGTCTCATTCTCACAAATGTAACGGTCCTATAAAATAGATTGAGGATTTTAATGACTTGTTACCCGCTTTCTGGATGTCATCCACTAGATTCTGAGCCATTTGTCCTTGGTAAAACTCATCAGCCCCTCTCTCTGCTATAATTCCTAAGGTTTCTCCAAGCTTGGGAAAAGTGATGGTATCATTCTCCTTTAAGATATCACCATTGTGGTCACAAAACACCGCACTGGAAAAGATACAAAAAGATCCTAGTTCCATTAACCATTAATCCATGTAATATGAGCTTTTAGAAACTGTTAATTATGCCTTCACAATAGGACACGAAGATATGGAATTGAGACCAGTTTAGAGAAATGAGTGGGTATTACATTACTACCAACCATAAAACTGGGTCTGCTTTGATGATTTTTTGGTTCTTGGAGCTGGAGATGGCTCTGGCCAGTGCTCTGCCTAAAGGAAATCCTTTTAGTGCCAACTCAATGCTTGGCTGGAAAAGATCTCTCCATGGCAGTTTACCATGGCGACTATGTGCCAGTTCATACCCTCGAAGCTCCCCAGGTGTTGCAATAGACAGCCCTCCTAAAGAAGTTATAAAGTAGTGGAGGAGAGAACCTAAAATATTCTATATCTTGCCAAAGGTGAGAATATCTATATCCATATTTAGTTGGTTGGTTTAATTGTTCTTTTTTCAATTTTGCCATCGTAGAGTTTAAACCTTCAAACAACTGGTTAAACATTACCGTTCTGGGAAAGATCTGTGCTGTTCCCAAACATGTTTTGTGTTGCGTTGCGGGGAGCCGTCTCCCGAGCGTCGATGGTCTCTACCTCTCCTGGGAAAAGGAAGGAAACACATTCAAAATGTGTTACATCCGTGCCTGAATATTGTTTATGTTAAACATGCTGGTGTTGATTGTAATATGTGTGGGGTTTGTTTGTCTTACTGGGAAGCAGGTTGAATTGAGAGTGTAATGGGTACCAGTGCTTGCATTGTAGATTGTGAAGAAAAGCCCTCCTCCAATTCCCGTGCTGTGAGCGTTCATTAGTCCAACACACAACAGGCCGGCAATAGAAGCATCCACGGCTGATCCCCCTTTCTTCAGCATGTCTCTAAGATTAACAGAAATCACAGTTCCCCATCTGGCTTGACTATACATACACACACAAACACAAAATAATGTGCATGTATTATGTTTCAAATAAAGTTAATTAATGATTTAATAATTTACAAAAGGTTTAAATCAGCCTCATTGTTTAATGTGTGTGTGTGTGTGTGTGTGTGTGTGTGTGTGTGTGTGTGTGTGTGTGTGTGTGTGTGTGTTTGTGTGTGTGTGTGTGTGTGTGTGTGTGTGTGTGTGTGTGAGTATGCATAGGTGTGTGTTTGCATCTGTGTTCTAAGTTCCAACCTGCCAATCTCGGAGCATCGACCTGCATCTGCAGCCACGGCAGCCCTGGAGTATAAGTAGTCAGGAGTTCTGCTCCCTACTCCAAAGAAAACGCCCACAAAGGTACCCACCACTGCCACCAGCAGCACCACCAGACCCACCACTACAGACTTATTTACCATCTCTCTCCCCAAGAAACTGAACCTGCAGGGAAATATCAAAAAGAAATACAATGCCTTCAATTAAAACTCAAACATGTGATATTGCAAGGAACACCAGAAAGTGTTTCACACTGGAAGAATATTCTGCAACCATCCGATCCTTTATATTGTATAGTGCAGAGTACCGTACCTTCACTACATTTCTATATTTGCCTGAGTACAAATCTGAGAGTGAAGTTCATTTGAGAGAAAGTTTATTCTGGGTAAATAAACAGCTTTTAGCTTGTCATTGACCTATTGAACCATATGCCCTAGAAATTGACTTTATCAGAAAACTAAACGAAATGAAAAAGCAAAACACCAGAGAATCTACACACCAAGGTGTCACTTCTGGGGTGAATACAAACTTTCAACAACTTACAAAAGCTGTAAACTTATATAATTAACAGCCTCAGGGTAAATCATTTAAAATAAGGAAAGAAAATAACTTGAACCCTGTTGGCTCTGGGACTCCAATCTCAAATACAATGCTTTTTTTAAATTAAGAATGGATAAAAAACTTGAAACTGAATCTAATTGATATATCAACAATACAACTTACTTCAAAAAAGCTATCGTAACAATTGACATGAGACAGTAAAAATACTCATGTGGCCGTTCAGACCTTCAGGATCAGTCACTGTTATGCAACCTTTGGATGTATATGTTTTAC
Source organism: Aplochiton taeniatus (assembly GCA_017639675.1). Lineage (NCBI taxonomy): Eukaryota > Metazoa > Chordata > Actinopteri > Galaxiiformes > Galaxiidae > Aplochiton > Aplochiton taeniatus. The sequence continues at coordinate 25,453,130 of CM030172.1, read as the reverse complement.
AATGGATGTGAGCGTGACGATAAGGCTCATGTCATTTTAGAATGTATCTTTTGCTGATAGTGATTTGTCATAACATGCACAACATTTGGACATTTTGTGAAAATTTATTTTAAACGTAGACTGTGCAAAGTGTTAATTACAGGTTGCTAGCGCCTGCTCTAGTTCAACGTCTCTCTCTCCTATTCACACATACAACCATAGCTGCATGCAGAGCTCAGTCAAATTATTTTAGCGCCAACTCAGGACCAAACAAGAACAGACACCCACGCACCAACCTGCCCAAAAATTGGGTACGCCAAAGGATTTGGAGCCCTCACAATGAATATGTTCTCTAGTTGTAGTCAATGCAAAATATTTTGGGTTGAAGTGTACATCAAGCAGCTTGTATTGTTTAGGTGAATTATGAAACACGTCTATGAACATTGGCACATACTGCACGTTCTGTATGTGAATATAACCACACACAGGAACGTTTTACCTCAAATTGTCTCAGTAGAATTGTTCCAAAGCTATACAGACTTGTTCATTTAAACAGAGCCTTATCCACTGCATCAAACTGTTGAACTGCAGTTGCTAGAGCTGTCTGACAGCACACTCTGATCCGACACATCCTTCTGTGAAGCTTGTGCTTGCTGATCCAACAGAATTAAAACCAGCAACCCCAAAAACAGATGTGGCTCCCTTTCTCTCCAGTCTCTCCAACACACTAAAGTCTTTACCTGTGGAAGTAACATGTCAGTAACATACCATTTATGTATATTCATTGTAGGGCACCACAATTGGCAATCAATGCAGATTAAATGAAAGGTTTTGTTCCGAAAATGAGAAAAAAAGATAATTCCTCTCAATGGGCAAATACATCATAAAAATGGAAAAGTTGTTACAGTATATTTTAACCGTATTAACATAATGGTATTTAATGAATAGTTTCCCAAAACTTATGATGAGCATTTCCTTTTAGTTTTGAGGAATTAAGTATTTTCCGTTTCCCACCACATACGTACATTAGGCCAATTAGCCTAAACCATTTCAATATTAGAACAATTAAGACATCTAATACAACAAATGGGATCCTTCTTACCTTAACGTTACTCCGGCATATGTAATACACTTGTGGCAAAGGGTTTGCAACAGGACTGTGGAAGAGTTACAGCTCTCAATATGTAACTATACCAATGTCATTAAACTTTAACCTATGCCTCCATAAAACACCTCAGTGGTATTATTTGCCAAAGGTGATGTTTCCTTGAGCTTATTAACAAACTTGTTTGGCTATACTCACAACAGCAATGGTAAACATTGCCATATTCAAGAAAAAGTTCTCATTAAATAATGCACTAATCCTTTATTAACCAAACAATAATAGGCTTATAATGCATGATGAAACAATCAAGGAAAACTCACGTTTGTTTCCATTACATTTTAACATTTTTAGCAATCTTGGCAGTCTAGCAAACTACTATTGCCCTTACCTTGGTTGGGGTCCATCTCTCAAAGATTATTTAAATTGTTTGATTTTTCTAAGATAGTTCAAAGACATTTCTTGGACAGGAATACAATGTGTTAGTGTTGAGTGTTGAGAGTCCTGTGCTTGCAAGCTTATGGATGACTAGACTGAAAGTCCAACTGGAAATGCTGGTTTCTCCAGAATTAAGTACATTTTGTGTACTCAAATGAAATACAGATATGCTCTCCTCTTTTACCTTCACCACTCTCGCTCGGCTATACCCCCAGTTCTAGAAGTTTGGCCTTAATCATTTTTGTGGGTCACAACACACAGTCTATTGCTCTCTGCATCTGACTCTTTTCTCTGTGACGGCTTTTGACTGCTCCACGCCACCTGGCAGACAGCTCTTCTTGTGCTTTGGTCGTTGCTGTTTTCTAGTCTTGCTAGTCTTGATGTAAATTCTGGCCTTTGTTTATCAACCAATAGCTGACAATTGGCATAAATTGCATATTTATTTCTAAAATAGCACACACACAAAGTGCATTTATATTCTTCATATTCATTGTGTAGGACAATTTTTTTTATCATGCTTGTAATCCAATGAGAGGGATTTTCTATTATTTTGGAGAGCCAGTCAAGGCAGTTGACCAATTTCAACATTGTGAATTTGTGTTTCTCTGAAGTGCTGAATAATGATCTCTTTTGATTAATCCTCTATCATGTTGTTTCAAAAGCTGTTAAATTGTCAAGATTGAGATGTTAAAATGAAAAGAAAATAGTAATACTGTGTTGGATATTATATTATCATAAATAGTAATATAAGTAGTACTAGTCATAGTAGTAGTAGTAGCAGTAGTAGCTAGTAGATCTAGTAATAGTAGAAGAAGTAGTAGTAGTGGTAGCAGTATTTTATAAATGTTAAATAATCTATTACATATATATATATATATATAAAAAATATATATATATATACAATATATTGTTTTTAATAATCATTTCCGTAAAACAAAATATCTGGCTAGGACGAGAATTAAATACACAATATTCTTCTGTCTACACTGCGCGTCGAATCTGATTGGACGAAGTGAGCCCGAGTATTAGTAGGCTACAGACGCCACTTCACAGGCTTATGTGTGGCAATGCTGCACGATGATGGACGCAGAAGCATTGGCAGTAAGAGTGAGCAGTGAACCGGCTGTGGAAACTTAGGCTTTGCGAGAAATCACAAATTGTTATTACAAGTTATTACTAAAACTATAGATTGTCCAACATATCTTTTTTGTAGCAACGAGAAATGTTAAAGTAGCAAGTGCCATGGATTAAAGCTGTCAAATGTGATCGTTTTTCTTTCTTTTTTTTTTCTTCCTTTTTTGGGGGGGGAGGAGGGAAGGTTCGTTTTTTTTTTTATACAAAACTCAATACCCTGACGTGATGGGTTCCAAGTTGACCAGACAGAGACGTATGGACATAGAAAGCAAATTTTCAAAGAAGAGACGACAACGGAATGAATGCCCCGGAGAAGGCAGAGGTGGCGGGGATTTCTTGTTTACATCCCTGATGTTGAAGTCCGACAAGCTCCCGGGGATGCTGCGAAAGTCAAACCATAGCCCATATGTTAGACGAGTGGCGTGGATCCGAGAAATGCAGAAGCTTCTCCAAGAACAAAGAGTTGAGCAAGCTGCTGAAGTACTAAAACTATTGAGGAAGGTAAGTTGCAGTCAGTCATTTCCAAAGTTTGATTTTCTTTAGTAAGTAGGGTCCCACCGTTGGGACTGCAACGCGGTATTTAAATGCCTTTTCCCGATCTATGTTACAATCAGAGTTAGGGCTGTTTTCCTATAAATACCTACCTGCAACGATCACATTCTGGAACCGCCTGACCGAATATTCAGAACTCACTTGGGAAAGGGTTAAAGTTTGCTCATCAGACGCGAAGCATCACCCGTAATCGCTACAGGTGTATGTCTTTTTCATGGTTTTCATCATTTGTATTTTCTATAACTGAATATTTTCTGCAACGCTGTATTCATCTTTTAAGTACTAGTTTCCCTATAGTGCAAGTAACACTTCAAGTTCAGAAGAGGCTTTATTCCATCTCTATCTGAACAGCTGTTCCAAATAACTGACATAGAATGTGAACATCAATTTCATGACCAAACCATTTTTGATTGCTCATATATATTTCTCCTTTCAACCCCATGTGTGATGGACATATTCAGTGATCCATAAAATGGTTCTGCCTCCTGTAGCCATGTCTGTTGTTCTCTTGAAAACCTTACTAGTGTATACGTTTTATAGATTCTCCTCACTACATTTGAAGTCCTAAGCTGTATTTTATGTTACTAGCACGGCCATGTATTTTTGTGCCCTTGAGTTTAACCTATTGATCTTACAGGAAACCCTCTTGAAGTTCAGAAGGTGTATCTGATTAGGAGGCCTCCCTGTAGTGAATACATCCCTCTCATCATTATTACACCACAGAGGAGATTAACCAGAGGCACACCCGATCTGATGTTCGGACACTGTACAATGCATATTTAATATGCACATCAAAAGACCGAAGCACTGTGACCAAGGAGTAGATTTATCATAAACACATCGAGATATATTGTAGGCCACTGTCAGCTACATATAATTATGCTCCAAAACAGAATAGTGAAGGGTTTCTGATAGTGCAAGAAATAAACACTCCACATTCAGCACGGATAGTTCCGGCCTGAGATAGCATTCTACCATGTTTATGTCACTCACACATTCAAACATTTCAAAGGGTTGATTAGTCCTTTCATTTGTAACAGCTAGGCACCACACAGAAAATGCTTAGCGCGCCTCAAATTCAAATCAGTGGCTTGAGATCAGCAATTCTGTCAAGGTATTCAGCAAAGAAGTATTGTCCGTCAGGGAAGGCGGGATTTTAAGCTTATCGCCTTGAGATTTGTATGTTGGAGCTTGCCTCCCTCACACACAGGAAGCCATTACACAGGAAACAATAAGATCATGTCACTATCGCCATCTCAAATCTGCCTTCTGGGCTATCATGTTAATTACTTTGGAGTCTTCTGTATTTCATCAGTAAACAAAGAATCAGCACTTACACACTTATATGTAAGCCCTTTGAAAAGTAATGATCCCCAAAAAATAGCATGCTGAACGCCTGAATTTGTGAAATCTTAGCTTACGATATGTTTGTTTTGGGATAATTTGTACTTATTTTTGTTTATTCCAATTTAGCACACTTTCGCCTTAAATACAGGGTGCAGGACCAGATTTTTGTATCTCCTTTATGCTAGCGTTTAACTATAATTTGTTTTTGTTTTTAGAGTGCTCATCTTAGATTAAGGCATAATGGATATTATAGCACCATATCCTGTGTTTTTTTTATTGCTATTCCATGAGACCAGTTGATGGCAAACAATAATTCATAGCATCTCAAAGAAAACAAGTAAACAGTCAGGAACAGATTGGGAGTTTTGATAACTATTGACAGGGCTTTAATGTGGACGCCATAGAATAATCCATAATGACATTATAGGTTACATTTTGAATGTCATATATGTGTGAGTGGCTGGAGCTGCCTTGCCCCATATCTCAACTGTCAAGGCATACCTTTTATGTTAGGGCTGAATACCTCAGGAGGAGATTTGTAACACCCTGCAAGATTTCGTATTAGTATGTAATGAGCTGAAATTTGGAGTTGATGTTGCTCGAAATCTGAACTCAATTCATTACCAGGCTGAAAGTACAGTGTTCCATTCAGAAATAGAGTATGAGATAGTAGCATGCCACTGTTGAGCTCAGTGTGTATTGATGTTAATCCTGGTTTTGGAAATGGTGTGGAGGATTAAATAGGATGCCTGTATCCATACTGTAGGTGCAAATCATAAACAAAACGCCATGTTTTCGGTCATAACATTTGCAGCGGGCATATCTACTGAAGGATATAAATGATGTTGTGTTATGGTGGACGGAAGACTGGGGGATGGTAGAAAGTCAGAGATTCATCTGAAGCTCCACGCTCATAAATTACCTTCAGTGCTAAATGAGGAAAAGGGATAATGGCAATTTCCCCCACGGATATCACTGTTAGCTTCTTGTCCGTTCCCGGATGCAGTCGCACTGCTATTTGTGTGTTCCAACTAGTCAGTCATTTGTCAGTCTACCTGTAGCCATAGGTGTTTAAAATATATAAAGGAAGGAGAGAGGGATATGTAATAAACAGGGAGTTTTTAATGTACATTAAAAAGAACACAGGCATTGGCAGGAGATGGCTTTTATTGAAGTTATTTTGACCTCCACGTCAACCTGTCACTGTTGTATTATCGTTTCGTTTTTGCCCTCTCTATGCGTGATGGCTTGCATTCAATTTGTTTTCTCTGTGGCATGTATGTCATGCTCTGGGTGAGGGAGGTGGGTGCTGCCTACATCGGAGGCAGTTTGATGTGTCTCAAAGCAGTATGCCTCAAACAGGGGCTGCCGATGATGACATCCCACCACCGGCGTCAGCCCTCAGAGCCTTGCCCAAAAGATGTTGCTTCCTTCGCTTCAATCTATTGAAACTGTCTTGGCAAATAGCATCAGCCTGTAGATGATACAAGTAACAACAGCCTCTGGGGATGTGTCCTGTTTCCTTTATTTTATTAAATCTGCCTGTATACCTACGTCACACGCTCCTGCACTCGCCTGTGAGTTTTCAGGCACAAGAGTGCTCTAAACTTGAGGCAGGACGTTCCCTGAGCTTGATGTCATTGGACTTCTTTTAAATAAGGCTACCTTCAGATAGCGATGAGTGTGGGGAGTAAAATAATGATGGTGCCTCCAGAAGCTACAAACTGAACAAGGCGGCTAATCATCTCTGCTGTCGAGTAATCAATAACTGGTTCAACCGGTGAGACTTTCTAGCCCTAAAGATATGGATGTTTTTATTTGGGATGCTTAACCTACCATTTTAGGTACACCACAGCATTGTTATCGACCTGTCTGTTATCATAGCTATGTTGTTAAGGAGTTTTTTTGTGTCATCCCCCACCTCCTGGTTGAGTGGTGGCCTTCTGTACTCCACCTTGACAGTGAAACCCCTCAGCCTGATAAGAGGACACAATGAAAAAGGGTGTTGGAAGTATTGTGTAAACACTGACAACCAACTACCATTTCGTAATATTGTATGCCTTTCTTAGTGCACTGAGTTGTGAAAAATAACAATTTTGAATGTAAGTTAAATCAATCCATTCATACATTCTCTGTCTTTTTCTATCTGTTTTTTTTTTTTTACAGGATTTGGGACTGCAAGGTACATCTCTCAATGATATTCTGTATAAGAATGCGGCCTTTCTTAATCTAGTGGACCCGATCTCTCATGAACTGCTACTCAACCTGGCCAGGGACATGCAGTGTCCAAAAAGGGTAGGTTCAGCTCAGCTCATCCCCGTTATCCGCCTCCTCCATCTCCTCACAGATCCTTTAGGGAGATCATATGCTGGAAATGGGAGATTTGAAAATCCCACAGCTGCGGGGTCAGTCGAGGGGCAAACTGATGACAATCTATGGGCCAGAAGCCTGACCAGGCCACTTAGTTTGGTTCCAGCCTTCTGCTCCGCGCTGTCACCCAACATTGGTTGTGATAGAGTTTCACACCATGGCTCCTGGCTGCTGACTCACTGCTGGGGGGCTGGAGATGCTACGCCGCTATTTTTAACGGCACGGGGGTACGAAGTGGGCAACTCAGTAATGTGACATTGGCCACAGCCATCAGAGGAGTGATAACAGAAGAGATCAGGAAGCACCGGGTGTCTGTTTGTCCTTCTCTTGCAGTGTACGCCAAAAGAAAATCTGTTCAATTGGATAAGTGGACAATTCACTCAAATTGCTACTTTTGCATCAAGAAACAGGAATGAAATGCATCAGAGGAGTCAAGTTTTCTCACCTGAACTTTTTTATTTTTGAAATGAGAACAAAAGCAACTTGTAGCATCCCTTAACATACAGTACTTTTTAAGACAAGCTGGACTTAAAGTGCTCTCAATGGTGGAAATGCAGTTTCCAAGCACACCTAATGTCAGGTGTTGTGCCAAGACAGATACAGTATGTTATTTGTTTTTAAAGGGAGACTTAGCATTCCAGCAATAAAAAAACGTTTTGCTACTTCAACATGGTGTTAAGGAAGCAGGAAAGGAAACAAATTTTTTTATGATAAATTAGCGTGATACACAGGGTGCACCATTTTATAAAGTGTTCAGATAAGTAGAGATATAGAGCTCTAACAAGGGTGAGGAGGGCAGAGGTCGGCAAGATGTTGGCGGGACATTTTCTCAGCTGTCTGGTGACGTTTGGCAAGATTTAGTGACGATGGTGACAGGGATTTAGAGAGTTAGCCTGTGGAGCCTGAGGTCTATCAGCTGCTCCATGGTTCTGAAACTCCAACAAATGTCCCGTTTGTCCCCTCAATCAGACTGTGCTTCACTCATAAATGTATATTTTAACTTTGTCAACCGTACAACGGGAAAGACTATGTTTTTACCTCAAGATGCAGCTAATTTCAAACTTGATATGCATGAACATAATTAGGATTCTTGGAAGCATGTTAAGTTGATCCAATAGGCACTCTAGAGCCTTATTTCAAATGTCACTTTGGCAAAAGGGATCGTGCAGATACAGAGGAATACGTTTTCAATACACTGTGATAATTAAGGCTGTACGGCAGTTCTTACTGTCCCTGGGTGGTTTGATGTTGGCCTCTGAGCCATGCTTGTATGTCACACAGAGTGGGGGTGGGAATGGTTAATCGCCCAGAGGTACATTGCCCCTGCCTTTTTTCTCTTCTGCTGCATTGCCTCCTTCTTGTTGTTGTGTTGTACCATTAATTAGATTTACCCTGCTCTGCTCAACCCAATCCGTTTAAAGTATTTGACAGAGGAAGGGAGTGGGAAACAAGACAGGGAGGTAGGGACTAAGCCAAGAAAAAAGACATGAAGAGAGAGCGAGAGCGAGAGAGAGAAATACTGACAAAAAGGCGAAAGCATATTTAGATAAAACAAGGCTCCAGGCAACATATTGAATGGACAAGAGATAATAGGAAAGCTGCTTCCACCAATAGTCTGTCATGCGAGAAGTGAGGATGACACCATTATTAGTAACTGTTACCTTTAAATTGATCTACTGTTGGTACAAACATGACAATCATCTGTTTAGTTGGTAGATTAGTGGAATACATACAAAACTGTACTAAGTTAATGGGTTACTGGGGAAAGTTCTTTATCATAAACGCTAATAATAAAGTGTGAAGCGACCAAGTAATTTATCTACAAGGAAATTATTTTTACGATAACCTCGTATCTTACTAAGCTCATGAAGGCAAAGAGGGCAGTTGGATTGGCTTAACTCTTAGCTTCCCTTTGTGACCATTTAATGACCTGATGCTTTTATACTATGTTCCAACTTTAAAAAATAATCGATCTATCTCTTTGGGTTTAAAGGAAATAGACGCGCTACAGTCAACAGATAAGATCTGCAGACAGCTGATCTACCACCTGACGCCTCACTCCAAGTGGACGAGACAGAGCGTGCCCAGGAGCAAGTCGCAAGCCTGGTGAGTCCATTCGTCTACCCATCTGTCACTGGCATGGCTGCCACAACACCATCCCGAAAACACGCGTGCACACAGTCCAATACACCAAGGCCCATAAACCGTCTTAAGGTAGTCTGTGTCTCTGAATAAATAGGTCAGTCTTATCTTCCGTGAGTGTGCTGTTGAGATTATCTAGTACGTTGGAAGGTATGTTAAGCCGCTTAACTCAACAATGTTTGTAAGGAATTAACTCGTTGGGCTAATGATAAATCAGTGGCAGTGGCCACGGCACATTTGTTGTAAGCATCTCCTGGCGATGTGTGTTGTCACCGGTGAACAAGTCAAACAGAAGGCTGTGCTCCATGCCCGACTGTCCATCCACCATTCAGAGCTTGTTTATGACTTTATGATTTATGACTACACCTGAGGGCAGATTAAAACTGCATCCATAGTTTATAACAGAACCATGAAAAACCATGAAAATAATTTCTTATAAATATTGCTCTCTGATTCTAATTCCCGCACAGGTGCTTTTTCCAGCGAGTCATTATGAATTATGTTAATGTGTTTCCCACATCCCTGAGCAATTAGCCCAGTCAGTGAGATTTTTTTGACAGCCGCAGTCAAAACTTCATACTTGTTTTCATGTTGTTTCAAAACAGGATTCAACCGTAACAAGCTTGGCGCTCCCTGTGTGTTTATCAGGGGAGCTCTGCAGAGACCGACACTGCTCAGTAGACCTACTCCTTCTCCCCTCTCAGCCATTGAGAAATGGAGACACTGCACATGGCTTTTTTTCTTCAAATACATTTTACTGGAAAGTACGGAAAAAGTGAGACTATTGTAGGACAACAGGGATTTTCAAGGTATTGTTGCCCTCTTTGAGTAGATAATCGTCCCTTGCTCCTTTTTCGCTCCCTATTTCTTACGCCTGTTTTTAAATCTCTTTTCTCACAGACTATTTTTTTTTCTTTTGCTTATGCTTCTTCCTCAGGCGTTTTCTTTCTATGCTGTAAGAGTCCATTTTGTTTAACAGTTGCCTCACAGCAGAGAGCTCAGAGCAGGTTGGGATGGGGCTCTTGGGAAAACCCTCTGTCTAGAATGAGGACTGAGGAGAAGGAGGCTGGATGGTGGGGTGGGGGGTGGGCAGTGGGGTGTAGCACCACTGGTGGGCTGCACATGAAATCCCCTGGGTTTTCCTCTGGTATATCCTTAAACCGATTATAACTGCCGATGCTATGTTCTATTTTTATATAGTATACAATGTCTATTTACATTTTGAATATAGTAAATTGAAAAAAGCCTTAGTCTAGAGTATACTTCTAATAAACAGTTGATTTGAGGAGGATTTGAGACGCGAGAACCTACGGTCCAGTAATTGCTCAATGTGAATTGTATTCACTGAGGATATGTAATTTATTGTTTTCAAAACTCATGCATAAACCATAACTAGGCCTTTATTGTTTAACTGTGTACCCCTTTCTTTTAGATTGTGTATAGTGCACATATATATTTATATATATACAGTATATTGCGCTGTGTCAAGAACAACTTTGCTGTCTCCAGCAACATCATGTTTTAGGATTCTGTACAGTTGTGCTGAGTCCGATAGCTGAGAACTGAATATAATACGTTTAGCCGCTATTGGATTTCAGACTAATGAAGGCTACGTACTTTATCATTCTGAAATTGCTTTCTCAGCACGGTTGGATGAGATTGCACACATATCATATGTTTTTTCATTATTCCTTTCCTATACTGCAACCCAATAATTGATGCCGGTCTGTTTATAATGTACACTGAAGGAATTTCTATTATCAGTCTCCTATAAAACTTTGGCAGTCATCAAACAGAAAGATGCCCTGCCTGCAGCCATTTACAGGCACTGCTCAGGATTCCCAGTGAAGAGCTAAAAAACCTTAAGTCCAACATTCAGGGCATAAGCCTCTGAATAGCCCTTGAAGGCATTGAAAGGGAGTTTTTTTTGTTAAGAGAATTTTATTGACATTGACAAGAAGACTGACCGAGGGAGGATACGTTTGAGATAAGCCCAGTAGTTAGTGTAGCTAACGTTAGCTGCCATGTGTACATGATGAAAGGAATGAGGTGTTGAGGCTGTAAGTGTTTTTATGGCTGTGTGTGTGGTTTCAGGTCTTATCAGCTGTGGGCAAGAGTGTTAATATATCTTGTATCTTTACCATCTGTCTGAAACAGTGTCTGTCCCACATGATTCAGTTACGTTCTACAACCACAAATTAACTAAGCCAGGCACACACACACACACACACACACACACACACACACACACATTGACACACAAGCTGACACATTTATGAGCCAGTGGTAGGATTATACATTTAGAGCTAGGCAGGTGGTACATGTAGGGTGGCAGTCAAGTGTCTTATTGGATTGACTTGGAATTTGGCCCTGCAGCAACTGCTGTTTCAACAGCTTTATCTGATATGAAGAAAGATACATCACCTGAACTGTCACCATATTCCAATTTGTGGCTTTACTCAAGATATAGGCTGACAATGTGAGGGAATCTGTGTGGATGTGTTTCTTTCTGCAGATGCCGAGAGCTATACTACATGGCTTTTCCTTAAAGCAGATGGAAGGAAAGGTTTCACCAGTCCTGACTCAGTCCTTTAGATACCAATGAGGGGGGCAATGGAGAGCATACAGGTGTTCCTGAACCTCTTCACTATATAGAAGATTAATACACTTTAGTTTTTCATGCCAAAGTGAATTAGTAACTTCTGATAATAATTCAAAGAGAGTTTTAACGAATTACTTTTGTATATGAAATACTTAGTATTTACTTATTAGTTATATATAAAAAAACTTATAATAAGGAACTCCCCTGCAATAGACTTTACAGTGGACCATGTCATGGCCGACTAAAACGTTTCTGATAATCCCTGGAATGTAGGATCCTCCTCTATGTAGACAGAAGCTTCCTTAGGTGAAAATAATCATCCAGAATGCCTAGCCTTTGAGGTAGATAAAGCCCAGACAACAAGAGCAAGTTCCAAAAATAGTGGCACAGTTTGTTAACATTCAGTAGTGATGTTTGACCTAACGTGACTCTATAGTGAACTCTATTGACCAGTGGTTGATTCATTGAGTGACAGATTCATTGACTTACTGATTGAATGACTGCATGATTCATTGTTTGACTGATGGATAGATTGAATGATTCATTAATCTATTGATTTGCTGTTCTTGTTTTTGTGACATGAATACCGTTCATATTCATGTACTCAAATCTTCCTTATTTAAACTACAGCTTCAGCGTTGCGTGTGATCCTGCACTCTTTTCCTTCAAGCTGATTGTTATTAATTGCCTTCACTCAAGTCAATTTTCCTCCTTGTGTATTCAACTTAATCTGGTCAATTTCTCCTCTGCTCGACCTTCCATCTCCGGGAGAGACTTAGGGGCATTTATCCGTTGCGAATAACACGCCTAAAAGTCAACAACCCATTCTTCTGCGATTCTGCCACTGCTAAAAGCTTTATTTTCTTACCTTTTATTCAAAATAAGAGCCCAGTCCTTCTATGTTCTGGACCACAGGATCGGGAATATCTAGAGGTCAGTGATATTAGCACAGAAAGGCTCACTGCGGGAGGCATAGATCAAAGCGCAATTTGTTCGAAGGAAAAAGTATGTGACTGTCAGGCAAGCAGGTTTACCTCTGCACGCCATCTCAGCACCTTGAACGCATTTCGCGATCTGTTTGGGACAAACCCAGCTTTTCATTCAGGATAAAGGACCATACAAGGGTCAAGGGATGATAACAGCTGAATCAAAGAAGCGTTTTCTCTTTCCAACGGTGGCCTTTGTAGAGCAGGCCCACGTCATCCCTTCTCTTGCCATGCAACCTCACCCGCGTCGCTTTGGGAGGGCTGCATTTGAATATTGCTTTCATAACTGTGCCTTGACACAGAATAGCAGCTCCAGCCGGGCAACGTCTTCCATGATTCCGTTATGTAACCCCAACCGTGTTCTATGGAATCATGTCGCAGCAGTCTTCTCTCTATAGGCAGCCCGTCTGCCACATCACATCGTATCACCACTGAGTTTACAGCTCATATGTGGATGCGCATTTTCGGTCGGATACCCTCTTGCACTTACCGTCACGTTCAGCATGCCTCTACAATAGGATTGATGCACATTAGATTGTGCACCGTTCGGCAGTTCGAAATGTGCCCTAACTGCTTCATTTGTAACCCGGGTCATGCTCCAGCTCTACTGTGCTATTGTTATTCTTATTTTTATTTTCATTTTGAACTGATCTTGGAAAGGCGCTTTTTTTTGCGGGGGGTTATGTACATTGTTTTCTGTGGTTTACATGTCGCAGCAGTGGATCACAATGTTTTTTTTTCCTTTGTGGTAACGTGTCCCGTGTGTCCTTTCTCACGTTGTCTGGCATGCTGTCTTGTGTTCCCTGGTGCTAAGCTCAGCTGAGCTGTCACTCTGGCCCTGCTGAGGGACCTCTCCGGTGGGGGGCTGATGTCAGGAGAGCCTGGTTGGGCAGCCAGATACAGGGGGGATTAGCCAGGCAGATGGGGCATTGGCACAGTTACAATCTACTGGCTTCCCCCTGAGCCGTCACTGCCCATTCTCTTAGCCAATTAACGCAGTGGCACACACCTGTTGACATGTACCAATGGGGCTGGATGGTGAAGGCTTTGGGTGGAGTGGTCACTCGCTAAGTGGGGGCATGTAATCCTGTGATTTCCTGCACTGAACACTGTGAATGTATACCATGTAGAGATGGTT